>CM053787.1:675957126-676557126 GCA_028749045.1 Cupressus sempervirens | reverse complement strand
ATACTGTTTAGACTCTAAATACCCTATTCCAAGGCCTCTTGGTCCCATGGAGTCACTTGGTTTATAACCACACCAAAATGCTTGTGGGCCTTACATGTGCCTTTATTACAAAACATAGACCAACTTGTAAAATATGGACCAAACCTTTATTCCAACTTCCTAATCTACTTGAATCCTCACTTTCATGGAGTGGCAAGGTGTCCGGCAACAGAGATACTTGTTCCCCCCTGCCACATATGTCATCGTTTAATGGGTCAAAGAGGGTCATAAGTCACCCTATGACCCCCTTGACCCATAATACCCATTCGAATATGTCCCTAGGGGTCCTAGGACCCCTAGAGACATATATCGTCGTTTAATGGGTCAAAGAGGGTCATAGGTCACCCTATGACCCCCTTTGACTCTTATATATTAATAATATACATATTAATGTAATAATATATATATATGTATACTACATTATTATATTTAATGAAAATATTATGTTATTATATAGATATATTAATAACATACATATTAATATAATAATATTTATAATATATATTATATTTAATAAAAATATTACGTTGTTATATATATTATATTATTATACATATTAATATAATAATATATAATACATATTACATTTAATGAAAATATTATGTTATTGTATATATTAATAACATACATATTAATATATATATATATATATATAAATTACGTTATTATATTTAGTAAAAATAATAATAATATAAATTATATTTATAGATTGTAATAAGATTAACATAAGATATTATTATATATTACTAGATTATATCTTGTATGTTTACATTACGTTATTATATATATATAATATATTAAAATATGCCTTTACATATTAATATAAGTGAAATAATTTAAAAATAAAAAACTAGAACATTTAAATCGAATTTCCCTCCAAAATTTGAAAATTTTTGGAATTTGACTACTGCGCCATAAATCAAATATCTGATTTGGAATCGGATATCCGATCAGGCTAGGTATTTACCAAGCCTACCCAGTCAACCCCAAAGACGTGTTTATAGAGAGTTTTAGTGATACTCAGACTTCGAGTAGCCGTCTAACAATGTTATTTTGATCGAAATTGAATGAAACGAAATGGGTTTTTTAATATCCCTCTTTAGATTCCATCAATATAATTTCTGTCAAATTCTAAGTTCGATAAATATTTATTAGTTAATTATCAATGAAGATTATTGTAAAGTGCTAATTGACATACTGAATGAAAAATAGCTATAACTTTCAAACAATATAATATTTTTTAAATCTAAAAGTTGCGTCACATTCTATACTTCACCTAGTATAAGAAAAAAAAAATTAAATTAAATTTGATCAAATTTTCTATTAGTTAGGGTGGTCAGACACAGAACTTTTTTTAATCCAAAAAAGTTTTGGTAGAAAATTCATATTTAATTATTTATTTGGAATAAAAATATCAAAAAATATGCGTCACATTCGGGCATGAGTCTAGTTTTCATATCTATAATTATATTAAAAAAATATTATGATTTGATTTTGATTAAGGTGGTCAGACATACACCTACTTTTTATTTTCGCCCTGAAATTTTCTTAGTACTGCATTAAAATTCAAACTTTTGACCAATCAATTATTTTTTTCTCCTAATAAGGCCTAGTAGTTTAGAAACTGCATTCAATTTTCTACAAATTATTTTCTTACAACTTTTTGATATAAAGTACATAACCACTTCAAAATTATGTGTCAAGTTGACATAAACCTGATTTGTTGATTTTTCACTGCCACTTAAGGCCATAGTTTGGTACACCATGATCCTGCACATACCCTTCTAGCTGCCAAAAAACATAGATATAGAGTTTTGAATATTATGTGCAAATATTATAAATGTAAGAGTTAGTAATTGCAATAAGTCAAAAACAATTCAAAATTGCAACTTTGTTTTACCTGTGCTTTCTCTTCCTCAGAATGACCATCCTTAATTTGTAGAATATTGACATTGCCTTGTTTTTGTGTTACAACCACCAATGCCCCTATTGTTCCAATAGGATAGTTGCTTGTGCTATTGATTAGGTCCTTCATCATAGTGTTATGAATGAAATTGTTCTCATTGCAAATTTGATCAATTGTTTGAACTAGACTGGTCTCCTTTAGCTGAAGAATACAATCACAATCACCTTTATCATAATCTGAATTTGGTGCAATGTCAAAAAAATTTATAGAAACACCCTTGCCTGCAACAATTTTCTCTTCATATTAATGTACCAAGTCTCTGTTCATAGTCAATGTTATTGTCATCTCTACTTTATGATCTATTAAATCTGCTCATAACACTTCATGTGTTTTGTTGATCATGTCAAGGTTTGTTTTACACACAACTAAAATGTCACCTTCAAATATGTTGAAAGTCTTTCTTACATTCAAATATTCTATGGAAATACATCCACTACTTTTAACTTTTTTCCTATAGTGCATTCTTTGTTACTTCATTTTCAAAAAATAATGAGGAAGATTAAATATTTCATGATGCCAAATTGAGGTTATCTTTTTGTTGATTGCTCTTGCCTTATTTGTCTAGCTTTTTATGTTCTTTTGTTTGTATCCATTGATTCCTATCAGTAAATTGTAGTTAGGATAAATTTTCTTATTGCTTCATCACTGTTGTAATCATGAAAAATATTTCTAGTTTTGTAGAGATGTTTTATTGAATTTGAAAGTTTAATATTGAAGTAGCATAACAAATATATTGTTTACTAAAGAGAGTTTTATGAAATAACCAACAGGTTTTTTTAAAAATTTGAAGATGGTAATATTACATATTATGTTTGTTCAAATACAATAGTTTTTGGCATTGCAAAACATAGAGTAGTTATACTATGTTGTATGATTTTGCAAAGTTGTTTGCATTATATTAAAGAGAGTAGTCAGTTTTGGGAAATGTATTTTGAGGAATGCAGAGAGATGGTCCAACCAATATGCTTTTGTTTTATAAATGTAGCATACATTTGATGTAGCATTTGACTAAATGTGATCAATGAGTGGGTTATTCATGCTATGTGTGTCATTGAGTAAGAATTTGAATTGATGATGTTGCATATAATTTGTTAATTTCTTTTTATTTTTTGATTGTTGATAACATGTCTATGTTGAAATATCCTATAATATAGGAGAGTGTAGTTGACTTCATTTTTCCTATTACAGTGTTTAAGGCATTTTCAATCTCTATGAAGGGAGATGTTGGCTTTGTATAGATATTGCAAGTATTGAATATATTATTTAATTTTTCTATTGTCAATGTGCTTCCCTTGAAATTCTCAGAAGTGTGATATGTTGTTGCATTTACGATAATGGTATTTCTTATTAGTGTCAATATCACACGTATACCATGGATGAAGTGAGCTATAAAGTCTTTGTAGAGGATGTTTGTGGTAAATGATTTCATATGAAGTTCTTGAAGACACAAAATGTTTGATGACATAATTTCAATCTCATTAATTAGATAATTTTCATGAGCATTTATACTACATCTATTTAATGTGTAGAGGACCAAATGTCCTATACTATCTGTGCATGTAGGTTCATTGTCAAGTGTCCAACATGAATTTGTTTGTGGACATTCCATCTCAATATTTATTTTTGGCTTTACTCAGAAATTATTGAAAGAGGCTTAACTAGAAATAGATTTGCAATTGATTGTGTACATGATAATGTTGTATATGTTATTCCATGTTGTCTTATTATTGTTGGATCAAAAGATAGTACTTCCATTATCAATCCCTATGATTTGTGAATTTTTGTGTGCACATGCTAGTTGTATTGGAAATTGTTTTCTAATAGTAATTTTTGTATTGGTTGAAATTTTTTGGATTGGTCTAGTAATTTGTACAATGGGGATCTAGCATTTGTCAATCTTTGAATACACCAACGAAACTATTGACTAATCCATTAGTAGTATTGTAGTTTCTTGAGTACAACTCTATGAGCATGTTTCATTTCATTTGTATTTCAACTAGAAGAGTTGGTGTATGGTGATAGTCTTATGCCATCTATGTTGTCTTCATATTCATCTATTGCCTTTAGAAAAATAGTTTCTCCAAACACGAGTGTTGGCATTTTCATGTTGTGAGCATGTACATCACTTTTCATATAAAAAAGGAAAGGAAGTGTTGGGTCATTTTGTATTGGTCGCAAACATTCATTGTTGAGATAAATTATGTCATCTATTGTTTGATTTTCCTTACAAACTCTATTTAAAATTTGAATAATTTTTTAATCTTTTTTATGCATTGTCATATGTAAAGTGTAACATTTAATGTTATCTTTCCAAAAGTTGTAAGGAAATAGTTCTTTGTTTGTAGCCGTATTTTCAAACACATTAGAGTCTAGTACTAGTTGAGCTTGGTACAAGTCACGACAAAAGATTGTGTCCAAATTGTCAAAATAAGATGTTGGTGTACACATAATTTCTCATAGTCTTTTGTCTATGTAGCACAAAAAATTTGAACCTAATAAAGAGATCTCATCAATCAGTATAACTCTAAGTTGTGCATAATGTTTTGACAATTTATCGAGCGTGTCATTATTTAGTGATAGAAATTCTAATTTATTGAAAGAGATGTGAAATGCAGAATGCATTGTCACACCTCAAATATTGTATGTTCCTTTTCCTGTATATGCTAAAACTAATCCTTTTAGTTTTTCAAGATCATTCTCTATAGTGTTGTAATATATACACAAAATTTCTTGATAGATAATCTTTATCGTAAAGGTCTTGTCAGTGGCTATACCACCAATAAAGAATAGGTGAATTGCACTGGTACTAATTTTAGTTCTTTTTGTGACACTGTCTTTGAAAATTTCTTGTTGCTCCTTATTTAGCATTTGTCTAATTTAAAGTATTCAAAATTATCAAGTAGTTCTAGGTACTTTCCTATTTCAAATCCTGCATTTGAATTGCTTGTCACTTTATTTATTGTCCTTCCTTCAATATCACTATGTATGTCATATATATCCTCTGTTGTAAATGTTTGTTTTGTTTCATTGTTGAAAGTATCTTGTAATATTCAGTTGTTAATTTTATTGACTTCTTTATCAATGTCACCCCATGCAACAAAAAAAATTGTAGAAGTATTTATATTTGTTTCTTCTTATTATATTGCCATGAAAACTACAAGCAGATTTCAAGGTTTTGAAAATTTTTTTGAGATCAGATTCATCCTTTGTAAAAGGTACGAAAAGAAGTAGTCACTCTCTGTAGTAGTTTTCCAAATCACTATGTCTATTGTAGTTAATAAATCATATGATGTTTTTTTTTTTCTCCTTTTTTCTATCTCCTCTTATGTTATACTTTGAGACTAAAATCAGCCAAGAAAATATCATACATACTTTCATCTCAATTTTTGTAGTGGTTTATTATGGAGTTTTCTATAACATTTTCTGATTTATCTGGTTCTCGGTTCAATTTTGTGGTGGATTTCAATATAAATATCTGATCATTGTCTACTCTTGTATCAATGAATATACATTTTCAAGAACTTTGATTAAGGGGAAATGATAGAACTAAATGAGAAGCTTGGTGTGCTGACATTTGTTGCAAATTTAGTAAAGTATTTCCTAGTTTACTTATCATTCTTATTGTGTCTATATTTTTACTTTGGTGATCATTTCATATTCTTTTGAATGCATGTGTCATAGACTTGTCAACATTTTTCATATATGAGCTACAATACATGGCTATAGCACATACATTTAAAACAAATTGGGCATCAATTTTTGCTCTCTATAGTTCTAGCATTTGTTTGTAGAAACTATTGTTACATATTTGTGAGGGTTTTCATGGAAGGAATAGGATAGGCTTCTGTATTGTTGATCGTAGTGCAATAATGTAGTCATTCTTTGTTATCTGTAGATCATCCAAGAATATTTGAAATGTGAAGGAGTTTTCATATAAATTTTTTTTCCAATTATAAAAAAATTTGAGATGCATTTGTTGTAATGTGGATTCATCATCAGACAAGGGGCTCAAAATCATTGTATATTGAAGCGGAGGAATTGGGAAATTCTTTTTGTACTTTTTTTTCAAAGTTTTCTTACATTTTCTTGTGTGGTGATGCTTGTGTAGATTAGCCATAACTGATTTTAAGTGCTCAGTATTGCATGTTATGTGTATGCTGACAAACTTTACAATTTCCTCATTACTTTCTTTGCCATATTTTGGTGTGTTTTCAACCCAAATTAGGGTGCATGGTCATGTCCATTTCCCCTATTTTGAAATTTTGTAACTGAAAAGTAATCTATTACATGTCCTAAAAATGTACTTTCAAAAAATATTAGTTTTCTCATGGCATTAATCCTATAATACTTGACCTTTTTAATGTATTCATAATTTCGATATGGTCCTCACAACTAGGTAATGGAATAGACAGTGCATTATTGTTGACAATTGGATAATAGTGATATGTAATTATTGTCTTTTATGGCAACACATGATGTACATACTGAAAAGAAACCTCAGAAATAAGATACATAATGTTTGGTAATTAGAAAATTGTCTAAGTATAGAATTTGGTTTACAACAATGTATTGTTTTATTTATAACATGTTGCAAATGTCATATTATGACAAGCAAAGTTACATGGAGATAGTATACATGTTGATGATGATGTATATAAGCTTGGAAGTTTGTACGGACTGTACAGAATAGAGATAATCATATTTTGATGATGCAAGACAGTAGAATTGAATGAAAGAATTGTTTTGTTTACAAAATAATTACTTGTCCAATTAGGGTAGACATCCTAGATGTTTACTCTAACTTGAAAAAGTAAACTATGGTCTTAGCTAACCTAGTAGTAATTTGTATAAAGTCATGGTATCTATGCAAAGGAATTATTGCAATAAGAAGTGTGCTATTTTGGTGTATTATGTAAGTGAAGTGCAAGTGTGAATTGTGAATTATGACTATATTTGAAAGTGATATATGCCGAGTTTTATATGAGCTATCTAGTGATCTGAGGCCAAGCTAAAGATCAAAGATCAGTCAAGGAAAGAAGAAAATAAAATTAAATTACTTGTTTGAATAGTGAGCTCCTCTTGTAGTTGAAATTGCATGTTTGGGTTATGGGCTCTTCTTGCATACATTGTACTACAACTCCTAACAGTGTTGGCACAACTCCTAATAGGGTTAGAATCTCCTAACAATGACTGCTTCTACTAAATTTTCTCATTGACTCCTAATATGGTCCATCCTCTAACAAGGAACTTATATATCATTAAATTATCTAGTGGGTATCATCCCCACCCAGGTTTTCCCTTGACCAAGGTTTCCCTAGTTAACAAAATATGGTGTTATGAGTTATCTTTGTGTATTTCTATTGTTACTATTCAACATCACATTGTGGCTTTATTATGCATGGTTTAAAGTAAGTAATAATATCCAGTTGGCAACTAAAGTTTGTAGATTACAAATTTACCCCCCTAGTAATCCCTATTTCTAACAATTGGTATCAGACCACAAATACTTTAAAGAGGCTTAACAACTTAAGTAAGATTGCTATGGATATGGAATAGTTGATAAAGAACCTAGAAGAATCTCTTAAACAAATTGATCTCCTTACTAAAGAATGAAATAAGATGAAAGACATATATGAAGCCTCTAAAGTATACATTGGTCAGTTGAAGGAAAAGATTGAACATCTAAAATCCAAGTCTAAATCTACTGAATTTGGAACTACTGATAATGACTATCCAAAGTTGAAGATAGAGTACAAGATCTTGAAGCATAAGTTGAAGATTACAAATCTAAAATTTACTACGGGAAATGATCCTAGAAAAGTTGAATTTGATTTGAAGTTTAAAAATTCAGATCTGAGAGCAAGTCTAGCAAAGAAAATATCTAAGTTTGAAACATTGAAAGAGGATCACAAAGAAATTCTTAAGTACAATACTATTGTCAAAGGTGAATTGATACAATGCAAATAGCAGCTTAAGAAGCTTTATTCTAGCAAAGAAAAGCTTGATGATTCAATGTTTATACAGAGACCTACTTATGATAAAATTAGTCTTGGTTATCTAGTCAACATGTCAACAAAGAAACCTAAGATTAGATCATATCTGAAAGAAAAAGACAAATCTAATGATAAGATTGAATCCAGTCAATCTTTTGAGAAACCTAAAGAAGTTGAGTAAAACAAGGAAGCTAAAATCTTGGATGAACCAAAGAAAGTGGAAACTCCTAAGGCAACCAGGTATGAATTTAAAGGTAAGTGATTTTTATGTAATGAAATAGGTTATATGAAAAGAGATTGTACTAATAATTCATTCAATCATGTTAAGGACTTTTATTGTCATAATTATCATGATATGGGTCATAATGCAATTGATTATAGGAAACCTAAGTATGGTAATGATAGAAAAAATAATAGAATGCCTAGATATAAAAACCTTGTAGATAGAAAAAGATCCAATGAAAGGACATCAAGAGAAGGAAGATCTTATGAAGATAGAAGATAGATCATCTGTTATAAGTATAACTTAGGACACATTGCTTAGAATTTTCATGCACCTAATCATCAACAGAAACCTAGAAGTAGAGAACTTGTATGTCAGTTATGCAACAACTTCAAACACACAACAAAGTACTGTAGAATGGATAGAAACTTCAGAGGTAGAAGAAACAATGGAAGAAACTTTGGGAACAAAAGGAATGATAGAAGGAACCATGAAAGGAACTTTAGAACTAACAATGAAGAACAAACAAACATTGTGAGTAAACTTCAAGAAGAACATAATGAAGCATTCATGAAAGGAATAGATATTTCAAAAGAAAAGTTGCATGATGATGAGACAAGTAGTTTGAAGTTAATTATTGAGTTTGATTCAATTAAGTTGAACTAAGATTGTTCACATCATCAAAATTTGAGGACTTTAGTCAGAAATTGAATTAGAGGTAGCAAAGTTGGGAAATGGTGTATCTAGTTAAGTTTAGATGGTACCTAAGCTCACTTGTGATTTGGAGCTCATCTAAAGAAGTTATAATGGAATTCAAATTTATTGGTATTATAGTAAAGGCTAATTATGTAACAGAAGATGAAAACAATTTTTTTGCAAAGAATTTTGTGATGTGAAGTCTTGAGGATATTTGTCATGATGAAGCTGTAGTAAGCCTTGGGTGACATCTAAAGATTAGATAGATGATCTTGAGTTGTTAACTGATTGTAGAATGTAAGTAACAACTTTTTCATATTTGTGAAGTATGTAATTAATGCAAGTTCAATTTGAGGAATAAATGGAGTATAGAATTGATTTTACTTCATCATAAACACATTCAAAGTGAAGATCATTCAGAAGTGACTTGTTAGAGTGATTTCAAAGAAAACCCTATTTTCAGAAAGAGGAATTTTATCATTTTTTTTGCAAATTTGTTTAATAAAATTTCATATTGATAAATATCATGGATATGTTGTTAGTAAACATTGTTGAGAATGAGGACATACCTAAGTTTAAGATTGTTTCCATAAAACCTGATGAAGGAAACCCTAACTTTGTATTTTCTATCACTCCAAATGACGTAGTTTACCTTGAAGATGTAGAGAATTATTTGAATTGCAAGTTTGAGTCAATTGGTAGTGAATATAGGAACAAAGATATGGAATTGGTATTTAACCCTGACATAACTATGAAGCCCAGAATTGAACATTTAAAGGAATTTAACTTATTTAAGTATCATTTCTACCATGAGCTAGATATAGATGAATGGACTCAAATTATATTGAGTAGGATACATGATGGCAAATTGTTGATGTAAGATAATGTAGTAGATATTTCTTATAACCTTATTCATGAGGTAACTAGTCTTAGAAAACAAGAAAGTGTACCCAAAGGTGAGAAGGTTAAGAAGAAAGTGGAAAGTTACACTAAGGCAGTGTACAATGGGAAGGCTATGGTAATCAACTCCATCAAGCAAGATGATGTGAGATTTTTTAGTAGAATCATTGCTTATTCAGTTTGTACAAGTTCTAAGATTTATGAACTTTCAACAGGATTTATATATGTAGCTTATAAGATATGTATTGAGAAAGAGCAGGTAAATCTGAATGAAATATTGAGAATGAAACTCTTGGAAAACCTTGAAAAGATTAAGAGGACAAAGAGTGAATGTGTTTAGATTCCATTCATTGATAAATAACATATTCTTTCATGTGCTTAAGATATTTTTCTACTTTTCAGTTACACACATAATGAGTAGTAATAGATGCACTCTGGAGAAGACTATAGAGGTATGCAGAAGGCACCCTATAAACAAGATATTGGATAGTGGAAACTTAAATATGAGGATTTTTCAAAATGAGATGAAACAAAGATTTAAGATTTCACCTACAATTGTGGATAGATTCAAGGAGGATATATTTATTCTAGTTGATTCAAGTCATACATATATTCAAGCAGTGGAACCTTAGGCGACATTTTTGGATCCCTTGAGCTATGAGTGGAATGATGATGTTGCAGTTGGTTACATTGATTTTTTGTTGAATTCAGATAAAGATAAAGATGAATATATATTTGGAATGTATGATGAGATCACATACCATGCTCATCAATAAACATTAGAGAAGGAATCACACAAGAAGGTTGAATCAATGTTGAAGAAGGCACTATTAGAGGCCAGAATGATAGAGAGTGAATATGAGGCCATGAGACAAATAATAAAGCAAGGTGTATTAAACATGCAACCATTGTTAGTATTAGTTGCTAAAAAATCTTTAGAATAGATCATGCCATATGTGGTAGTGTCTAATGTTCATCCTAGTGAGAAAAAAAGAAAATTAGAGAGATTAGTTGAAGCAGTGTTGACAAAGACTAAGAGAGTCAAACAACTAGCTACAAGACTTGGTAAGAGGTAGAAAACATTGTTGATAATTCAGCTCAAGTGATGAAGATGATGAGGAACAAGAATCTAAGAAAGAAGAAAAGGTGGCTCCACCTAAGAAAATAGTAGGAAAAGCTCAACAACCTTGGAAACTAAAGATTAAGGAGATAAATACAATAATTTGTAATGAAGGAAACTTTGCTCAGATGAACAAGTTTTAGTCAATTTATATAATAATTTTGAGAAGGATCATATTGATATATCTACTATAAGATATATCATAGCAAATGATCTAAGGTTGAAGGATATTGAAGGAGTAGTGAACAAGAAAGTCTATGAGAGACTTATAAATAAAAAGACTCTTGTAAGAGAAGAAGACCTTGAACTTTGGAAGGCTATGCAGAGGACTATCTGCAAGACTAATGATGAAGGTGAAATAAAAGTAATGTTGAATAACATCGCACCATACTTAAGAAATAATTTGAGACCATTTATATTCATGGTTGGTGAAAAGGATAAGTTGAGAAAGGAGACTATATCGGCTATTAGTAAGATGTTGACAAAATCACAGATAGCATCTCCTCCAGTTCCTAGAACCATGAAAGTGTCAATAAGTGGTAACACTATGCAAATTGATCAAACCAATCTTACATTTAACATTGATGATACCAATACATTTGGTGGTTCCAAACAAAATGTACCTAACAACAAAGATATTGAGGATAAGTTGAGGCAAATTAAGGAAGAGAAGAGACTACTAGAAGTAGAAAAGAAGTAGATAGAAGAAGCCAAGCAAAAATTGCTTGAGGAAGAAAGGAAAAGAAAGGAAGATGAAGATAAAAGAAGGATTTTAGAAGAATAAAAGAAAAAGAAAATAGAGGAAGAAGAGAAGAAAAGTTTAGAACAGAAGAGAGAAAGAGAGGAAAAGAAAAAGAAAGAAGAGGAAGAGATAAGAACTAAAGAAGAAGAAAAGAAATAGAGGGAGGATGAAACTAATACATATCATTCATCTACTCTAATCTCTCTTGCCAATTTTGTAGAAGGTAATGAAAGAAAACTTCACAGCTTGCCAAGATCACCTACATTCAAATAACCTGTTGAAGAGAAACTGAAGAAGGAAGGAACAAGAGCTTGGAGAAACTCAACTATGTGAGAGAAATTATATTGCAACAATAAAGAATGAAATTGTTGTACAATATACTCTAATATTACAATAGGGGAGCCTAAATGTAAAGGCCTCTAAGAAGCTTCTAGAACAAGCTAGAAGGTGTTAGGAGATAAGCATGACAACTAAGTATACATCCATGAAAAGTGGATTACCCTCCAAGTAGGTGAAAGGATAAGTATGACAAGGTGTTCAAAACATGTACACAAACATTTGTGTTATTAAAAATTCAACACATAAAAGTATGCTAACTCCTAGATGACTAATGCATTTAACCTAAGTAAACTTAAGTAAAGTGTAAATAATAATTATTTACTCTAACACCCCCCCTTAAGTACAACTTAGGGGAAAGCACTTAAGCTAACAATAGCTAAGATGAAATGCAGAATGGGTCCCAGTAGCAAGGCCATGTTAGGTACCCATGTACAAATGCAATGCAATCTCTATAAATTGGAGAAAAGGAGAAAACCCAGTGGAAAAAACCCTTCTCCAAAAAGAGATAGCTGAAAACCTAGTGAAGGACTGAAGAAGCCTCCAACTAGAGAATATCATGAAGAACATCACTAAAGCATGAAGAAGCTGAAAACTCTATCAAAAGGAAACTATTGATCTATAGAACCTCCATAGAAATGGTAGGCTAAGAACCAAGAATGTCTATATTGTAGATGATCCATCTCACTAAAATGCATAAGTAGCCATCCATTACAATCTCCTAGTATATAGGATCAAATACTAAATACATAGATCACTCCATCGAATCATTGAACCAAGGAAGCATTAGAAACAACAGAATAACCCCCCCTTAATGCAAATAGGGTGAGGGGATAGGCAACTAAAAAAGTGGGCCAAAAGACCTCTGTAGAAAGAACAAAGAACAACAAGATAGAGGAAGAGGTACAAACACCTATAAAGGCATGTGTCACCGACACATCGTGGGGCTAATGTCATGGAAGGGACACTCACTTGAAAAAGGAATAAGGTACAAAAATAGAAACAACTAACCCCCTCATGACACTTTATAATATAGTACAAGTACAACTATCTCAAAACAATGTTCAGGATCTTAGAATGCTAGCTAGAGTGGCACTTTATCTCAATGTGTTTGCATAAAGATGCTTACAAATGATACCAACAATGATCAGAAAGGGAAAAAAGTTGATACAATAGATAGTACAATCCAAAACAAAAGATCACATGCCATGAAAATGATCCTCGGACCTAGAACACCCAAGATATCCACCATAGAGAAAAAATGCCAAAATATAATGTTTTCAAAAAATAGAGATAGGATGCACAAGATATGTTTGTCAAAGTGAAAAATATAATATCTAAATTTGACTACAAAATAGGCAACCAAACTACATCAAAACTTAAAAATACCTACAATAATGTCTTTTTCTTGAAACCAACTTTTCGGTGCTTTTTTCATATCAAAAAAAGACCTTTATATGCTCAAGTTATGGCCAAAAAACCATGAGTAGGTCAAAAAGAGACCTAAAGAGGATGTAGGAGTGTTGATGGAGTGGTGACAGCATGTCATAGCCTTAAATTTGATGGCTTGGAGGCCATTGAGGAAAAACAAGACTACCACATGTCTACCATGTGGCAGTACGAATGCATAATGATGACATGGCATGGCCACATGGTAGGTGTCGACATGGCATGTGCAGGAATGAACATGTGTCAATAGTTGTGATTGGCCACAGGGGTGGCAACTAAGAGGCTGCAACTAGTAGTGGTGGCTGCAGGGGCGATGAGCTCTAGTGGTGCCGCTTGGAGGGTAGTGATGTAAGAGCATCTAGTGGTGTAAGGGCAATCTTGTATCACCCAAAAATATGCTTAGAGATAGTTTATGTTTAATGTGTTTTCATTTCTGGATACCCACTTGAGTCAAATAAAGGTTCCAACTCTCACAATTCCACTATTAGTTTTCTGGGTTAGAGTTTTATTAGTTTTTAAGCACCTTGGGATACATGTAAATGCTAAAAAAGTAGGCCTATGTAATCGAGCTATAATTATGGTGAGTTAGAGGGTGTAAATTGGAGGGAAGGTTATATTTGTAATTTAAAGAACTCTAGAAAAAGAACCAGGTCAAAAGGCTTCACGGTTAGAAAGTTATTACATTTTTTCAGTTCCTAGAGACCTCCTAAGAGCACTTCAAAATCAGATATGGGGCTCTAAATGGCCTTTTACAGGGCCAAAAAAATGGGGATAAGTGAATCTGGTCCATAGGGCTATAGAGCACTTTGAGAGATTTCTAGAAAAGTAAATGGTTCATCAATCAGAGTTACAGTTCAAAAGTTATGCCTCCCAGAAGTTAGACTACCATTTCTAGATTCTTCTAATTCTACGCCAACTTCTAACATGATTTTTGAAACCTTCTATTTTGGCGATGGATTCCAACTGGTATATTCTAGAATGTATTCCAAACCCTAAACCATTTGGGGCTTATTTAAGAATATATTTGGCATTGTAAAGGTAGCCTTTAGTGGAGTGGAGAGAAGGTACTGTGTCAAGGATTTCTTTCTCTAGAATCATACTGTTGTAATCCCATAGGGCCTTTTTCATTGATAATAATAATATTTTCCTTTTCCTATGTGTTCATTCCAGTCTTTGGAAGTGTCTCCATCAAGTGGTATCAGAGTTGGTTTTCTTGTGTGTGTAGACAGAGCACCGACTATGAAGCAGTTTGCACTAAGACTGTGTGGTTGTGGGTTTGAGTCAAGAAGATGCCTCCATGAAGAGAACATGGTGGAAGGGCCAGAGTTGTTAATCCTGAGAAGGTTAGAGCCCTCTAGAGGTAGGTTTAAGCATTACAAGAGGAGATATGTAGAGGACTAAATGTTGCCATAGGTGATGAAAGTGAGGAAAAAAATGAAGAAGAAGAAATTTCACAAGAAGGGGAAGGTGAAGGGGAAGTCCTAAATTAGGTAGAGGAAAGCCTTTTTAGGGCCATTTCTAAGCTTGGAAAAAGACCTAAAATTGATGTGGATATGTTTTCAGGAAATCTAAACTCGAATGATTTGATCGACTAGATCAATAAAGTAGAGGAGTATTTTGAGTATGAGGATATTAGGGATCTAGATAGGGTTGAGTTTGCAAAGGCCATGCTAAAATCTGGTGGCAAGAGATTCAGCAGGAAAGAAATAGAAGAGGAAAGGAGAAAATCAGAAGATGGGATCGCATGGTGGACAAACTAAAGAAGCAATTCATTCCTATTGACTACAAGCTTGACTTGTTCAAGAAGATGCAAGGATTAAAGCAAGCAAGAAAATCTATCCATAAGCAAGAAAAATCTATCTAGGAATATATGGAGGAATTTTATCAACTTCTTATTAGGGTAGGGCATGCAAAATCAAATAAGGAGAAGGTTTCCTATTACCTCAGTGGGTTATGACCTAGCATTTAGGAGGAGTTAAGTCTAGTTAAAATGACTAGCATTGAAGAGGCATACCAGTTTTCCCTGAGTTGACGAGAAGCTAAATGAAAGGTTTGAAAGAAGGAAAAGAGGGCATGGTCAAGGAGGAAGGGTGGTAGTAGGTCATTTGGAGGTTGAAATGAGACCCAAAAGAGAAATGAAGATGTGGGTACTAGTAGAAACCAAAGAAATGAGGGTTTCAACCACTCCTATGATTAAAAATTTGGAGATTAGAGAGGAAGAGGTAGAGGACATGGACAAGGATCAGGAAGAGGAGGCTTCCATGGCACCTATTTTAATTGCAATGAAGAAGGTCATCATGACTTTGAATGCCATCAATGAAAAGGAAGGACAGATAGGAGAGTTGATTGTCAAGAAAGGGTTGCTCATGTGGACAAAGATGCATAGTCATCAATTCTAAGGATGTAGAAAGAGGAGAGGTTCTTGTAAATGAAAGGGTCTTACTAAGTGGTGAGACTGAACCTGGACAAAAGAGTTTGTTTCCTACCAGGTGTAAGTGCGAGGATAAGTGTTGTTATGTGATTATTGATGGTGGTAGCACTAACAATCTGGTGTCTAAGGAGATGGTCTCTAAGCTAAAGCTCAAAAGGGAGAAACACCCCCAACCCTATCAAATTTCTTGGGTGAAGGATGATCATAAGATCTTGGTTAGTAAATAGTGTTTGGTGAAGTTTAAGATTGGGAGTTACCATGATGAAGTTCTCTATGACATTATTCCAATGGATGTCTGCCATTTATTGTTGGGAAGACCATGGAAATTTGATAGACATGTTGTACATGATGGTCTTGCAAATACATACTCTCTGACAAAGGATGGAGTTCACCACAAATTGAAGCCTATGATGAAGAAAGGTGAAAAGTTATGTAGTAGTGCTAGGATATGTCTTGTTGATGGAAGAAAATTGTTGGATGGTATGAAACATCAGCATATGTGTTATGCTTTGATTCCTAGAAGAGATAAGGAAGGTGGTAGTGAAATTTCATCCAAAGTTTCAGGCCTATTAAGTGAGTATGGAGATGCCAAATCTGATAATGTTCTAGAAGGGTTGCCACTAGTAAGGCAGATGAGTCATCAAATAGATTTAATCCCTGGAGCTAGTTTCCTAACAAGGCTACTCATAGGATGACACCTACTGAAACTAAGGAACTAAACAGAAAAGTTCATGAGCTATTGAGGAGGGGTTTGATTCTAGAGAGCTTGATCGGATGTGTAGTACCTGTAGTACTAGCACCAAAGAAGGATGGAGAGTGGAGAATGTGCACAGACTCGTGAGCTATAAATAGAATAACCATCAAGTATCAAAATCCTTTACCAAGAATGGACAATCTTATGGACTGTTTGAGTAAAGCTTAGTACTTCACAAAGATAGATCTCAAGAGTGGCTATCACTAGATATAGATACGAGAGGGAGATGAGTGGAAGACTACATTCAAAACCAAGGAGGGTCTATATGATTGGTTAGTCATGCCTTTTGGGCTGACAAATTTGCCAAGCACCTTCATGCAGCTTATGAATGAGGTACTACAAAAATTCTTGGGAAAATTTTTTATTGTCTATTTGGATGATATTTTAATACTCATTAAGATTTTGGATGAACATTTATTGCACATTTCTAGTGTCCTTAAAAGGTTGAGGGTAGAGAAAATGTTGATTAATTTGAAGAAGTGTAGCTTTGTAAAAAGGGAGTTAGTCTACTTGAGTTTTGTTGTATCATCTGAGGGTCTCAAAATGGATCCAAAGAAGGTAAAAGCTATCTTGGAATGGCCTACTCCAAGGTCTACTACTGAGGTGAGATCATTTCATGGTCTAGTTAGTTTCTATAGAAAGTTCATTAAGAATTTCAATGGCATATGTGCACGCCTGACTAAAATAATAATGGGGGATAGGAAAGAGTTCAAGTGGACTATAGTAGCTGTAAGGAGTTTTGAATTGTTGAAGAAGAAGGTGATAGAGAAACCTATGTTGGCACTTTCAAATTTTAGCAAAGTTTTCCAAGTAGATTGTGATGCTAGTGGCAGTACTATTGGGTCTGTATTGAGCCAAGAAGGTAAGCCAATTGCATATTTCAGTGAAAAATTGAATGATACAAAGAAGAAGTATTTTTTTTATAATCGAGAGTTCTATGCAATCATTTAGGCCTTAAAAAAATGGAGGCATTATTTATTGCCAAAATAATTTGTCTTGTATATTGATCAGTGGGCATTATAGTACCTAAATAGCCAAGGTAAATTGTGCTAGGGATACGATGCGCATTTGAGAGCTTCATGCTTTCATTTGAAGCATACCCATATCCTTTTTCATTGTAATAATATTCATTGAAATTGTTTCATGCATTTACCAAGGACATGTAAATGGCACAAGGTCCTTGGGGAAATACTTTTGGACCATTGAATCTGGCTCCACCTCTACATGATCTTCCTAATGGCTCACGAAAGAATTTTCCCAAATTTTTTGGTGACGATGAACATCCTGATGAGCATATTGCTTCTTTCTACATTGCATGTGGTGTTCATGCTATTGAATATGAGGATGTGTCTATTAGGTTGTTCATGGAAACTCTACAAGGTGTGGCTGCTGATTGGTTTTACCATTTACCATCATGTACTATCACAAACTGGGCTACCCTCATAGCAAAGTTTAAAGAAAGATTCAAGCCTCCTGAAGATGCCCATGCATTACTGGCTCAACTTGCTCAGTTGAAGAAGTCATCTCACATGCCTATGTGTGAATTTGTCGTTCATTTCAAAAAATTGACATGAAAAATTCCAGTTGCTGCTCAACCTACAATTGCCAATTTGAAGTGTTTCTTTGTCAATGCTCAAATTCTTGAAGTTAGTTTTTTATTAAGGAGAGAAGCCTCGACTACTTTTGCAGCTGCATAGGCATTGGCAATTGAAATTGAAGATGATCTTATTCTTGCTAAGAAGATAAGAATTGTAGCAAGTGAGTTTGAAGAAAGTTATTATTCTTCTAATTCATTTTCTTCCAATATAAGGGCAGGTCCTATGGTGCAGAGATTAGCTAATGAGATACTTTCCCTCAAAAAACAAATAGCTCAAGGCATGTTCTTTGTTCCTCATGAAGATGTACCAAGGAGGCCTATTTCAACTATTTTGCAAACTTCTCTTGTTGGGAATCAAAAAAAGTTAGCTTCACCATCTAAGAAGCTTGCAATTGAAGCACCATTAGCAAAGACAATAGCGATGCACCCTGTATCTAAAGCTAGTGATCTTGCTATTCTCTTCTAAGAAAAAGAAGAAGACATAGCTAGCGACTCTCATATCTGGTGTATGCAGTCTCAAAAGGCGTGTGATGAAAAGATAATGAAGGAAAAAATTTCTTCCAAGATTCAAGATGGTTATGTCATTAAAGTTGACATGCAAGAAAGTTTGAATCAAGCTGAAAATGATATGTTTGTGTCTCAAGGTCATGAACTTGGAAACACTTTGCATAAATGTTCTACCTTGGAGCTTGAAAAGGAATTTCTAATAAACAATAAAGACTTTCCCAAGTCAAAAGTTTGTGAGTAGCATGTTGAGGCATGCAGTATAGGCATGTCATCTCTGAAATCACATGAGCAAGGTTTTCTTGAGCATCTTAAGGTAGTGGTGATTGATGAACCAATCAAGAAAATTGCAGTTGGCAAGAAAAATTCAGAATTTTTTCGATCAAGGGGATGTCCAATCCAACATCTTGGTTGGTTGGAGGCTAATAGAAAGCTAGAGATTCTACATGTACCTGAAAATGAAATACTATCAACGAAGATGTCAAAGAAGAATTTTCAGTTATGGAGGAGCAGTTTCAATTCATGGACCTCTCTTGGAGCAGTAGCACACATGATTCATCTCAAAAGGGTGAATTCTTCCATCTCTTCCAAGAGGTGTTACATCAGGCCTTAACATCATTGCTCTAGTTGTTCATGTTCTATCTCTATGAAGCTGCCTATGAACATGCAAGGTACTGCAAGTTACTAAAAAAAGGTAGCTATTTTGTTGAACCTGTAAATGGTTTCATTTAAAATTTGCATTTTTTGCTAGTTTTAATTAGGTAGGTTTTCCTTTGTTTTCAATAAGTGCACTTGCACATTTTTGTTTTATTAGATTTGTTTTGCTTTAAGTCGCTTTAGATTTCTTTTTATTTTTGGTCGCCTGAATCTATAGCCCAATGGAGTGGATAAAGGCACTTAGAGAACTAGATTCTATGTTACTCTTTGTTTCCAAGAACAAATGAGTAACATTCCCCAGATAGAGCCAGTTGTTGTCCTACATTTTGTCACCACAAAATGTAGGTAACAGTACGAAACTTTTTCAAATTAGTTTCATATTTCTCTGAGTTTATTTCATTATTTAATTGGTTAGTATTGATCAACCAATCAGTACTAATTGATACAATGAATCTTTTTATTGAAGGCCTTCGTCAAGTCGTTTACCTCTTTCTTTCTATCGAGCCTTTCCTTGATTTTTGAAGCCTTCACAATCCGTTCTTTGTTTTTGAGTTTGTGTTTTCTTGTTTTTGGTCCTTTGAATTTGTTCATGTTATGCCTTTCGATCTCTCCTTCGATTCGATCTAACCTAGAGGTCAATCGAAGTTTTCAATCAAGAGATATAGTCATTTTAGTGTCTCAAAAGTGGACATTTTAGATGCAACGGCACGAATTAAAAATATGATGTTATATTTTCATTTTGACATTTACTTTTTGAAAATATAACATTTTACTCACTTTTTGTTATGTTTTAAAGTTACTTTTTATTTAAATTTATAACTTAAAGTGACTATAGTGCACTTTATGTTATCATTTTAAGTTGAGTTATTTTTTAATTTTTCACTTAAAGTGACTATAGAACTATATAGTTACTTTTTAAATTTTTGATTTTTAAATCAAATACTTATATAAATGTCACTTTAACTTAATGTTTATGACTTATATTGATTAATATAATGCATAAATATTATTTTTGACCCATATTGTTGACATTTTTATAAAAATAAGTGAAATGCATAACTTAAAAGTCTAAAAGTGGACATTTTATGTGCATATGCATGTAAAAACCCATGAAAAGTGGAAATTTTTCATGCTAATGCATATAAAAAATTATTTTGAGGACCTTTTTCAAGTCATTACATCAAATGCTTGTTAAAATGGACCTTTTTGATGCAATGACATGAAAAGTTGAATTCTTATGCTTGTGCATGAAAAAGGTGAGATGTTTATAAAATATGTAAATGACTCCAAAAAGTGAGATTTTGGAGACTTGCATATTTTAAAATATGTAATGGGTTTCAAAAAGTGAGATTATAACCAAAGACATATTTTAAAACATGCATTGGACTCTAAAAGGTCCTCTTTTGCCTTCCTACATGTTTTAAAATATCTAATGAACATAAAAATGTCCTATTATGTGAAGAAAACATGTTCTTGCTCCAAAAACCTCCTATTTTGATCATAACTTTTAATTTTTTCATGGATTTGGATGAAATCAGTTGCATTCAAAATATTTTGGAGAGGTGACCATTTTGCCCTCATCAAAAATCAGTATATTGCACCCAAAAATGTGTTCAAAACTCCCAAGCTAGGGCACAATTTTGCAAATAACTCCATAAATCTTCAAATTTGGAACATGTTTTTGCTTGGAATCAAATCATTTTGACTTTATTTGTTGATTCCATTACATTGTGATCATTATTTTGGTGTTAAAATACCAAATCATTTTTGCTTGGAGAAACACGTTTTTGCTTAAAATGCCCAAAAAATTGGAGTTTTAATCCACTTTTATGTGTTTTGAAGCCACTTTTTGGCATTTTGATCAATGTATATCCATTTGGAGAAGTCGTTTTTGCATTTACAAGTCAAAAATCATTTTAAAACATGCATTTTTTAGTCACATTTTTGCAAAAATGACCCAAATTTTTGAATAAAAAGGTCATTATTTTGTTCAAAAAATGCATTTCCAGCCCATACCTTTGATCAAGAGGGATTGTTTTTGAGTTTTAAATGCATGATATTGTCTTTAGAGACCATTTATTTGGCACTTTCATGTCAAATCTAACCATTGAATGTCCATTACATACAAGTGCGAAAAAAGTCAAAAGATTGTTTGAAAATTTGGATTTAAGGGAGAATTTGTCTTAAGTCTACAAAACTTGCTATTTTGGCTCTTTCTCCTTCATTTTTGGCATTTAATCTTCATACAAGTGGACTCTTTCTTTCTTGCTATTTTCATGCATATTTTAGCTTGAAATTGCCCATTTGTCCATATATATGCCATGAAAAGTGCATTTTACCTTTAAAAAGGATGAAAACTCTCATTTTCATATTTTTGGAATTTTCCCAAACTCCAAATTTGAATTTGCATATTGAAGTGGTTTCCTTGTTGACATGTTTGAGTATTTTGCCAAAAGCATGTGTTTTTCTTTTGTGTTTTTTTTTATGTTTTGCTTGTTTGCATTTCGGTTTTTTCTCCATTTGGAAGAAATTGCAAGTTCTTTCCCAAGAACTTGAGCACGTTTCACTTCACTCCACTTTCCATTTCCATGTCACAACACTTCATCTCTCACTCAATGAAATGTGATTACATGTTTTTCATACCATTCACCATCCGCATATGCATGTAATCCCATTCTCCGTTTTCATTTTCATTCATCTCATTTTTTGCTTCCATTCGCACGACACGATTACATGAAATGCCTTACATGTAATTGCATCTAAAAGATCCAATTTTGAATAAAAGTCACTTTTTGAAAAGTCAAAAAGATGTCATTTTCTCCTCTCCATATGCATTCACACCTCCATGAGAAAATACATGTTTCCATATCTTTTCATGCTTTTCATCTTAGCCTTCATCCACATATGCATGTAAAGTGTATCTTTCACTCACACTTGCATTTCATTTCACCCTCCACCTTCCATTACATGTTGCATTTACATGTAATCCATTTTACGTGCAGTGACATCTTGAAAGCCCAAGTCACTTTTTGAAAATTAGTAATTTCCATTTACACGCATTCCTATGCGCCAAGCACTTTACTTCAAAAAAAAAAAAGAGTTAAAGGTGTTGATGGAAAGTTGTTCCGAGTGTACATCCGAACATCATCAAGAAAGTTTTCAAAGTGTCAAAGACTCCAGTTTGTGCTGATCTACAAAGGATAATTCACAACAACTTGAGCTAGAAAAGATGGATCACATGAAGTTTTTACATGATAATGCAATTCATCAAAGAGAGCTAGAGGTTGTCAAAAGATGCAACACTGTGGTTATCAACATGAATGCAGCAGTACAAGGTACAAGAACTCTCAATCCTGTTATCAGCCTTTTAGAATTGTTCTTTTCTCTTTCGTCTTCTTTCTTTTTCTTTCATGTTTTTAGTTGGAGAAGATGCATTACATGAAAAAGTGTAATTACATGTAATGCGAGTTACATGTGTATGTAAAAGATGCAATGCGAGTTGCATGTGCAGTTGCATGTAACCCTTTATTTTTCGTAGTTAGACTTGGTCAAAGTTGGTTTAGTTGCTCCCACTTTTTCCTCCCCCTTTTTCTCAACTTCCACTAATACATTAGGGGTCAATTTGCGATGTTAATTTGCGACGGCAAGAGAAGGTAATGTGGTTTTGGCTTTTTTTTTCAATTTTAGCCCGATGGCGTCACAATTGTGACCTCAAGTGTCACAATTACGACGCCAGCGGGATATAAGAGAAAAAAAAAAAAAAAAAGCCAAAACCCCTCATTTGAATGAAATTGCACGACATGGCTGGGTTCTTCTGAAAGGAAAGGCGTGCGTGGGAGAGGCAAACTCAAGGCATTCAGAGGGTCAGGCAGAGATGCGCATCGGCAAGGTGTAAGACAAATAAACCCATTATTTTTCAGAGACGCACATCGGCAGAGACATTCTCCATATTTTTCAGTGTTTCCATGTCTTAGTCGCTTAATATCATATTTCTTTTGCCTACTCTTTTGCTATTATTTTTGTGTTCAATGTCTGGCTTTCCAAAAGGTTTCAGGGCCCCTTGAAAACATATTTTACCCATAAAATCAAAAACTTTCATTTCCTCGTCCTCTTTATTATGGAAATTGCTAGCCTCAAAGAATGGAGAGGGAATCTCCTTCAATAGGAAGGCCTTTCATTCTTTAGCCTCACATTTCTGTGAACCTATATTAAGAGGCTTCCACAATCATTTTAGTGTGGATCACTTGGCAAAAGGTTACCACAACTCATTCAAAGCGACCTCCTATGGTGTTCATTATTCTTGCTCGCCCTGAATTACTTTTGGACACTCCATTAATATTGAGCTTGTAAAAGCCTAAGGGAGGTGGATCCTAGTTTGTATATTTGCAAAAGGACAAATAATGCTATGGGCAGTAGAAAGGGATGTCATGTTGTTGGCCCTTGGAGAAATGGGATCTAATTATTTTGAGTAATTAGTAGTTACTTTACAGATTTACAGATTCCCAACATCATTGTCTTAGTCAAAGGGAGAAAGAAAATGTCTTTTCCAAAAAATATATGTAAGAAACTTGCAGTTTGAATAAAATTGTTAATTTTTATTTTTATACTCAAAAACCAAAACGTGTCTCAGCCTTTAAAGAAATATGGAAAATCCATAAACAAGATAACATGGCATTATTAAGATATTACTCAAACTGTACAATGTTACAAACACCTCAACCCAGCACTGACTTGAATAGACAAATTTTGTCACTATTTTTAATATCGAAAACTATTGCTCTCTTCCCTCAGTCATGAATATTGTTGATTCTGACACTTTGCACTTCAATATTTCAGTGTGTCATCACCATTCATTATTGCTTTCACGTGCTACTAATTTCAAGCTATAGAAAAGTGCCATCACATCTCAATATATTGCCATGAACTTCGGTGTGCAAGTTAAAAATTAGACCTGTACAGGAAGCCCTCTAATTGCCGACATTTAAGATGCAATCATACAATAATATCCACCACACAACTTTGCTTAAAATATGAATCTGCATGTTGGTTAAAGTATATATTCTGCAGAATTGATATCTAATGAGATATATCAGACCTATGAGATTATACCAATAATGAATTCTAAAAATAATAATTGAGAAATTTTCATTCCAAGAAGACCTACATTATGTAAAAAGCTACATGACAGCAGGCATACAACAGATTTAAACATCAAATAATTACAGAATGGCATACAACAGATTTAATTATCAAATACTTATAGAATGGCCTCAACCAAGAGACAATCTTCCAACTCAGACCCCAAATAAAATTTTCATTTCAATGTGGGACTGTATGGACTGGGACATGGAGCTACAGGAAGATCAGGTAATCGATCAATAATTTCATTAACTGCTTCTAGGCATGTGTTATGCATTTTTTTCTCTATTTGTACCAATGGTGTTTCCACCTGCCTTTTGGGGTCTGTACTTGGGTCTGCAAGCTGATGCAGTGCAAATATGTTGTAAAAAATCACTTTGAAACATATGTTGGTTGAAAAAGTATAAGGATATAGTTATCCCCAACATGAAGGGAACAAATTCTTACCACTCTTTCATCTTCACTAGCAGTTGATGGATAGCTTGCAAGTCGTTCTCTGAAGTAACTAGATAACTGATCTAGAACTGCTCTTTCTGTACATGGACTCACCTGCACTCATATTCTAATTGGTTAAATTGACTTTTCATAATAAAGGCAACATATAACTAGTAAGAATAATGAAACACATAAATTACCAATACAGTGAGGTATGAACAAAGAGGTGGGTGATAACAAAGAGCTCATCAATTTTCACTGTGTTATCTTCTGGCTACAAGTCTACACCATTCTTCACTATTTTTTATTTATACCTAATACAATTTTATTTTTCAAAATGTTTATCACTGCCACAATTTTTGACAGTTGGCTTCTTTGTATTAACGCCTATAAGGAGCCATTGGATATTGGAAGATAAAGGTTATAAATCTCGGGTAGTTTGTCTACGAGATTTCTTTTGGATTTGGCTGTGTAACATGAAATGCTGAAGTAAGATGCACTATACTAAAATCCTCACACATTTTCTTGGACTTACGCAGGAACTATGCTGCCCTGCAGCTCTTGTTAAATATGTTATCAACTTGACTTTTCTATTAAAGGCTCTCATGCTAAATTGAAAGCCAGGTAAAGAAAAAGATATTATACACTATTTTGTTGGTACCCTGTGTAGGACAACAAACTTGTTCTTACTATAAGAAAATTTTCTTTTCTTTTGTTTCATTGCAGATCTTCTGCTTGCACGGAGGTCTCTCCCCATCATTGGACACACTTGATAACATTCGAGCTTTGGATTGCATATAAGAAGTGTGTCTATACACATAAGTATAAACTTCTTTTTTTCTTGCAACATATATAACAACAATTTTAAGTGCTTGCAACGTATATACTTATGAATAAATATTACATCTTGATTTAAATGTATAAAAATAATTTTCATTCCTTTTAAGCTTCATTCATCTCGAGGTGCAATTCACAAACTCAAGAATAGTGGCTTTTGTTCTTCAAGATACCTTTAGGAGAAGAGTATGTGAATGCCCCCTCGTGTCTAGAGTCTAGTTTAGAGGAGATGGCTATTTACACTGCTAAGGTTTGTTGAATCTAATTCTGAATAACATTGCTTGCTATTGTTGAATCTAATCTAATGTATATTTTAACTAGACTTGTAGCTTATATGTTTTGAAATTTTTATTAGGCCTTGTAGTTTGTATAATTTCATTGCTGGAGAGCTTCTACAGCTAAGCAAGAAGGCCGTTGCACGAGTTATAGCCACGCGCTCGAGTATGAAAATTGTTTTTTTTTAATTCTAATGTATATTTTAACTAGACTTTTAGCTTATATGTTTTGAAATTGCTTTTAGTGGCTTAATGTTCTAAGGTCTCTTGAAATAAGACCTTCAGGCGGTTGGTCAAAGTTTTACAAATAATCTTAGGAATAAAGTCAAAGAAAGTATTTTTAAAATATTAAAGTATTTAGCTAGGTCTAAGAAGATTTGTGTACTTTCGACAATTTTGTTTAGTTTGTGAAAGCTGTAGATCGAAGTTTTCATAGCCCGATTTTTGCTTCCTGCAAAGAACAATCATGTCAAATAATATAAGTGAAGAACAAAACAAGGAGACAATCGCTAGATTGTGGTCTAACTTGAAAAGAAAAGGTGATGGAAAATGTTATTGTCCTTGCAATATTTGTAAGGGCTTAAACCGTAGAAGACTGCTAATCAAAACAGTTAAGAGACATTGTAGGGAGAATGGTCACATTGATGGGGGGCATGACTATCATCCACTGGTAAGTCGTTCATTATATCATTTTAACAATTTATATATATACATATGAAATCACTTGATGATGAGTTGATGATCATGGTTTATTTATGTTAATCAATTTTATATAGGTTGATCTTCCCAGGGAAGTACATGATATGAACCACAACAATCTAAAGAATATGGTTTTCGAAGTGGAGGAACATGGAGGTGCAAATATCCAAGCTGAAGATAATGATCCCATGGAAGATGACGATCATGCACCAGAAAACACAATTCAAGAGGATGGTATAAATACATTGATCCATGACACATCTAGTCCAAGCATATCTGATCATGATGATGATGATAGCCTCGATGTACCTCTACTTCAGAAGGCATACGAGCCCCTATACAAAGACTCCCAAACAACTCTTCTCTCTGTTGTATTGTTGTTGTTGAACTTGAAGGTTATGAATGGTTTATCCAACATAACAATGTCACGTATGTTAAGGTATGTCATATATGTCTTTATAGTTAATAAAGGGTGAATAATGTACCACTAATATTCTTTATATTAACAACTTATATTTTTTGCTGTAGATTAATAGGCAAGTTTTTGTTACCATCATCAAATATTCTACCTCGCTCATATCAAGAATTAACTGTTGTTATGAAAGATATTGGAATGGAGTATGAAGCAATACATGCTTGTCCCAATAATCATATTATATATTATAAAGAACATGAATTTGCAACACAATGCCCTGTATGTCATACGAGTATATATCAAATAGATCGACTAACAAAAAAGGTGCCTCAAAAAGTTCTTCGTTACATCCCCATTATTCTACGGATGCGACAATTATTCAGGTGTAGTAGCTTGGCTCAATTTATGGATTATCATGCATGCAATAGAAGTCGAGATGACATTATTCGAATCCCTGTAGATGGTTCGACATTTATGCACATAGAGGAAAAGTGGCAACACTTCAAAGAAGAACCTCATAATCTCAGGCTTTCATTGGCAGCGGACGGTGTCAATCCATTTGGAGAGATGAGATCCGTTTACTCGGTGTGGCCTATTTTTGTTATCAACAATAACATTCTTCCGTGGATGTCAATAAAGAGGGAGCACATTATGTTGGCAATGATTTTTCTAGGTACCTTATCATTTGATAGTTATTAATTTACATGTACTTACAAATCTTGCAGTAAAATGGTCACAATAATTATGTAATGTTACTGTTCATTCAAGTAGGTAAATATCAAGTAAAAGATATGAATGTATATATTGAGCCTCTTATCGACGAGTTGGTGGAGTTATGGAATGGTGTCACTATGTATGATGTGTCTAGACCAATAGGACAAAGACAATTTCAATTCCATGCAATACTTGCATGGACAATACATGATGCCCAGGGCTAACACATTTTTGTGGTATGTTATAGTGAATTCAAGTTGTGCACAATAATTCTAATTATAAAAATCAACATATTCAATAATCCAATTACATCATTATCTTGTAGGTCTTCAAACAAAGGGGAAATTTTCATGTCCAGTTTGTGGTCCAAAGATGAAATCTCGTCATTCACAAAGTTTAGGAAAGCAGGTGTTTGATGAGTGTAGACACTTCCTCCATAGGAATCATAAGTATCAAAGTACGGAAAAACTTCTTTTCAATGGGAAAGAAGAGACTACATCAAAGCCACAAAGAATGACACCTTGCCTATGGAAGTTGGAATATAATAGAATTAATCGTCGAGTTAATGTCATTCCACCTAATGGTTTATGTTTGTAATTTATATATTTCTATTGTGATTTTTGTTGACTAATTATGCAATTGATGATCGTGAAGGTCGTCAAGGAAATACTGACAACCTTCCAAAGGGACTAAAAAGCTATCCCAGACAATTTAGTAGGTTTCCCTACTACAAGCACTTACAAATTGTGCATTTTTTTGATACTATGCATATTGGAAAGAATATAACAGAGACATTGTGGAAAATATTGGATGGAAGGCGTGACAAAGAAAAAATTGTCAAAATTTGTAATGACATACATGAATCCAATCATGCATTGAAAAATTTCATTCACTCAAATAGCAACAGAGATCAGATTAATATAAGTGCCCTTCCATGGTTATTAACGGAGTAGCAAAGTGATGCCATAAAAGAAGTCATATGAAAAATTCGATTTCCCACAGGATTTGTTGCGAACATAAACAATCTCATATCAAAAAAAAGTGAATTTGGGCTAGGGCTCAAAATGCATGATTGGCATACTTTCTTCAAGGTAACTTATGTTCTTCTGTATTTACAATATATTCATAAACTACGTGTACTGTTTGTTATGTTATGTTAGAAAACAATGAAATGATTGGTTTATAATTACTGTAGTACGTGCTTCCTCTATCTCTCCCAGAGAACTTCAACAATAACATCAAACAAGTGATATACGATCTTGGAAAATATATGAGGTAAGCAGTAATATCTATTCAATTTTTTGTATATATTTATTATATTCATAATTTGTTTTTCTTGCTATGCAATCTATTGTATATTATTTTGTAAAGTCTCATATCTATATATTTTTTTTGACTTGAATCTCTTAATGTAGGTGGTTGTCATCTAAAGAAATCCATAAAGAAGATATAAAATATTGGAAGAGAAGAATTCCTCATTTACTATGTGAAATGAAAAAGTGTCTACCTCCAACTTTTTTCAATGCACAGGAACACTACCTCATACACCTAGTTGAGGAGATTGAATTGTGTGGACCTGTACACACTAGGTCAATGTGGATGGTTGAGAGGCATTTGAAATCTTTGAAGGCTTTGGTTCGACAAAGAGCACATCCTAAGGGTTCTATGGTAGAGGGATATATGGTATACTAGACTATGGTGTACATTACTGAATATCTTCCTAAGTTTGCATCAAATATCCATGTAGATCGCATTTGGGATCTCAAGCCTTTTAAAAAATTAGAAGGGGAGTACTTGATGGGGAAAGGTACATTGAGGAAAGTGAGAGGTAATAAATTATAAGATGTTTTTGTAATAAATTATTTCTTAATCTTCAAAATAAATCGGTTGTAAGTTGTTTTTTTTTTTTTGTACAGGTGCTCGAGAGTGGGATGCACTACATTTGTATATTGCAAACAATCTTGATTGGATGACGGTATGGATTGAATGATGTCAACATTCTGGTCGCACATTAACATGGGAAGGTGTATCTTCATTGGTTAAAGAAGCTCATCGTAATGGAGATTCCAATGTTACACAAAGGGAAATAGATTTAGCACATGGTTCAAGAGATTTCCAGGTACATACAAATTTATTAATCACCCGTATGTTTATCAACTCACGATACAATAATTTTGATATGTTTCAAATATTATTGTAGGTTAAACACCACAAGGCTATGTTCTGTAATGGTTAGAAATTTTGCGTCAAAGTGTTGGATGACATGAAGAAAACTTGTGATTCAGGAATAACTGCAGTCTTTCAAGTGACTAATATTTCATCTAGAAATGACTTACATCCTCAGGAGTCTAAAAATTGATACTATGGCATTTTGGATGAGATACTTGAGTGTGACTTTAGTTCCTTCAAATTAGTACTCTTCATTGTCAAATGGTACAGGCTACGACTTAATTCAAATGATCCTGATAGAACTATTATTGAACATGATAATGGATTTACAATGGTTAATACAAGGTCGTTTGAGCCAGTTGGGGATGAGCCTTATGTTCTTCCAAGCCAATGTGAGCAGGTATTTTACTCAGAGGTTCCACATAAACTGGGTTGGTCATTTGTTGTTAAACATGAACCGAGAGGAAGGCCAATAAAGTATAATGTGATGGAAGAAGAAGATACTGAAGAAGTAGAAGATGATGTAGATGGTGATCATGATCGACAGTTATTGGATGATGTTCCTGACACAAATTTTCATGAAGAAGAAGAAGAAGATGATGACGATGATGTTGCTACTGATGATGATGATGAAGACGATGTTGATGTTGATGATGATGTTGATGATGATGATGATGATGACAACAACGACAATGATGACGACGACGATGGCAAGGATGATGATGATGACGACGATGATGATGATGACGAGGATGATGATGATGATGATGATGATGACGAGGATGATGATGATGGAATTTAGAGGTATGTCATCAATCCTTAATCTATTTAATATTCATTTCTTGATAGAAATATATTTGTCTTATATATATGGTTACATAGTTTATTCATTATCTATTTAAAAGCTACAAGTTTCAACTACAAATAGAATACTGCTAATCTAAATTAATTAAATAAAACTATTTAAAACACATATTGATGCGTGAATGTATTGAGCCTTATTTTCTTTCAGGTCAAAAGCATTTGTAAGTGTTTAGTTTAAAAAAGGGAATTCATTAAATATCTATAAAAGGGAGTTGTACCTAGAATATCATAGGGAAAACATAATATAAGTTCTTACCCAATTTTTTGGTTAATAATTCTGCCTCTGTAGGTGATGCAAAGACCCTAGGTGGTCTTGCAATCATTCATAACAAGAGGGACTTCCATAGTGTTCTCACAACACCAACCAAGCATCTTCATAAGATCCCTCTCCTTGATCCAAGCCAACTCTATAACCTATCAGAGTGCACACCAAATCCTTATGCCACCTTAGGTTCTACATCTTTGGAATAATCTCATGAATGTCCCTCAATCCATCCAATAGATTCATCCAAGCAAGTGAGACATGCAGTTTATCTAGAACAGGGAGATTAACTAGAGGTCAAAGGACTAGAAGGAAATTCAATAAATGCATGAAATTTTTCCTTGCTCAAGGGGGGTCATGTTCTTATGATGATGAGACGAAAGGTGACATCAAGGTGCCCTTGAGGTACCAACATCTATAGAAACATTGGGTACCCAAGGAACTTCCTCCAATAAACATTGATTTTTGTGTTAACGAGAGGATATATCACATAGCGCCATCATCACTACATGGTTTGGGCCTATTTTCTATGGACGGCATAAAGGTGTCTTACAACAAAGTTTCTGAATTGATGGAGTATGTTGGACCATGTTATGATTACAAAAGTTGGATGCATATTGTTAAATATAAAAAAAGTATGCGTAGGTATGCCCTCTCGGAAAATTATATACAACAGCAAGACAATAATCAAAGTAAAAGTGTGGCTATATACATTGATGGAAGGCCAAAAGCAACAGGGAATATTGTGGGTATTATAAATAGTACATGACCTGGGTCAACTATAAAGCAACCCAATTGCATATTTGAGGCACGCGAGGGAAATCATGTATTCATCTGTGCGATAAAATCAATACGTGCAGGGGAAGAGCTTCTTATTGATTAAAATTTGAACCACATAGATACAAACAAGGCTACTATCATGGGGGTGGTACATACTATTAAACCAACTTCTAATCAATGACTCTAACATACCATTTAGTCAATAAATTTTTCGCTAACATTTTTATACTTGATCTTTGACACAAGGGCACAATATGGAGCAACCGCCCGAAGGGGATGCTGGCGATGTTCCCGACTCATCTACACATGAGCAAGTAAAACTCATTGTAATTGTGCAAACTAGATAGAAGCAAAATGTTATTTTTTTAATGTTTTTTTCTTCATTGTTTTGGAGTAATTTTGATAATACTAATACTATTTTTGTCACAGAGGGCCAGTGGTCGAAGGGAGGGAAAGGAACCTACAGTCCCTGATCAACAGCCCCCCCCCCCCCCCTGAGGAGGACCCTTTTTATATTGATTTAGCAGACACCGATGACCCAATTAGTTTGACTAAAAAGTTGCTAAAGAAAATTGGCAGAGAAATTTTACATTTGGCAACCATAAAGCCTACTACTCAGGAAATAAGAGAAAGGGGAGCAGAATTGATGCACACCTCTGAAACCTTAAAAGTAAGTATTAATGAAATTTTTAATTATAAAAAGAGTTCAATAATGGTTTTTATGTTATGCTCTTTTATGGCATTAATTAAAATATGGATGCGTTGTCTTTATAGAGTTTTTTGTGTGATTTTGAGCCCCGTTCCCATGATGAGGGTGCTGCAGGTGGTTCAGGTAGATTGCATGTTCCATTCCCCACTTTTGTTTTCCACTGAATATATATAGGAATGATCATAATCATTGACAGTACATGCTTGAACAATCATTTTTTTAATGCTCTAACAATCTTGTCCATGCTAGTCTACACGTTCTATATTTATGCATGCTCTAACAATTTTATTCTTCAGCTTCACATCAATTGAATCCTATGATGATGCCACCTCCATCTAGGACAACCACAAATCTCTTTTTGACTGCTGAGTTAGCAACACGCAGCTTACAGGCATCGATTGTTGCACCATCTGCTGGTACACAAATCCCTCTTTTTCTCTCTTATGACAGCAACAAACAGTTTTTTTTTTACAACTTTTTAACATCAATTATCATTTGTTCTTTTATACTTTGTGACAAAGACTTATGAAACTTATGAAACTTTTTGCAATAGGAGCTGCAGCAACATTTCCTGGATGTTCCTATGTTCCTAGTATGGGAACGGTGAAGGATGTCACATTGATCGTCAGCGACGATGAAGGCATTCCATTAAAAGTAGCCAAAGTTCTAGGTACTTTAAAGTTATTATTATTCTATAGTGATATAATAGTAATTTAGTTTTTTATCACTCTTCATCGACTAATGATCCCATGATTGTTTTTTAGGGAATGATCTTTTTTGGAGAAAACTTGGTGATGAGTGTTTGCGAATATTCGGGCCCACCATGTGTACCTGGTGGAACATCATATCCTAACTAAAACCCCAAACCACTATTTTTATTTCATATCATTGCTATAATAGTTTTCCTTTTCATCCATTTCTTGAACTATATATATTAAAGGTAGCTTCACTTCATTTATGAGTCTAACATGTTTTTTTTTACTTAAAAGGTGGAATAACCAACACAAACCGTTGAAGGATGATCTTATAGAGAGCATGACCCAACTCTTTGGACCTCGTGCATTCGAGAGAAACAAGCTCCTTAAAAAAGCTGGTTTATGTTTGAATTATATTAGGGACCAGTATAGAAAAAATTTACGGGATAACCCCAGGTACGAGCGTCCGCCCTATGTTCCTGAGGCTGAGTGGCAGGCTCTGATTTTGGATGGAAAGTATAAAGCTGACAAGAAAAATAATATTACAGCAGTGGAGAGTATAGCAAGGTATGTGATACTGTTGAGAATCTAATTATGTACTAATTAACCTCTATATTTATACTATCTAACATATTTCAAACTTTTCATAGATTGCCTAACACATCAAAGGCAACAAAGGCAAGACTAGAAAAGCACGGGACATACAAGCTCGGCTCTGGTGGTTTTTTGAAACTTCAAGCAAGAGTTGTAAGTATTAATAAATGAAAAATTGTATCAAATTTTTTATATAATGTGATGGGAAATTCTAGGACTCCCTTATTTAGCTCATCAATTATAAATAGGTCAATAGAATATAATAATAGTAGTGGATTTTCATATTCAATATAAACAATTCAACAATTGAAGTCAGACTCTGCAATCTAGATTAGTGAAGATTCCTTCATTTACTAATATGACATTATTTATAGCTGCAAGAGCAACAAAGCGACCAATATAACTAGTGGCTCCAATCACTAATATTTTACTTTTCTCTTCGTTCACAAAATCTCACAAATGGAGGCCATGGTTGAGACTGAATTTTCCTCCAATAGTTGAGAATAAAGGCAGTGGTTGAAAGAATGAGGGAATGCAGTAGCACTTGCAGCCATTTTTATTTCCAAAGAGCTGAACTAACTCTTACCCAACTTAAGAATTTGGAGAAAATATGTTGGTACAAGAAAAGCATACAAACACGCAACATTTATATAGTAGATTGCTCCATCAAAACTGCTCGATTTTTCTCCTATTATATTGTGATGGATATAGATGATTTTCTGTTGATATTTTAACTACCCTCCATTGGCTGATGAAACAATGCAAGTAAAATTCACCATACCACGCAAAAATTTAGGGCTCAGAGTTCAAGAGATGCCTCACAGAAGAGGATAAGAGAATTGGCTTCCAACAAGGCTATAGAGCTGTGGCTGAATGGCTACGAGCTGAAATCAGTGTGGAAGGTTCTAATAATGATGCATCTGAGCCACAGGTAAATAAGCTAAATGAAATTTATTTCAAATTGAATACTTTACCAATTAGTCTATTTGATGTTAAGTTCCAATATAAAGTGAGTATATTTGTTTTAAGAAAGAAATGATAACAATGTGTAGGATGTTGGAATGCAGCCTGACAATCCTTCTACACAATCTGTGGATGCCGAAGGTTTGCATGATGTGCATCCCAGTGGTGGAGGTATACATTTTCTATTAAATTTTGTATATGTAATTGCAATTGGTGTTTGGATTAAAGTAACATTTTGTATAGCAGTTGTAGAGGATCGAGGGGTCGATGTTCATGATCGTGTTGATGTTGAGTCCAGACAAAATGATGTGGTCAGATCAGGTAAAGAGCGCCACAGTTATGTTATTTAAAATAATTAAATACTTGTAACAATTATAATAAATTAATTTTAATTTAACTCTTTTATTTTTTATTGCAGAGGACCCCCCTTTGCAATAGCATAGGAATTTGAGATCATCAAGAACAAAGAATAGAACAATTGATGAGGGGGGAATTGATGATGACACTGATGCTCCTCTTCGAGCTTACATAGAAAAAAAAAATAGAAAGAAAAAAAAAGAAATGATTGTCATCTACATACCTTAATTGATAATTAATGAATTTTATGTCTCAATGAATTTAATTATGTGCTAATGAATGTTCATGAATTATGTGTTAATGTAGAATATTGATGAATGTTGCATGTTAACGAATCTAATGTGTTAATGAATTTTATCATGTGATATTAATTGAATGTTATCATGTGATATTGATTGAATGTTACATTTTATTAATGGTTGAAAGAATGAATGAATGTTAGATGTTAACGGGGAATGTAGAGTGATGTTAGGGGGAGGGGGGTGGGGCCAAATGAGCTTCCACCTTCACGTGGTTGGCCCTGTTTAGTAGAGAATATTAAACTATTCTCGAAACAAAGTGAAGCTCAATAAGATACTAACAATAGGTAGAAACAAGAAGCAATAACAAGCTCCTTCTAGAACATAACTCTTACCAATTATTTCTATCTTCCCCACACTAGGAATCTCCATCATATTCTCATATGCCTGCAACAAAATTAATTTTCTATCCTCATCAGCATCCTTTCTCTTTACCTCTGCTACAACCTTTTGAACCTTTTTGGTGTTAGGTTCTCCTTGATCTTCAACACTTGATTGCTACTCATTTGTTATGTGTCCTTCAAATAATAGTAAATCTACACAGGAATCTCAATCTAAGAGAAGCTCTAAGGTATTCTTTTGTTCAATAAATAAGTTTTGATCTGGAATTGTGTTCATCGTTGAGGTTGTACTGAGATTTGAAATGATCTATTGTTGAAAGCATTATCCCATTACACAGCAGTAGAGCAGTTAGATGGGGGTGTGAAAAGAGATCAATGTGAATGATGTAAAGTAAAAGTGAAGGCTCTAGAACAACTCAAAATTGATAAAGCACCACATGTTCTTGCAATTCATCTCAAGCACTTCAATGTAGTTGGATCTGGAGGAAAAATTGACAAAAAAGTAGACTTTGGTTGTACGTTGGATCTCAAACCATTTGTTAGCAGTTCACATGTAAGTAGCCCTTACAATATTATTTGCCAGTGGATCACATTTTCAATGGAATCTAATAATATAGTTTTTGTAATATCTACTAGTTTTTTAATAAATATTGCACATTTGAATGATATTCTAGTTTCTCTGTCTATTGATCAATCACAAGAGGGCAATTTTAAGAACAATCTTTATGGTGTTCTTGTTCATGATGGTTGGAGCACACATTCTGGTCATTATTTCTGCTTTATTCGTTCATCCACAGGCATCTGCCATGCTTTAGATGATAATCAGGTATACATTTGCTACAGTTGTGAAGACATGTTTAATTTGCAAAGTGCTTGGAGCTAATCCTTTTAGACTAAGGTATTTGGATGGAACTGAAATACCTGCCTTATAATGGATAGGATTTGAAGCTTTATCAGTTATGATTGTTTTCCAAGTTGGGTTTTGTTGTGTCTTAGCTTAGTCTTTTCCTTTTTGTTTTTTCTCAGCTCAATTTTTAGTCTAGTCTTTTAACTACATTTAGCAAAATGATGCGATTAGGTTTGAAAATATGGCCTGATATACAACTTTGATGATTAAAATAAACCTCAATGAGTGGAGCTAAAACTATGATGGCAAGCTGGGATCAAGCTATCTCCTTGAGTCTAATGCATGTGATCAAATTCGGATTATTAAGAAGTGGCCCCTCTAATTCGAAACCGAGGTCTTCAGAAAAGGTTGATATCAAACCTGCAATCAGATTTAATTTACTGGTGAAGGCCTCACTATAATCTAAAATCATAATTTGACAATGGTGTTAGTCTGAAGTCAAAGCCTATTTAAATTTAATTGATTTGGGATATAATCTTCTTGACAGTACCAGCTTGAGGATGGATTATCATGATTGATACAAGCACCAGAATAGTCTTAATTTGCAAATGCAAGTCATAATGATGGATCAAAGCTCTGCTACTCTCAACAGTCTCAGTAAAATGAAACAACTTTATTCAAATCTACCTCTGAAAGTTTGAAATTTTTGCCCTTGTCTTGCAATTGCAATCAAGAGATCTTCAAAATAGAGCCCTGCTGCCCTACCTTCATAGCAAATGTCTTGGTATATGGGGCGATTATCAGTGCAACTCAATCTTAAATGCTTGCAAATTTTCATTAAATGAAGATTGCTTCAAGTTCTGAGGGTGAGAGACATGGCATTTAATTCATTTCCCTTTGAAATTTAAAATTCAAGATTGTGCATCGGGTAGAACCTGATAAAAGATATTAAATTTAATGCCTTGATTCACAAAGGTTAAGGTAAGACAATGATAGCAAGGGCTTCCATTGACTTTTGGGCCTAGATCTGCATGTATTTAATTCAATTAATCCTCCATACCCCTACTCAAGTTTAATGCCCAAGATCCAACTGTTTGGATTGAACTAGGGCCTAAGCGACTTAAATTTAAATCCTTAAGGCCAGATGCTACATCTTTAGGGCCTAATTTAGCCAACTGATGTTACATTCTGGGCATAAGGGTTCATTTCATTGGTCTTTAAGCACAGATCTGGGCTTAATTCACCCTAAGTTAGCCATAGGGCAGACCCCATTTCAAATTACAAACACATTTTGGTGCTCTCAGCCCATACATTTTATCTAGGATAGGGCTTAGCTGATTGAACTCTCTGATCTGATCATAATTTGGGCCTATATTAGGCCACACGTCTTATAGATGGGTCTTAATTAAAAGCCTTACATCCACACACCTCAAATAGGGGCAAGTTTCAATTCATTTCAAGTATAACTCCACTGTCTTAGGGCTTGATCCACCTTGAAATTGGGCCCAGATCTAGCATACATTCAATTATTTGTTCTTATAGTAAGGCCTTAGATCCCCCCCATACTTCATATAGGGCTACACTTTGCACAAGATGCAAATTTAAAATCCACTATTATCATATTTAGATCTGGTCTTCTGTAGTAAAGGGCAGATCTGAGTTGTAATTACTTTCAGATTGCAAAGTTTAAGGCCATTTGGAGCTTATTAAACTCGAATCTTGGCTTAAGCAGGCTTTTAAGGTCACAACATTTCATTGCCAGGCCTTGATTATTAAGTTTTAGGCCTTCTCAAGCCCATTTACCAACCATAGTGCCCAATTTTAAGCCCCATTCTTATGGAATTGTGGCTTGGTGTTATTAGACCTGGCCCCCACATTTTACCCCCAAGGGCTGTCTATATGCATTAGATGTTGCTCACAAGCCTAAGTTTACATTCTCAGCTATAGGGCATTATTACAAATACTAAGAGTTTTGAGCCATGTGGGATTGAATTTTGGGCCCATAGGATCAATCTCGGTTCTTATCCGCTTCTCCCTTCACATCTCCATTTGCTAGGAATGAACAAGATTCTCAGCTCCATTTGCTAGCTGAAATGAAGAAGAGTCTCAGTTCTATTTTCAAGGAATGAAGAGGAATCTCATTTGCTAGGAATGAAGACTAGTCTCATCTCCATTTGCTAGGAATGAATTGGAGTCTCATTTCCATTTTCTAGGAACAAAGAGGAGTCTCGGCTCCATTTACTACTTCAGCGAATTTTACATTTCCTTAGCTCAATTTCTATCTTTACTCCCCCTTTTAGAGTTAGCCAATTTTTCTCAATTTTCATACTCTATCCAAACATAGCCTTTTGCACCCCAGATTGCTGCCAACCTACTCAACTAGCCATGTTCATCAGAAAAAGAGGAGGGGGGGTCACTATTTGCAATGGGGTGATGTTGTGAAAACTGCTCAACAAGTAGTACATCTAAAACTAGACTAATACATAAACCTAACTAGGTACTTTTCTCTAAGTTTTTCTACATATAGTGATGCACCCACCTTATCTCAAGACATCAACCGATAAAGTGCTTCATTATCTATGCATCCAAGAGAGAAAGTATGCCATCTCCTATCTCTTTGAGGAATATGGTGATTTATCTCAACGTGTACCTTTTGAGAATAAACATTTAGATGCTTTCTCTCCCACTGTTTGATGTCTTTTTATAGTTTTATTACCGGTATCCCTTTCTACAATCTTTTGCTAAGAACACTGTATTTAGTTTTGAAAGTGTAATTTTAATCTTATAATTCATTCCGAATTCACAATATCCTTTTCACCATATGTGACAGAAAACATGCATTCTTTCCAAATGAATGCATGTTTTCTGTCACCTGGGGAGCATATGAATTCATATGCCCCATGATGCATGATTGTTGTGAGGCCGCTGTGGCAGCGATGGCAATTGGCATCCCTGCCATAGCGGCCCTGCCATATTGCTATCCGCAAATGTCGCAATTGCGATGCTAGCCCAGGCATTGCGATGAAATGTGCGTCGCATGCGCAGCGACACTGTCACAATTCTTGACTATGTGTCACAAATGCAACATATTTGGAAACATTGCGACAGTCGGCGGCGTCGACACTAGCGCTACCGCACCGCTAGCACCGTCGCGTCACAATTTTCCAAAATCGTCGCAAGTGCGACGCCAGATGATTAGTGAGCAATTCGCAGGCATTGTGATGGAAATCATGTTGGTTTAGTATGGTGAGATTGTGATGAATGAGTGTCACAATTGCGATGTCCAGGGATAGACGTCACAATTTGTGACTAAAAAACAATGACGTCTGCTGCCGTCACAGTGGCGAAAAATTTGTGTCACAATTGTGACACTTGGACATTGCAAATCGATGCCAAATATGTTAGTGTTCTTTGCCTATATAAAGGAGTGCGCCCTCATTGTAAAAATTATCTTTTGATGTATGCAAGAAAGCTCTGCCACATTTTTGCAAGCATAACTTTGATTGTGTATTACGAATTTGGGAGAAAAGTGAATAAAAGACACAATTGGATTCGAAGCTTTGACTGGAAGCAATTGTTATAGAAAAAATTATAAGCTTTGACTATAATTTGTGCCTATTGTCTTGATTCATGTTATTATTGTGTGTTCAATAAAAGAGCATAGAGAGTTAAGAAACAATTGAAGTTTGAGCTTTGACCAAGAACAATTGTGAAAATCCATAGCTAGAAGCTTTGTCTGTGGCTTGTATTTTCATCTTAATTCGCAAAATAGTTAAATTGTTCTTACTTTTAAAAGTCTTTGTGCCCTAATTGTACCACTTTTTCCATATAGAAGTATGACTATACTTAGAGCCAAACCGATATGTTTTAGCTAGCCTTTGAGTTAGTGAAGATTTATCGATATCACTATTTTCAGCTCTTGATAGAAGTGTAGTTAGAGATTTACCTTGCCCATTATTCATTCTACGAGTAAGTGGATCCTTTCTTGAAAGTTAAGAAGAAAAGATATTAGTAACACCCTATTTAAGACCTCTCAACTTCTTGCTTACCTTGAGTTGATCCAAGGAATGGTGAGAAGGGGGAGCCTTCCCTTTAAGGTCAGAGAGACTCTGTCTCACATGCTGTGGTTGGTCATCCTATTTTGTGACTAAATTTTTACCCAAAACTATCAGTTGCAAAATATCCACCCAACAAATTGAACCAAAGAAATATGAAGTGGGTAGAGTTCTTGCAGAGCTATACATTTGTATTGAAACATAGAAGTGGAAGATCTAATAGGGTTGCAGATGCATTGAGTAGGAGATAGTTGTTTCTTATAGTAATGTAGGTTGAAGTGGTTGGGTTTGATGAACTCAAGAATCTGTACCCTAAGGATCCTGATTTTGCTGAAGCATGGAAGGCTTGCAAAGAACCTATTACTATAGACAGAACTAGGTGGCTAGATCATTTGATTCAGGATGGTATGCTATTCAAGGGCAGTTAATTATGCATTCCAAGGGGCTCCATGAGGGAAAACTTGATCAAAGAGAAACATAGTGGGGGAATGGTGGGACACTTTGGTTGAGATAAGACCATTGCCATTCTTAGAGAACATTATTTTTGGCCTCAAATGTCACAAGATGTGAAGAAATTTGTGCAGAGTTGTTAAGTATGTCAAGCAACCAAAGGATTTAGTCACAATACTGGACTTTATCAACCATTTCCTATTCCATCAAAGCCTTGGCAGGACATAAGTATGGATTTTGTTCTTAGATTGCCAAGGACACAAAGGGGTAATGACTTAGTATTTGTGGTGGTTGATAGGTTCTCCAAGATGGCACATTTAATCTCATGCCACAAGACTCATGATGCTATACATATTGCAAATTTGTTTTTTAGAGAGGCGGTGAGGCTACATGGTCTTCCAAAAAGTATTGGTTCTAACAGAGATACTAAATTTGTGGGATATTTCTGGAGGACTTTATGGAAGAAGTTGAGGATAGAATTGAGTTTTAGTTCTACACATCATTCATAGTCTGATGGACAAAATGAAGTGGTAAATAGAAGTTTGGGCAATTTGCTGAGGTGTTTATTGGGAGATAAGCCCAAGGGATGGGATTTGATTCTACCACAAGCAGAATTTTCTTACAATAACTCTATAAATAGGAGTACTGGTAGATCACCATTCCAAATTGTGTATGGGAGTAGCCCAAGGACTGCACCAGAATTGAGAAAGATGGAGCAAGGGGAGAGGACAAGTGCCAAGGCAAAAGAATTTGCTGAAAATATCAAGAGCCTACATGAGGAGGTTCATGCACACATCACCAAGATGAATCAATAGTATAAAGCTATGGAAAATCAAAGGAGGAGACATAAGGAGTTCCAAGTAGGGGATATGGTTATAGTACACTTATGAAAGGAATGGTTTCCAGAAGGTACTTACAACAAGCTGAAGATGAAGAAATTTGGCCCTTGTAACATTTTGAAGAAACATGACTCAAGAAATGCATATGAGGTGGAGTTGCTAGATGTGATTCACATTTCTCCTATCTTCAATATTGTGGAGTTAATAGAATATCATGATAATGGTGTAGATGAGGGGTTGATGTTGGAACCATGTCCAATTAATACTTCTAAGAAGGAGGAGATAGAAGAGATCTTGGATAGTCATGTGGGCAGGAGTATCAAAAATAGGCAATATTAAGAGTACCTGGTGAAGTGGAAAGGATGACCAATAGAGGAATCAACTTGGATATTAGCAGAAGAGGTTTCCCATTTGGGTTTTCCTCTACCATAAAGTGACAGGGTCACTTTTCAATCTACCCTAGTTGTTTGATGTAGAAGCATCCAGTGGTGTAAGGGCAATCTTTTATCACCCAAAAATATGCTTAGAGATAGTTTATGTTTAATGAGTTTTTATTTCTGGATACCCATTTGAGTCAAATAAAGGTTCCAACTCTCATAGTTCCACTATTAATTTTCTGGGTTAAAGTTTTATTAGTTTTTAAGCACTTTGGAATACATATAAATGTCAAAAATGTAGGACTATGAGCCATAATTATGGTGAGTTAGAGGGTGTAAATTTGAGGGAAGGTTATATTTGTAATTTAAAGCACTCCAAAAAAAGAACCAGGTCAAAAGGCTTCACAGTTAGAAAGTTATTGCAATTTTTTGGTTCATGTAGACCTCCTAAGAGCACTTCAAAATCAAATATGGGGCACTAAATGGCCTTGTATGGGACCAAAAATGGAGGATAAGAAAATTTGGTCCATAGGGTTGTAGAGTGCTTTGAGAGCTTTCTAGAAAAGTAAACAGTTCGTCAATTGGAGTTACGGTTCAAAAGTTATGTCTCCCAAAATTTGGACTACCATTTTTGGATTCTTCTAATTTTACACCAACTTCTAACATGATTTTTGGAACCTTCTATTTTGGTAGTGGATGCCAACTGGCATATTTTAGAATGTATTCCTAACCCTAAACCATTTTGGGCTTATTTAAAAATATTTTTGGCATTATAAAGGTAGCCTTTAGTGGAGTGGAGAGAAGGTACTATGTGGAGGGTTTCTTTCTCCATAATCATATTGTTGTAAGCCCATGGGGAATTTTACATTGATAATAATAGTATTTCCCTTTTCCTGTGTGTTCATTATGGTCTTTGGAAGTGTCTCCATCAAGTGGTATCAGAGTTGGTTTAACCTAAGTAAACTTAAATAAAGCATAAATAATAATTATTTACTCTAACAAGTTTATCTACTAATGACAATGATCAAACAGATATGATCTCATCCCTAACCAAGCTAATTGAGAAAAATAGGAAAGTGAAGAGTTTACAAAGAACACTGGTGGAAGTGACTGACAAACTGCATAGTAAATTGGCAGTTCAACATATAGAGTTAGATCCTGAATAGAGAGAACAAGTAGTGCTAAAATCATTCAATGAAGAGATCACAAATCTGTTGAATGTTGTAGAGGCAAAGGCTCAAATTTCCCATGATGCTAACTTGTTTAGCACTATCTACTAGAATATCAATAATGACTTAGTTAATCTTGATACATGTATAAAAGAACTTCAAAAATATCAGCAAGAAGGAAAAACTTTGTATGTTAAGTGTGCCTTATCATACAAGATGACTAAAGACTTGAACAGTCATATAGAGATAAAGATGAATGAGCTAGAGGTTTATCCAGCCAAATCCAGCATCCATCTAGCAAATTTAATGATTTTGAGAGTCAAGTTGCTAGTATTCACAGTGACATCAAGAAACTAGAACTTTGGAAATAGAATATTTTGAAGAGAACATCTGATTTCAAAGAATTCATTGCTTTGAAGTTATCTTTTTTGAGAAGCAGCTAGAGGAATGTGTGAAGGCCTAGGACACATATTCAAACTTTTTGTATTTAGATATCAATGTAGTTGAGATTGCATCATATGCTTTATGTGAAATTCTTACAACAACTGATTCTACCAAAGATATGGATAGTCTAAAGACTAATTTTGATGATTTTATGAAGATCATTTCAACATAAGAAAAGACAATAGTTTTTGGACAATATCTTGACATTTTGACCTTTGTCATTGATGTCAAAGGGGGAGAGACACATGTGAAAATTGCATACATGGCATTATTGGGAGAGATACATGTAAAGATTGTAAAAGTGTAAAGTATATTCTAAGGGGGAGCATATACGTAAAGTTGAACAAGTTGTAATAGATGTAATATTTATTTTGATAGTTTATTTTTGTCACTTACATAATTTTCTCTATTTTGTTGCCATCAATGCCAAAGGGGAAAATTGTTGATGATTGGCTAATAGTGAAATGTAATTGTTGTCATTTATGGCAACACATGATGTACATGCTAACAAGAAACCTTAGAAATAAGATAGTGTTTGGTAATAAGAAAATTGTCTAAGTATAGAATTTGGTTTATAGCAATGTATTATTTTGTTTATAACATGTTGCAAACATCATATTATGACAAGAAAAATTACATGGAGATAGTATAAATGTTGGTGATGATTTGTATAACCTTAAAATTTTGTACAAAATATACAAAATAGAGATAATCATGTTTTGATGATGTAGGACAGTGAAATTGAAGGAAAGAATTATTTCATTTACAAAATAGATACTTGTCCAATTAGGGCCAACATCCTAGATGTTTACTCTAACTTCAAAAAGTGAATTGTGGTCTTAGCCAACCTAGCAATAATTTTTGAAAAGGTATGGTATTTATGCAAAGGACTTCTTGTGATAAGAAGTGTTCTATCTTGGTGTATTATGTAAGTGAAGTGCAAGTGTGAATTGTGAATTATGATTGTATGTGAAAGCGATGTATGAGAAGTTTTATATGAGCTATCTGGTGATCTAAGATCAAGTTGAAGATCAGAGATTAGTCAAGGAAAGAAAAAAATAATAGTAAATTACTTGTTTGAGTAGTGAGCTCTTCTTGTAATTGAAATTTCATGTTTGGGTAGTGGGCTCTTCTTGCATACATTGTACTACAACTCCTAATAGAGTTGGCACAACTCCTAATAGGGTTGGAATCTTCTAAAATGATTCCAAGTCTCCTCATAAGGATTGCTTATACTAAATTTTATCATTGACTCCTTATAAGGTCCATCCTCTAACAAGGAACTTATATATCAGAATATTATCTAGTGGATATCATCCCCACCAGGGTTTTCCCTTCATCAAGGTTTCCCTAGTTAACAAAATATGGTGTTATGAGTTATCTTTGTGCATTTCTATTGTTATTTTTAAGCATTACTTTATTACTTTTTTATGCATGGTTTAATGTAAGTAATAATATCTAGTTGGTGACTAATGTTTGTAAATTACTGATTCCCCCCCCCCCCTAGTAATCCCTATTCTAACAATTATTTGTAAATTGTGAGATTTCTACAAAAGAAATTTATGTATTCAAAAAAGATCACATCCTTCCAAACCTACAATATTGTTAGCCTTCCATGTCAAATGCAATTGATGAAATTGCTACTAGTTTGTATTGGTAAAAGACATAGTTAGCTAAACTTAGATACACACACATTATTGAGATGCAAATGAATAGATACATATTGTTCTATATTTTTTCAAATCATGAAAAATGGAGCCTAATATTATACATCATCAGTATTTACTTGTGGTAATTTTCATGTTGTAATAGTTGATTCATCCATTTAGGATGCGCCATCTTCCAATATCAGCTACAAGATGAATGCTAGGTGACATGTAACTATTTGCAAATTTAAACAAATAATGGTATGAGTAATGGTGCTTTATGGTTTTAGTTGCTAGGGATCATTTCTCATCATCATACCATTATCCCACAAGTTCTATATTGTCATGTCTTATAATCCATTCAAGTGAAAGATTTGGATATGATATGAGAAGATTTATTATGCATAGAAGTGTGTTGCCTTCAACAGTAGCCCTAAATGGTGATAGATGAGAAAATAATGTTTTGCATTCTATATTGAAAATATTTGTCAATTCTTCTATGGCATGATTTCCATGAGGGAAATGGACTATAATATCTTGACAATGAATTATGATATGATCTTCCCTATATAATCACACCAAATATTTTAGGTAAATCAATTCTCCATTTGTCATGAATGGAAATAGAACATGAATTTGATTGCTCTCTGGTATTGACTGAATGTTTTCCCATCCATTGTATTGAAATATTGCAACATGGTTGTCATAAAAATAACTTTACAATATTTTTCTTTGGCATTCACTTGGAAGTTGTAGGATTTTTTCAAGGACGCTAGTGTATATGAGCAATGTTAGTATGTTAATAGAAACCAAATTTAAATAAAGCTTCTACAAACTAAACAAAATTCATAAACTTCAAGATAGACTAAGATGAGCTCTCAATTGAGAATATGAGCCATTAATGGACTCTCTCAATAAGAAGCTCTCTTCTTGAGTAGCTTTATCTAAATGGATAGGATGTATGCTCAATATGCTTCCAAAGGCTTCAATGGATGATTGTGGATTTTTGGTGTGGATAGATGGCTTTAGTATGGATTTGGCTCTCAAAATAGCATTATAAATTTACTTCATGGATTGTGTTATTTTGCAAAGGGGAAGGATCCAATTTATAGGCAAGAGGCTTGAGGGTTTGAGGGCTAAGATGCAAGGATGGGAAAAAGCTTATGGAGGGCTCAGATTGCATGAGAGGAGAGCACATGGATTGTGCTTCCTTATAGCCAATCAAGGAGTGACACATGTCACATGGTGAGAGGATGGAGGAAAGGGGAAGGATGAGTCAACAAAGGAGGCTCAAGGGATAAAATCTTCATAAAGACCCTCATAATGACTTGTAAGAGCAATAAAAGGGCTTGTAAGAGTCATTTATGACCTAGTGGACTTCATAAAGTTTTATGGTTGAGATATTTTGAGGGTGATGAGAGCAAATTCGACTTGGACTTGATTAGGAAGGTTTTAAGCTTGCTTAAGCTTGTGCAAATGATTAGAGGATGGATTAGGATGGTTTAGGATTAGCTTAGGGATAGGCAAGTGGATGGCATTTAATGAGGATGAGTGAAGAAGGAGATATTTGTTAACTTTGGCTTGGGTTAGTAAGTCTTAACCCATGTTTAGGGAATGTGACAAGGTTAGGAGGGGATTAGGATTAGGTTTAAAGACATCTTCTAGAAGAGTCTAGATTTTGGATGAGGATAAAGACTTTCTAGAATAGTCTAGAATTTCCTAGGATGAGGATGAAGACTTTCTAGAAGAGTCTAGAACTTCTTAGGATGAGGATAAATTAGATTTTTAGAAAATAAATAAAGTTTTATTTATTTCAATGGTTTGGGTTGAGGAGATATTTATTAAAACTTTTTTAATAAACATGAGGATTAATATTTAATTTTAATTAAATATTTTGAGTTGGGGTTAGGGGTAGGAAATGATGAGATTAGCCTTTAATCGAAATTAAAGAAGGATTAGAAGATTTTGGAAGAGGTTATTGGTCATAAGGAAATTGGCCAAGTTTTGGGCAAAAAATAAATTTTTTATTTATTTTAAGATTTTTGGTCAATTTATTAATTAAATAATTAATAAATAAGGAAATAATGTTTAAATAAGATTTAAACATTTTAGGGAGGGATTCCTTAATTAAATATTTTTAATTAAGATAAAGGGATTTAATGGCATAAAAATTAATTAATTAATTAATTAAATAATTAATTAATAAATGATGATGTCATCAGAGATTTTTTCAAAAAATAAAAATACTTTATTTTCTAAAGGTTTTTAGGTGTCTACATTTTGCCCCTCTTTGATGTGATGCCGCAAGTGGCATGGCATCAAAGATAAGAAAATAAGATGCCCAAGGCTAGAGCAGAAGAAGAGAGAATGGACTGTGAGATGCCCCCTTAAGAAGGCGGTGGGGAGAGAAAATGAGGCTCGATGACTTCTTGAAAAGTACAAGAATCTGAGATGAGCAAGAAGACTTAGATTGGCAAAGAGAAGGGGCTAAATTAGCTCAAACTCTCACTATGGGAGAATGATAAAGGAGAATCAGATGCACAAGAGGAAGCAAGCTTAAGACCTTAGGGAAGGTGGAGGATGAAGGAGCAGAGCGCTATAGAAAGGAATCCAGGATAGGGAGATGGATGAGGGGATTATAAAGCTGATGCAACAGGATTTCAAAGAGTTAGATTGGCGAAAGATGGGTTTCGGAGATCCCTAGGACTAGGATTGTGGATCTCGAAAGATGAGGCTTGGTGGGTTGATTTGGATTGGTGGATCCCTAAGACTAGGATTGTGGATCCCTAAAGCTAAGAGTGATGCATGATTCAAAGAGATATTGATGCATCAGCTGGGGTAGGAGAGACGGATGCTGGATATGGATGGGGGATAATGGAGATGAAGGAAACCCATTGAAGCTTTTTGAGCGGGGGGATACTTCAAAGAGAAGTACCACCATGTAGTTGAGCACTAGATTTGCTATAGGACTGTTGGTTAATTGCCAAGGTTACCAAGAACATCAAGGCCTTTTCACCAACCGTCCAAAGGATTGACAAACTAACTCAAAACAAACACACAAGGATTGCCCCAACATCACACATGAATCATAGAGGAAGCAGCGTGGAAACGACATTGGAGAACCCACAAGCAGAAAAGAAAAACAAACGAAAGACCTGATCAAGACCTTACGCTTTAATTGCCCCATTCGCAGTATACCATGATATGGAAGATCGTGGCAACCTTGAGGAGGGAACAAGGAGATTGCTTGGAAAAGATACTTCAAGACCCAAAAGGGAAGATCCCAAATCAAAAGAAAGTGAAAATCCAAAAGAGAACCGTTTGCCAACGAGATGGGTAGGACGAGGTACTAACGGACCAAGATCAGACATGAGAAAAGCTATATCCTGCAAGGACCTATCGGAGAGCACCTAAGCTGGTGGATTTGGATGAGTGATGCATCTGGCAAGCTGAACTAAGAAAGATAACACTTTGGTGATAGGAAATCTAGCTAAAGGATGCATTGGAATATCTAACCAAAGTGTGCGATGTGTGCAAGATGTTGACCAAGGACAAACTGACACGAACACTAGATAGATACAATGGTACTAAGCTAAAGAGGATGTACAAGCTGACGAACCAAGATATTTACAAGTTGAAGCTAACCAAGATAGTTACAAGTAGGCAAAAGCTCAGGATGATAGGATAGCGGGATGATTCAATGTTGTGCAAGATGTGAAAGCTAAGGGTGGGGTGATAGCGAAAGATATGGATTTGGTAGGATGCATCCAATGATGAGGAGAGATTTTGTGACCAAGGATAGCTAGAGGAGCAAGATGAGATGGATGGATAGGATCGTAGATAGCTAGGATTATGATGGATATAAAGAGATGACATTGGGTTTGCATGAGGATAGCCTAGAGCTAGATACCAATGACAAGGGAGGATGGACAAGACAAGATCTCCAAGGAATATAGTGCCCCCAATTAGAAGATAACATGCGGAAGGAGGTCTTATGATGGATGTGATAGGATTGAAGCTAGGATGGAAAAAGCTGAAGGGGCTAGGGAGATGGATGATGGTTGAGATGATTGGCTAAAGCTGCATAAGATTAGTGGATGGTGTGAGATGGAAGCTGGAGGATGGAGGATAGGTAGATAGATTGGAAGATGGAGTTGGATGTCAAGAGATGACCAAAAGCATGAGGGTGATAGGCTAAGCTAGGGATGGCAGGATTACGCATGACACTTGTTTGCCAAGTTTTCATCATGGTACTTGTCCAAGGCGCTTGAATTGCCAAGTTTTCACCAGTGGACGCTTTATTTTTTTTTACTTTTTTTTTTCTTTTTTTTTTTGACTTTTTGACTTTGGACTTAGCTGGAATGATTTTGGCTTTCTTCAGCTATTTTGGCTTTTTTGAGATTTTTCACTGGCTGTTGGAATGTTCAATTTTGTTACTAGCTGTTGGTACACTGGATGTGTGATTTATGCAATAGATTGGATTAGATGGGATTGATGGTGGGAGATGGAGGGATGAAAAGGTCAGAAAGGAGCATGAGATGGGGATGCTTGCAAGAGCAACATTGGCACATGTTGGGATGGGTGTGAAAAGAGCATATGGGGGATAGATGGTAGATGCAGGCGTGATGGAGGATTTGTGGAAGCATGCTTGGGGATATAGGCACCCAAGATGGAGTTAGGAGATGGGGGACATGAGTCACTAGATGGGGGATTAGCAAAGGTGGATGCCATTATGCATTGGGTTTCAAATTTTTTCTTGGGGATCCACATGGTTTTGGATTTTCTTTTCATAGGCTGTTGCATTGTTTTGCATTCTTTGATTGGATTTTTCCTTTTTGGAGTATGTCTTTTAGAATAGACATATGATTGCCTAGGATGTGGATTTTGAGCTTTATGCATTTTGAAGTTGGCATTCACATTGCTATGGTAAGCTTTGGGAAGATGGTTAGGAGAAGCTTTGTGAGATGGAGAGGATATGAAAGAGCATGTAGGGGGATGATGATGGATGATGTGCCCTAATATGTGTCTTTGTTGATCTTGCATAGAAATGGATGGAATAGGATTTTTATGATGGCTGATAGGAGGATGGAGGATGGTAGATTTTGGGACATAGGGACCCAAAATGGATTTAGCGGATGAAGGGGGGATATGGTAGGTTGTTTTGGGTTGCAAAGATGGTGGAGGGGGGATGACATAAGATTTCTTGAAGGAGTGATGGGAGGCTGGCATGGTGGGCTTGGAGATAGACTTGGTTTGGGGGTGTGGTGTACCAACACCTTTAGATGGTGAGCCTTTGGATACATATCCAAGACCATGAAATCCTAGATTTTTTTGTGCAATAATAGGCTCTCTGATTCCTTGCTCTTGTGGTCCTAAACCTTAACCTTGATGATGCCATCGATTGAGCATTTGAACAAGCTGAGGAAACTTTTTGCTTGTAGAAAATGGTAGAAGTGATTTATTAGGTGTATTGCAATGGGGAGATACTGTTCTTAATTCTTCTGCTGAGAGAGGGCCACCGTGGATGAATGTAAGTGAACCAAGAGGGTAGATTATAGATGGTGGAATAGCTTGGATAGGTGGTAAGATGGAAGCATGGAGCGGGGGAGATGGAAGGATAGGATCTTGATGTAGCTGGTGGGATGACAAGATATCTTGTAGTGGAGGAGATATGGCTTGAGGTTTTGGAGATGGAGGAGATGGTGACTGCACTATGGATGGAAGACATGGTATGATGATATCTTCATTTATGCTTTGGGGGATGTCAACATGCTTTTGGGAAGGATCTTGATAGGATTGGTTTGGAGTAGATGGTGTGATAGGAGGTGAAGGGATGGATTCTTCAAAGGCAGTGGATGGATAGATGGGAGATTCAGTAGTGGAGATGGGTGAGTAGAAGATGGATGCATAAGGGTCATTACGAGAGATTTGGGAAATGCTTGGAGGCGATGTGGATAGGATTTGGAGGGATTTGATAGGTAGTGGGATTTTGATGCTTGCGGGAAGTGGAAGGATTTTAAGCAATTTGATGGATGGTATGGGGATGATAGCTATGGGAGATGGAGGTAATATTATAGATGGGGAAGCTTCATCACTAACTACTTCACATGGCTGGATTAGATGACATTTCTTATCGACTGTTGGAGGCAACTTTTCTTGTATTTCCTCTAGGAGATTCCTTGGAGACTCGTGTGTCGAAGGTGGAGGTGGATTGACAGGAATAGCTAGTGTGATGGGGGTGGAAGATTGGAAGCTTGGTTGATGGGGTGATGGAGGGGAAGCTGGAATATCGGATGGCATGACTAGATAGTTTGTAATAACTCTTGGATTTTGGGGGATGCTTGGGGGAATGTTTCTAAGGCTTTCAATATACCCCTCATAGTCAAAAAGATTTTCATCATCATTGGAATAGGAAGTGGCGGGAGCAAGGACAATGCGACCAAACACATCATGATAGGATTGGTACTTCATGCTTTGATGATGAGTTTGATGGGGATGGGGTCTTGCGTATGGATGAACACGGAAGCTCATGGTTGGATTTGGGTTAAGCACAGATTTTGGATTGGCTGATGAAAGATTTCCTAGGGAGAGTCAAAGTTGCATGACAGACCTAAGGAGGATTGGCTGGATATTTTTGGCTTTCCTGTGGATGGAAGACTTCAAGGGCATGCTATCAAAAAGTGAGAGTTTTTCTTTCCTATGCATTGGATTGGTGGAGATTGTGTCAACCTAAGAATAGACTAATGATCCTATGGGCATGACACGAGATTGATCACTTGTGGATTCCAACCTTTAGCTCAAGGTGATGAGGGATAACAGGTGACAAAGCTAGATTACCCTAGACAAAGCTCTGTCAAAAGGATAACCGTGGTGAGGCTGGTGGATTGGTCGAATTGATTAGATAACAAATTCTAGCAGAATGACAACAACTCTCTAAAGGCTTGGGTGTGATTTTGGATTGGGTTTCTAGCTGGCTAGGGGGGGATGATTTGGAGAGACTTTGGATTTGGGATTGTTCTAAAGCAAGGAACTAGATAGATTTGGTTGCAACGGGGGAGCTTGGATGATTTTCTGATGAGGCAGTGACTACGCTAAGTATGCCTTGAGCTAGGAGATTTTTGCTTTTTTGAGATTTTGACCAAAGTTGGAAAACATTCATTCAAAAGCTATGAACAAATAAGCAGACAAAAGTTTTGAGCAAGCACGTCAAACACACCAACATCCTAGGAAGCTTTCTACAAGGATGAAATTTTTTATAGCTAGGGAGTCCTCGATATACGCAAGGTACATGAGGCCCAAATCCATAGATGAAACCAAAAAGATGTCACATAGCTGAGAGGAGCGGTAACCCACTTCTCCTCTTTCACTTCTCAAGGGTATAAAGTTCCTTGAGGCTTAGTCCGAGTGACAAAATTTTGATCCCAAGAGAGGTGTCTTTAGATTCACCTCCCGATCTTTATACTCCGCCGGAACGCTGGAGTTGAGGTCATCCCAAGGGGTGATGAAATCCCCAAGCAGGCCTCCTAAAAAGTGTAAAACAAGACCACATACATGATCTTGGGCTTTAAAAGACACGCGTTCATTCCAATTGATGATTTAAATTTTGTAAGATATGATTGAAGACACTTGTGATTATGGCATACAATGTTCATTCCAATTTGACAGCGTCATTAGCATAATGAAAGTTGAGAGATCGTCAACATAAGAAATGCGAGCGCCATTGAAAATGCGTCAAAACCATGCGATGTTCATTGATTTTTAGGCATTCAAGATTGAGTGTGAGTTTATTTTAAGCCCAAAACAAAGATGTGTGAAACTCGATTGCCAAGCATGCGCCCGGAGGCCCTCCACGTCAATAGTTGTTCAATTCTAGTGCCCAAACTTGAAGTGTGATCGATTTAATCTAGAGTTTTGATCATTTAAGAATTTTGATAAAGTTAAAGCAAACATTCAAAGACCAAGTGAGTGAGTTAGATTGTGGAACATTTAACACCTTTTTCAAGTAGACCCATCCCCATAAATGGCGCTGAGATTACAACCAATGGTTAATATTTGATGGGTGATTAGAAAAGAGGTGAGTCCAAGGAACTACTCAAATTGATTTTTGCAAATTTGTATTTTAACTTAACAAGGTTTCTTAAATGTCCAAAAATCAAACCTTTACCTAGATTGCATGTGGAAAAGAAATTTGTTTTGTTCAATTTTTAGAAGCTCCAAATGAAGTGTTTGATATTGCAATGGTTAATTGATCCTTGGCATTCAAGATTGGATTTGTTGTTTTAATCATGCATTCAAGGAAAATTTGATTTTAATCCATGGCATTCAAGAGTGATTTTAGCAACATGCATTCAAAGACAAGTGGTTAAACATTCAAGTGTTTTCTTTTGAGCATTCAAGATTGAGATTTTGTGTGTTGTTTTAAGAACTTTTAAGTGCTTTGTTTTAACCTTAGATCATTCAAGATTGTTTTGGACTCAAAAGTGAAAATAACTCTTTGGACTTTGGTTTTCATTCAAGATTTTGTGTTCTATTTTGCATATTTTAAGCCCAAAAATGATATTCTTAGATTGTTTTGATGCATGAAAATCCTAAGAAACATTCAAGATTTTGCAATAAGACATTTGTTTGGAACAAATAACAAAGCTTTTAGGACAATTTTTGGCAACCATTTAGGACTCTTAGTTTTCATGAGATTTTTTAAAAGAACTTTAGTGTGCACTTAGTGTTGATTTTGAACCTTTTGAAATGGAAACTTGAAGTTCTTTTTAAATTCCCAAAAATGAAGTGTTCCTAATTTTGCATGAATGCATCTAAAACCTTGATGTTGCAAGGATGCAAATGATTAGATTGGTTTAGTTTCACTTGTTAAAAGATTTTTTCTTTCTTGCAAATTTTTAATTTTTCAATGGATTTAAGTATGATTTGGGGGTTCATTTTAAGCACTAAAAAGAAGTGTGTATGATTTTGCTTCCTTAAAAAAAAATGGCCAAGATCTCCCACAAGAAGAAGAAGAAGAAGTAGATGGAATAAGAAGAATATAGACAAGAAGAGGAAGAAGAATTTCAAGTTCTTTGTCCACCTATAAGCTTGAAAAATCTGCAAACACTATGAGATAGATTATGAGTTCCTTTGTCTTTTTCATGCTCATGTGGACCTAAAAAACCAATTTATACAATCCTACCAATCACAAAAATAAGAAAAATTAGCCAAAATCAGCAAATAACATACAAAACTTGACTAAAAAAGCTAATGAAGATGACCCATGCGGGGTCCCACCGGGCGTGCCAAAATGTATATGAGCAATGTTAGTATGCTAATAGAAACCAAATTTAAATAAAGCTTCTACAAACTAAAAAAAATTCATAAACTTCAAGATAGACTAAGATGAGCTCTCAATTGAGAATATGAGCCATTAATGGACTCTCTCAATAAGAAGCTCTCTTCTTGAGTAGCTTTATCTAAATGGATAGGATGTATGCTCAATATGCTTCCAAAGGCTTCAATGGATGATTGTGGATTTTTGGTGTGGATAGATGGCTTTAGTATGGATTTGGCTCTCAAAATAGCATTATAACTTTACTTCATGGATTGTGTTATTTTGCAAAGGGGAAGGATCCAATTTATAGGCAAGAGGCTTGAGGGTTTGAGGGCTAAGATGCAAGGATGGGAAAAAGCTTATGGAGGGCTCAGATTGCATGAGAGGAGAGCACATGGATTGTGCTTCCTTATAGCCAATCAAGGAGTGATACATGTCACATGGTGAGAGGATGGAGGAAAGGGGAAGGATGAGTCAACAAAGGAGGCTCAAGGGATAAAATCTTCATAAAGACCCTCATAATGACTTGTAAGAGCAATAAAAGGGCTTGTAAGAGTCATTTATGACCTAGTGGACTTCATAAAGTTTTATGGTTGAGATATTTTGAGGGTGATGAGAGAAAATTCGACTTGGACTTGATTAGGAAAGTTTTAAGCTTGCTTAGGCTTGTGCAAATGATTAGAGGATGGATTAGGATGGTTTAGGATTAGCTTAGGGATAGGCAAGTGGATGGCATTTAATGAGGGTGGGTGAAGAAGGAGATATTTGTTAACTTTGGCTTGGGTTAGTAAGTCTTAACCCATGTTTAGGGAATGTGACAAGGTTAGGAGGGGATTAGGATTAGGTTTAAAGACATCTTCTAGAAGAGTCTAGATTTTGGATGAGGATAAAGACTTTCTAGAATAGTCTAGAATTTCCTAGGATGAGGATGAAGACTTTCTAGAAGAGTCTAGAACTTCTTAGGATGAGGATAAATTAGATTTTTAGAAAATAAATAAAGTTTTATTTATTTCAAGGGTTTGGGTTGAGGAGATATTTATTAAAACTTTTTTAATAAACATGAGGATTAATATTTAATTTTAATTAAATATTTTGAGTTGGGGTTAGGGGTAGGAAATGATGAGATTAGCCTTTAATCGAAATTAAAGAAGGATTAGAAGATTTTGGAAGAGGTTATTGGTCATAAGGAAATTGGCCAAGTTTTGGGCAAAAAATAAATTTTTTATTTATTTTAGGATTTTTGGTCAATTTATTAATTAAATAATTAATAAATAAGGAAATAATGTTTAAATAAGATTTAAACATTTTAGGGAGGGATTCCTTAATTAAATATTTTTAATTAAGATAAAGGGATTTAATGGCATAAAAATTAATTAATTAATTAATTAAATAATTAATTAATAAATGATGATGTCATCAGAGATTTTTTCAGAAAATAAAAATACTTTATTTTCTAAAGGTTTTTAGGTGTCTATAGCTAGATTTTGGACTTTTAGAAAAATGATCTATTTGTAGGTTTATTATAGTGAATGTATTCAGAGTATTCACACTCATGCAATGTGGAGAGAGAAAACATGTTGACAATGAGCAACATTTCTTAGATTTTGGTAAGGAACATTGAATTCTGAGATATAGCTAAACTTCAATGTTATTCCTTTTTGTGGAAATATTCTTGATGGAAAAGTAGTATTTATCTAATTAATGTGTATGTTGTTATACATAAATGGAACAAATATTTAAAAATGTACAATAAAGACTGAGATGATGCAGGAGGAGGATGTGCATTGCTACTATTTACATATATTTAGTAATAGAATGCATTGCACTCAAGAATGTGATGGGTACATAATATGAAAGTACAATGGGAAACATATGCATTTGGAGGAATATCAATGAACTGCAAGCATCTAAGAATCCACAAGGTATAAATGCATTTGAATTCTATCACAATGTAATAAAACATAAAGACTACCTATTTGATATCAACCATAAAGGAATAATATTATAATTACTAATTTACAAGGAGCATAACAATACATACTACTTGAATAATATTGCCTACATCAAAATCTAACTATAATTGTTAACCTTTTCAATGCATTCATAATTTCCATATGGTCCTCATAGCTAGGTAATGCAATAGATAGTGCATTATTCATAAATTGTGACATTTTATATAATAAATTTATGTATTGAAAAAAGATCACTTTATGGTCTCATATCATTTGATTACCAACATATGACACATGTTGTATTCTAAATTACTAGTTGTGTGTTGTAATGGGCACCCTAGAATGCCTAACAATTAAGCCCAACTGTCGAAATAGATTTTTTATGCAAATTGGAAATTGAACTAATGCTGGAATTATATTATTTCTCAAAATGATGAAATCAAATACAAGAAATGTATTCCAAAGGCCAAACCCCAAGGGAATGACATCTAGAATGTTACAAGAGAGGATGAACATCCCCTATTTCCAAGAAAGATATTTGATTCACACATACAAGCTCTTATCAAATGTCATTCACAAAAATTCGATGCTCAACAATGAGACTTTCACCCCTATTTATCCTTTTCCTTCACCCTTCTAGAAGGAACTAAAACATTAATTAATTGCAAGTGCTAGAAGCTTCCCCCTTCTAATAATTAATGCACTCTCTATAAACTCCTCCCTTTCAATACAATAATTAATTATGCTTCTAGAAAATTAAATTACTAGAGGCTTCTACCTTTCCAATAGTTAATACACACTCTAGAAGCTTCTCCCTCATAATACAATAATTAATTAAATTAATTAAATATAAAGTCACCTTTTAATTTTTAATTTATTTTATTTAATGACTTTATAAGAAATTAATTTAATTTCCTCTTATGCTCCATTTGGACTTTGGAGAATGTGAAGGCTAAAAGATGGGGTCATTACAGTCCACCCTCCTTGAAATTGCTTGTCCTCAAGCAATCAAGCAACATAGTGAACTCCAATCTCCACCTAGATCCCAATTGAAGTATGTGAAATAGGAAAGGACATTAAACCAACTAAAAATGAGCATCAGCAAGACTAACGACATGTCCTACAACCTAGCACCCAAAACTTGTGCTAATGAAGTAGAAGTCAAAATGTCACCAAAAGGTGGATCCATAGAAGATCTATGAAATCTCTTCTTCCCAATTGCTGCAATAGAAAACTAAATCTTTGTAGATGGTGAAAATTGAGCCCAACTCCACTCAGGTGAGTGATCAACATCAACCTCAAACATCAAATTGTCATAAGACAATGTTGCATCCATGTTGAACATAGTACTATCCCAGAAGTAAACATCAACACTTTGTTTATTGATAGTATAATATGACTCTATCTCTATATCACTCACCTCATTAACAGTAACAAATGTACTATCATCAGAGCACACATCTACAACCGCATGCATACTACTAAACTCCTCATTGGATGGTTCAACTGACACAGAAGTAGTTGTTGATATGACAATATCATTGTACTCCTCTAATCCCACATCAACGGACTCCACATCACCAACATCAAAGCTAGGTGGCTATATACTTATCTCGATCCCACCTAAGGAATCAACTACCTTCTACTTTGGAGCAACATACAAATCTTGAATATTGATGCCCATTTGTCTAGCCCTAAGTTGTAACATCATATCCATTCGCCTATTCTACTCCTATTGCATTCTATTCTACTCCCGTTGCATCATATCCATTTGCCTATTTTGCTCTTGTTGCATATGTTTCCCTTCCTCTAATGTATCTAGTAACCATCTGAACATCAAATCCTGATCTAGACTAATATACATTTTGTCAAACACTTTTCTCTCTATCTAGTTGTCCCAAATTCCCTATAAGACCTCCACAAGATGGCAGGACTTATAGCTCTAATACCATTGTAATGGGCACCCTAGAATGCCCAAAAACTAAACCAACTGCCACAATAGATTTTTTATGCAAATTGGAAATTGAACTGATGTTGGAATTATATTATTTCTCAAAATGATCAAATCAAATACAAGCAATGTATTCCAAAGGCCAAACCCCAAGGGAATGACGTCTAGAATGTTACAAGAGAGGATGAACATCTCCTATTGCCAAGAAAGATATGTGATTCATGCATCCAAGCTCTTATCAAATGTCATTCACAAAAATTTGATGCTTAACAATGAGACTTTCACCCCTATTTATCATTTTCCTTCACCCTTCTAGAAGGAACTAAAACATTAATTAATTGCAAGTGCTAGAAGCTTCCCCCTTCCAATAATTAATGCACTCTCTAGAAACTCCTTCCTTGCAATACAATAATTAATTATGCTTCTAGAAAATTAAATTACTAGAGGCTTCCGCCTTTCTAATAGTTAATACACACTCTAGAAGCTTCTCCCTCGTAATACAATAATTAATTTAATTAATTAAATATAAAGTCACCTTTTAATTTTTAATTTATTTTATTTAATGACTTTATAAGAAATTAAACTAATTTCCTCTTATGCTCCACTTGGACTTTGGAGAATGTGAAAGCCAAAAGATGGGGTCATTACATGTGTACCATTTCTAAAAAGATGTCTACTAAGATTTTGAATGACTATTTGTTCATCATTTTTGCCAGCTATCTAAAATGGCATATATTCAACAATTTTGACATCATATTCCTTATGGTAGTCTTCATAATGTCTAACATTGTTTCTTTTTAATTTATTTAGAACTTAATTATTTTATAAAGCCGAATGACATTGATTAGTTACCTCAAAAAGATTTTATATATTGTCCATGTGAGAATAATCATTTATGAATAGATTCACCATAAACAAACAACATAGTAGTGTGACCTAAATTTGTATCTAAGTTAACATTATTTAGAATGTTGTAAACTAATCAAGTCATAGTGTGGTTTGTCAATGTCAGAGTGTTTGTCATTACTAACAAGCATACTAGTTTGGAAACCTTTTTTTTTTTCTCCCCAGACAACTAGAATTTGTCTTTGTAATTTCTTTTTCCACTATCTTTTGTGGGGTCTAAACAATGACAAAAAAAAAATCCTAAAATTCATTATATATCTCATAAATGATATAAACATCCACTGAATGTAAATTTAGAAGAGAAGATTAAAAAATGGAAAACATAAATGTGAGAAAAAAATCATAATAGTACAAGTGAAACATAGAATTATCTTTAAGATGTAGTAATCACTACTTTATCAGTATACTTGGAGAAAAGAAATTTAATTTGTATTTGGAAAATTTGGTACGGAAACATACTTGATAGTTGCAATTGATGTTGTTAGATCTATTAAAAATTTGAAGTGCACCTAACACACTACAACAACCCCTAAAATTCAAAGCATAGAATATGATGAGCCATGTAAGATTTCTATAATTTTAATAAATGATTCATTCAATTTGTTTCTTAATATAGAAATAACTAGTTGTTTAAAAATTTAGTACAAGATACGATGATACATAGAAATCATTGATGTGTGACATTATTAGCATAAAAATATAAATTTTAGGATAATTAGACATTATCTATGAAAAATTGATCCATTCGTTAATGTATTCCTTTCTTATTTGCAAGTTTTAAAATGGTCTACGTAGATTATTGTCAAATTATTATTGCTTCCAAGGAATAAATGTACATTTAAATTTAGATGTGACATTCTATATTGCCATTTCCTATGATTATGTTTGAAGATAGATTGAAGTAAACAATACTAACTTATAATGTCCATCGTGTTACAACAAGATGATAATACATAGTTTTAATATCATTACATCTATTTACAAGTTTTTGTTCACTATACAACTCATTTACTGCAGAGATCAATCTATGAAATGTTGATCAATGACAAGCAATTTTCCCATTACATTTAAAAGCTCAATCCCCATATGTAGTACATGTTAATGTAGTACAACTAAAGGCTACCTAATCAAGTTGAATAACAAGAGACATATGAATTTGTAGGAATATCATTATGTCACAAACATTTACAATCCTCATTACATCTTTCTCGGAAAATAGGGAATGATGAGCATGCAATGCATGATCAAAAATGGATTTGTACTTAGTTCTGATAGAAATTTTTAGGGAATCATACACATGGGACATAAAAGCATAGGAGCTTAAATTTTCAAGGGAGAACAAGCCACCTATGGGTGCATTACTCATCTCTATTACATATGCATTAATATATGCATTGTAGTCTTTAGTGGGTCTAAAGTAATCTTTGACATATCCATTTGCTAGTTGATTTACAATTTCCTCACTTCTGAAAAGGTCCATGCAATTGGTAAGGAATTTTGAAAAAATGTCTGAATAATGTATTGTTCCATATTTATTTTCCAAGAAATCTTCACCAAGAATAATGCACAATTATTTCTGAACATTTGGGCATTCTATAACAAATACATTTTCCAAATGTTTTGATTCAATTAAACCAATCAAGGGACAGTACTAATCACCACTTACACTTGAAATATATACATGATCACACATTGTCAGTAACCAAAATCTGCTACAATTGACTTCAAAATTAGATAGAGAATTGTAGTATCCAATCCATTTTAGATAGTTAAAATTTTCAAAATGGACATTGATGTTAGCATTCCCCAATCAAGTGTCAAACGACATCAGCATGTATACAATTTCCAATCAATATTTCATTTAGCATACAAGCTAGGTGTACATGGAATGTTCAATTTTCTTATTTGGAACTCGTAATCATAAATGTTTTGCAAGTTTTTTAATTAGATGTTTTTAATATTTTATGTAAATAACAAATAACACTAATGTAGAACAATATAAGATGCCTCAAAAAGTCAACCTGACAAGCCTCTTTGCATTGTTGGCTTCTATAACTTTTTAAATAGAATAATATAATACAACTATTGATGTGTGTGTGTGTGTGTGTGTGTGTGTGTGTGTGTGTGTGTGTGTGTGTGTGTGTGTGTGTGTGTGTGTGTGTGTGTGTGTGTGTGTGTGTGTGTGTGTGTGTGTTCCAAATAGTGCAATACTATGATGTTTGATATATTCTTATTGGTTTACAATTTTCTCTCATTTTTCATATTTAAAAAAACCACTATTCAAAAATTATTTTCCACTTACATTTTCAATAATTCTTCCATAATTATACTATATTTAAATTAGTATCAAAACTCACAATTTCTAACTCATAATTGAGTTAGACTGTTCTACTATTAGTTTTATGTAGTATGATATTTAAAAAATATACAATGTCAAAAATGGACTAATGATTTTGTACAATAACAAAGGTATGCAATAATTGAAAATGAGAACTAATTTTATTTTAGAGTTATAAACAAATAAGCAACAAGAACACTAATAATAATAAACATGGAATGGTTATTAATAACAATTGTTAGTGCTAGCATATGCAATTTTGGAAATTTTCACTCAATATATACTGGTGATGGATCAAAGTGTAATGCTAAACATTGATAGAATAATTGTGATGTGAATATCAGGATTTAACTGTGTGATTTTGAGTCAAACTCATTGACCCATGTTTCATGAGTAGTGATTCAACATGAATCCATCTCTCATGAGAATAAATGGTACACTTAGCACTCATTGGATCTCCTACTTATCAATTGATGAGCTTAAGGGGCTTTCTAATGAATGGTTCATAAGGCACAACACTTGGTGAAGGTTTTGCAAATGGGGTTGCAAGCTTTGGGTTTAACTATGGAGGAAACTCTGTAGTTAAGCGCGCTCAGGCTGGAGTAGTACTAGGATGGGTGACCTCCTGGGAAGTCCCGGTGCTTCACCCCTGTGAGCATCACTTAGATCCAATGAGTGCTAAGTGTACCATTTATTCTCATGAGAGATGGATTCATGTTGAATCACTACTCATGAAACATGGGTCAATGAGTTTGACTCAAAATCACACAGTTAAATCCTGATATTCACATCACAATTTGACTTGCTGTGGAAATTATCTCCTACTTATCAATTAATGAGCTTAAGGGGCTTTCTAATGAATGGTTCATAAGGCACAACACTTGGTGAAGGTTTTGCAAATGGGGTTGCAAGCTTTGGGTTTAACTATGGAGGAAACTCTGTAGTTAAGCGCGCTCAGGCTGGAGTAGTACTGGGATGGGTGACCTCCCGGGAAGTCTTGGTGCTTCACCCCTGTGAGCATCACCTAGATCCAATGAGTGCTAAGTGTACCATTTATTCTCATGAGATATGGATTCATGTTGAATCACTACTCATGAAACATGGGTCAATGAGTTTGACTCAAAATCACACAGTTAAATCCTGATATTCACATCACAATTTGACTTGCTGTGGAAATTATCTCCTACTTATCAATTGATGAGCTTAAGGGGCTTTCTAATGAATGGTTCATAAGGCACAACACTTGGTGAAGGTTTTGCAAATGGGGTTGCAAGCTTTGGGTTTAACTATGGAGGAAACTCTGTAGTTAAGCGCGCTCAGGCTGGAGTAGTACTGGGATAGGTGACCTCACGGGAAGTCCCAGTGCTTCACCCCTGTGAGCATCACCTAGATCCAATGAGTGCTAAGTGTACCATTTATTCTCACGAGAGATGGATTCATGTTGAATCACTACTCATGAAACATGGGTCAATGAGTTTGACTCAAAATCACACAGTTAAATCCTGATATTCACATCACAATTTGACTTGCTGTGGAAATTATCTCCTACTTATCAATTGATAGAATAACCCAAATTTCCCTTCCACCACCTATCATACAACCTATTAAGAAACATAATTATATTATTGTTTAAATTTTAAAATAATAATTAATAAATATATATAATTATTAACTTTAATCAAAATTATTCTAGTTATTAAAAATTAGAATTATATTATAATAATTGATTATTTAGAATTTTAACTAATTATATTAGTTTTTTAAATAAAATTTGAAATATGATATTAAGTGACTAATTTCAAAATTTAACTTTCATCATAATTCTAATTTTACTACAATATTCCTAATTATTTTATAATAATCACAATTTGGAATATAATTGATTAGTTTCAAGAGGCTACAGTATCACACACATACAAAGAGGGAAACAATATTGCCAATTATCTCTCCAACTTAAGTTGTAATGGGATTACAACTTTTACATTACAACCTTTCGTATTCATGGAGAATTACAAAGACTTGCAGAAATTGATTGCTAATGAGTTTGTGGACTGCCAGTAGCAATTGGTTACTTTTCACATTTGTATTAATGGTGAATACCCAATCTTTGTTGAGCTACAATATTAATGCCAAGTTTCAACAACTGCTGAGATCCAATATTTGTCGAGCTTCAATAAATAATGAGCTAGGTAGGGTGAAGCATTTGTTGAGCTACATAGGCATAGTGTTTACTGAGTAAGCTCAGGTGTAGTGTTCACCAAGTTTCTCAAGTCTTACTAAGTAACTTGGTTCAGTGACTACTAAACATCTACTGAGTGTCTATTGAGCGTCAAGTGGTGAGGTGTTGATCGAGCTCCAGTCGGGTGTTTTTTGAATATAGTAGGGAGATACTTATGTCAAGCCACTTGGACATAGTGCTTACTGAGTGCTCTTAGGCCTACTACTAACTAAGTTGTTTGATCTTGCTGAGTGATTTGGGCTAGTAATAACCAAGTGTCTATAGAGCACCAAGGGTAGTATGGTGACCAAGTTTTTGATGGTCATCATGCGGAAGCATGGTGGCACTAAGTTGCATGGATGACCAAGGGGGCAAGGTTTGCCAAATGATTGGCTATCACCGAGCTATAATCAAATTGGCAATTTTAGTTTGGGCCAGAGCTAAGTACCAAGCATTAATTAGTGCCTCTTATAACTCAAGCTTGCATGTGTAAGATTATGTTAAAGTCATGCTAAATCCTTCCTCACTGCTCAGTATCATGTTTGTTTTCATCACTTGAGTACAATTTCGCTTCATTTTGGATGTGTGGTTCTTTACATAGGGAAAGATCAAATCAACATTTAAGTCAATAAAAATTCTTAATAAAAATATAAAATCTCAAAGCATTGATCAAGGCCAAAATCAATAGATGTTAATAAAAATGTATAACATTCTAGTACATACAGCAGTAGAACATTTGCTCCTTCATTAATTTTGGGGGCGTCAGTCTTGTACTTCATCCATCATAGTTGCAATTGGGATCTAATTTAATGGCATTTCCTTTAATACTCACATGGGAGTAGGTACTTTATATCGTTTGAGTGTATGATGGGGGATTTACTTATATATGAAAAATGTGTCTCTTTTCATGACTTCATCTTCCTTGCTCTCTCTGCTTGCCAGCTCAATTATTTCTAGGATGTCACTCCCATATTATGCCTATGTGAAATGTGATTCCTATCACTAGTATCATAGAAGCATCCTCCCCAAAAAATTCATAATTAAGATTCAACTGGAATTGGATGAGATGCACTTTCTCATCCCTTAGATGATGTAGCATTGGATATCATGTTCATTGTGCATTTCTTCTCTACTCTCACGTGATTCAAACCATCATTGGGGAGGACTTCTTTAATGCAACCTCAAGACATGTGCTATTTCCTTCAAATTTGGTCTCCATATTCCTATCTAATTCTATGGACTTTCTCCAATCAACACCGTGATTGGAAATTATTGCAATCAAGGTGGTCCAGCCAAAATTTTGGGCTGAAAATAAGTTGAAAATGGTGATGCAGAGCTATGATCTATGGTCTAGAAATGCCTTGGTGGGCAGACTGTTTCCAAGGTCCATACTCATGTAGAAACATGAGGCTATGGTGACATTCAAGGCATTACATAAGTCCTATAAAAAGCATAACCCACAATTCCTAACCAAGACCTTGCAAGTCACAGCATGAGTTCTAGACTATCAGCTAATTGAGAGTGTGAAGAAAAAAGGATTTGCATTGTTTGACATTTTGGGTTTACCAATTTCTAAAGCACAAGCAATATCATCTCACATGATGATGCCTTTGGCTCCTTGAACTCAGTCTTTTTGTGAACCAGGTGACTAGTAGGTTCTGGCTCTTAATGTTCTTGGCTTATGACACCCTATCACACAAGAAACCAATTGGCCTCACTCGGTTCACAACAAAGCAACAATTTGGGGTGTGCCTCCTTCCATTGATATTTTAGATGTCATCACTAAAGGCTCAAGTTTGGGATGGGAGGTTGCTCCTCTACCATGTTCAAATTTCAGATGGGGTTACTCTATACAACATAGTTTGGCTTCCACTTCTGCTGAGGGTGCCTCATGCGAGGACATGGAAGAAAGATAGCACAAAGGCTTCCATCTATTTTTTGGGTTTATTTCTTCCAACTTCAAGCATGTCTTGTAAAATTTTTGACAATTTTGGTTGAATCTGAGTCCTCCATGCCTACTATTTTGATATGCTCAGAAATGTAAAATTCAATGAATTTTGAATTTTTGGCAAAAATATTTTTCTTCGTCAATATAATATGATTGTAAATATTGACGCTTGTCACTTGTACATATTGCAACGATGTTGGGTTTTCTTTTCTGATTCTTTCCCAGTTGAGCTCTTGAACCAATTTTAAATAATATATATATATCCAATGGCTCATCCACTTTTGCCAAAAAAAAATTAAATAATAAATTAAAATACATTTATCTATGTATTTGTAATTTTAATAATAAATTAAAATATCTATATATTTGAAACTCTACAATTACATAATTATAAAACTAAGATGAACAATTTAATTCTAACTTAGATAATTTTATAATATTTATAAATCTAAATTATATAATTATAAAAATAACATAGCCTATTTAATTTTAACTATGGTAATTTATATTCAACTTAATTTTACATGTATCTTAGTGTTACAAGACATCGAATTATTTGATGGTAATGTTCATAGAAAACAATAAAAATAAATTCTACATTATTAGCATGAACAATGTCATTATCGTGATCAATTCTACATAATTAGAATAAATGCATGTCCATATACCATTCCAATTAGGGTAAAAAGCTATCTACTTAAACTAAAATATTAAGACTCAAAAATAGAGGCCCAAAAAATAATAATAACACAGAGGTGAGCAAAAAGTTTGAGAGATTTAGCCTCATACAATTCAAAAGCAATGCAATGGTGATAAAAATGGGGATGAGGACCAGCTTATTACGCTCTATGCAAATCAAAAAAATTAAGTCAAAAGTTCATCTTTTCAAATTGTATAAAATTAAATTTCAGAGAGTTATATGATTAAGGTGGACTTGATAGAACAACCTATATATTATGCAAATGGTAGTAATATAGAACTTAATACATATTATGACTAGCTATTTTCATTAGTAGCAATGTCAATTTTGGTTAAGGCGATGTTGTAGAAGAGGCAATGAATTAGGAAACAAAGACCATCGCTAAACCTTAGAGAGACTCGAAGATGGCGAAGTTTCATTTTTATTGACAAAAATTGAAAAGCACTTTGTTTGACTAGGTGGAATGAAATTAAAATTTGATAGATGTTTTAGTTGAAAGGATTATGCATGTGTGAGGTAACCCAAAATTTTATCAAAGAAAGAGATGTGATTTTGACTTTGTTTATGTAGAATTAATGTTACAAGACATCAAATTATTTGATGGTAATGTTAATAGAAGACAATGAAAACAAAATTTGATAGATGTTTTAGTTGAAAGGATTATGGATGTGTGAGGTAACCCAAAATTTTATCAAAGAAAGAGATGTGATTTTGACTTTGTTTATGTAGAATTAATGTTACAAGACATCAAATTATTTGATGGTAATGTTAATAGAAGACAATGAAAATAAATTCTACATTATTGGCAAGAACAATCTTATTATCTTGATCAATTCTACATAATTATAATTAATACATTCACATATACCGTTTCAATTAGGGTACAAAGCTATCTACTTAAACTATTATATACTTAAACTAAAATATTAAGACTCCAAGAATGAGGCCCAAAAACTAATAACATCACCGAAGGTGAACCAAAATTTTCAGAGATTTTGCCTCATACAATTCAAAAGAAATGCAACGGTGATAAAAATGGGGATGAGGACCCAAGCTTAGTAAACTCTACACAAATCAAAAACATCACGTCAGAAGTTTAGCTTTTTAAAATTGTATAAGATTTTGAATTTGTGAACAATGACATGAAGGGAATTTGTAAGGTGACAACCACAACCACTCACATATGGACTAAAAGGATTTGTATTCATAGTTTGCACTTTCAATTAACACAGGGATTAATGTGTGTCATGATACCAATATCATGTGCAAATAGATAACTTTGATAGATGTTATTATACATGTCTAAAGAATAAAGGGCAGAAAAAATATATGTAAGACCTTAGGATTCACTTCAAGGGCAAGGTAAGAACAAAGGTTCAAAAGGAGAACTCTTTAAAAAGGGAGCATTTGGGATTGCAAGCAAAAATATCAATCTATATATCGAAGAAAATCATTTAAAGTTCACATATGTTACTATAACTAATAACTAATGGTCAAGTATGTGTATGTGAAATATTTGATAATTAGGTCGTCAAAGTATGTGTATGTGAAATATTTGATAATTAGGTAATGGAAGAATTGCAGGAATCTGAAGACAAAGGACTGGATAAAGTAGTGGGCCTCCTAATGATAGAGGAAAATATTGAGATATTGAGAATAAAGCAAAGAGCCTCCCAATGGTAGTGGACAATGTTGAAATGTTGAAACCTTATGTCTACAATACAATAGCTACACTACAATAGACAAAAGCTTTTCAAACCTCATGAAAGAAGCTATTTAGACAAAAGTTTTTCAAAACCATAAAAGAAGAAGCTATTTAATCAAAAGTTTATTTTTATTAATACTTTTCCATTATGTTTTTTCAATAGTTTTAGAAAAAACAAAAAAAAAATTACTGCAAAAACTTCAATGTCCTACTATTTTGATATGGGATAACAAGTATCCTCACTTTGTTTACTACCTCAAACCCTGCAATTGTAGCATTTTGTAGAAAATTGTACCCGGTCATAAAAAAGGCAATTCAATTTTCCACAGTAAATGTATTATCTTATTCTATGGCTTATGATTTCACTATTGTAGAATCAAGCTACATTTTCTATGCTCAACTTAATAGCATAATTATAATTCTCCATAATAATCATTTTCCTTATTGTCAATAGATTTTATTAAAATAAATTTGGGGCAAACCATCTCTATTTCACAAGCTCAATTTTTGTTTCCCTGTGATATGGAGAAATAAGAATATTTTTTCATCACCAAAATGACATAGATGGTTATTCTCCCAAATAAATTAGTACGCATGCATTATCTTTCATGGATTCAACAATGCTCTCACTCTTATCACGTGAGATGATGATGAAAAATATTTAAAAATAATTTAAACTTACCTTGACCCCGCTAGTCATTTTAATTTATTGAACTTATTGTCTCATTGTATTCTTAAATAAATATTTTTCTAAGGAAAACATTGTGAGATAAATATAAAAAATCTTTAAAATATATTATTCTTGACTTGATTATTTTTAATATCTTATATTTAGTGCATTTCTTTAATGTACTTATTAAGAATATGTTTAATTAAAATCATAAATGCACTAAATAATCAAGTATACAACTTATTTTTGCAAAGAGCCTTTCAAACCCTGCAATTGTAGCATTTTGAAATGAAAGGTAAAAGAATAATATTAAACAATCATATTAATTTATATATTTTGTTCAAGTCACATGCTAGCAATAGGTGATTTGAAATCTGTGTGGCTCATAATTTTGCTAATAGTTTGTGACATTAGATAGACTGTAAGAACAAATAAATTATTTCCTAGTGGTACTGAAGCTACAAAAATGAGTAATCTGTGTAGCTAATAATAGAATGAGAAATGTAAAAACTTTCCCTATTATGTATGTTGAGGAGAGGAGAAGAATTTGACTCAAACATTCTAGGAAAATATGGATTTGTTCAGAAATGTCAACCATGGATTTTACGATCAGCTACTTTTATAAGTTGAAACCTAGATTTTACCAACAACTAGTTTTGCAAATTGAATCCCAAATGTACTTGGAAGTGAATACTATCTCTTTTTTTAGGGCTTGAATAAATCCCTATTTATGCAGTTTTCTCTTAGATCTTATGACATTGACAATAAAAAGCCAGTTTTTACCATTTCATATAAAGTGCTTCCAAACCAAATTTTTAGTGGAAACAAATTTCTGTAAAATTAATTGAACATGAAAGTTTGGAATTTAAAATACGAAGCTTCTTTTCAAGTGTAAATTAAATGTAGATGATCTCTAGTTTTTTAAACCTAAAATTCAGTGTTCATTGGGAGTAATTTACAAAAGAAAAATTAAAAATTAATGTAAATTGATCTTCTAATGTCTCTATCTAGACATGGCATACAACTAAATAAAGAAAGAGAAATAAAATGTAATTACAACTGAGAACATGAAAAGCAAAAGAGTTGCCAAACATGAAAAGAAAAAGAGTTGCCAAAAAGAAGACCACATTGATATATTGCCTTAGCAGTCTAAACCATTTCTTCGATTCCTCCCTCCAACAGTTCACTATAGAAGGGGAAAAAAACACAAAGATTTAGTAAACTCAACTCAACATACTAGATAGTTAAGAAGCCAATAAAAATGTTAATAAAAAATAATACAATACTTGAAGATTGTAAAACCTCACGGGAAACAAAGACTGGATTTTTACAATTAAGGTTGAAAGGAAGAATGAATAAATAGAATCTACAAATGATGAAAATTCAACAAACAAATTGAATGTTGTCGGCCTGACAGTGATAAAAATTGTCTAAGAGAAAATGTAAAAGACATGCAAATGAATGGAAACCACAGTTTCCCCAAAGCCTATTGTTGTCTGACAAACAAAAAGTAAAATGTGTAAATGTGGTCAACATTATGAAAGATCTTACAAAGATTTTCTTTTGAAAATTTTATCCAACACTTGACTCTAAGAAGACAATTGAGAAAAAATCTAAGAAAACATTCAAGTTCTACCAAAACCTAAGGCTAATTATTGTACAACAAACTACTATACAACTATTGAGAGGAAATGGCAATCAAATTCTTACCATAATATAGTTTGTGAAATAAATACAAAAGCTAAGACCCATAGCTGTCAATATGCACATAAAACTGTGCTACATAAATTATAAAGTGGATTGACAAATGGGAATTGTAACCCACAACTATCAATATGCACACAAAACTGTGCTTCATATATTATAAAGTGGACTAACAGATGGGAACTCGATTGTATCAAGTATGAAATAGGATGTCAATATGCACCCTAAATTGTGCAGAATAAATTGAAAAATTGACTCAAACATGGGATCTCTATTGTATAAAATATGAACCAATGAAAATTGTTGAAAAATGAAATATTAAAACTACTATACAAATATTTACATAGAAAAACAATACAAAATACATTGCCATCTAAAATATAAAGCTACCCATTGGTTGAAGCAAAATGAGAAAAAGCATCCTAGTGGATGTTATAATATCCTATCATTCAGCAGGAACTAATAATACAATACCTAAAGATTGTAAAACCTCACAAGAAACAATGAATAAATAGAATCTGTCGATGAAAAAAATTCAACAAACAAATTGAATGTTGTCAACCTAATAGTGATAAACATTGTCCAAGATCAAATGTAAAAGATATGCAAATTAATGGAAACCACATTTTCCCTAAAGTTTGTTGTTGTTTGACAAACAAATAGTAAAATGTGTAAATGTGGTTGACATTATGAAAGATCTTACAAAGATTTTATTTTGAAAATTTCATCCAACTTTTGACTCCGAGAAGACAATTGAGAAAAAATCTAAGAAAGCATTCAAGTTCTACTAAACCCTAAGGCTAATTATTTTACAACAAACTACTATACAAACTATTCAGAGGAAATGTGTTGGTAAACAAATTTGTCACAATAGAATTTTCCCAATGGAATGTGTGGCAAATTGTTCACAATAGTTGGATAGGCCCTTGGTATGTAGCCTTCCTCTGTGTTTAGAGGGGAAACTCCCTCGTATGATGTGATTTTTAAAGGGATTTTCAAATAAAGAATTTAACTTTTGAAGTTCAAGAGAAAGTCATTGAGGATGAATGCACCACACACCCTCACAACCTTCTTCGATAAACAAGATTGATAACAAAGGTGCTCAAGAACTACGCTTGAAAGCAACCAATATTATTAAGCACATTCATTATCACTCGTAAACACTTGCATAGCACCATGAGAATGTCTACTATAGCATATAACAATTTGGATTTTAAAATAAGAAACCCAAAGCACATCTCATTTCATTTCCTTGCACCAAGAAAGCAATAGAGATTTTGCAATTCAGAGATAAAAAGTGTACATACTTTCCAAAATTTATCCCTAGATCAAAATTTCAGCATAGTGTTCCCTTATTTTTCAACCAAAAAGTCCCTTTACAAAGCCAAAAGGTGTCCTTATATAGACATAGAGGTTAATAACTACCTCTTCATGGTTAATAACCACCTCCAAAATACGTAATTTTGGAAGGTTAATTAACCTCAAGAAAATTAACCTATACAAGGAAACTTGCAAAAACAAAACTTTAGCTAGAGTTCCTAAAGATGTTTACATATACAATCACTGATTCTTCTAGCTACTAACTCTATCTACCTAGACACAATTGATCTATCCCAGAAAGCCCTGTACGCATCTAGGATGATCATCATTGATTCATAGTTCGAAATGAACACATTTTTCATCTTGATTTTGGCTGTGAAGTATCTATCTTGAATTTCTTATGACTCTTGTCGATAGGCTGAAATGTTACAATCTCCTAGCGTGACTGCAACCAGGCTAAGCTTCATCATAGTTTCAGCATCTGATACATGGTTCTCTATTTTTGAATGAATCTGAACACTAAAGGAATCAAGGAGAAACTGACAATCAACATGCTGAAGATCACTTACTGGCACCCCACCTGTGATAGTAGAGATTAATTCATCTGTACTTTTTGTTTTCAGTTGCTCCAAAGAAGCTATTAGTTTTTCAAACTCAGTGATCCCTTTGCTGATGTTTATCACCTTCCAACCAACACTTTTACTCCAGATATGTGTTTGGTTGTCACTTGGATCAGCAATAATTCTCTCAAGAAGTAGGGTGCTTGTATCTAACTTGGCCATTTCTTTTAATTCATCAGCTACTTTTTGCCAATTGGATTTATGTTCCTTGCTATTTCTAGCTCCTTGGAAATTTCTTGTATCTGTGCGATGGCTTTCCCATATATCTCTTTGACTCCAGTTATAAGTTTTGAGGCACCTTCTATCATCTTGTTTATCCAAGCTTTGATCATCATACTATGTGACTTGTGTTGGTTGATTCTTTGAACAACAGTATGATCTAAAATACCATCAAGACTTGTTAGAACTGGCGGAGTGACCACGGCTTGGGCATTAGAAGGATCGTTGATTGAATTAATATAAGCCACCATCATCTGAACTTGTTCCTTGAGTTGCTCCTTAGCTCTTTTCTCTTCCTTTGCCCTTTGCAACATCTGAGCAGCAATCACTTCAAAATTCTGGAACTCTCTTTCTACATTAGAAGGACCAAGATCAACCTTTTCTAGAATGAAATATGATTCAGATGCTTCATCAACACTCTTTTCAATTATAGGCTTGGCTAATTCCACACACAAGTTGCCTGAAGTTTTATCAATAGCTAACCTGGACATCACCTTGGTCTTTTTCACCTTAGGAGGCTTCTGAAGAATACTAGAGATTATGTCAAATGGAGGTGGGACCATTTGAACAACTTTCTTCCTCTTTTGAAGACTATCCTGGAACCATGAATGTGTAATTTTTGAAGCTTGTACGTCACTTGTTATATTTTCAGCAACCATCATTAAGTCTTCTGAATTAGATAACAGGTTATCTAACTATGTGATGTTTATTATTGGCATATCAGGAGGAGAAAGACTCAAGTGAGGAATCACTACATCATGAGGGGATGTAACAGGGACATGTGATTCAGCACTTTGAGGACTTCTTTGGTCTTTTTCATTAGATTTATTCCTTTCTTGATTCTTTCTACCTTTCATTCTTGTCCTTTTTCTTTTGACTGTAAACTTATCTGGCTGATTCAGATCTTCATCCTGTCCTAGAGCACCTGTATCTAGTTGTTGTATCTTCTCACTAGAAGTTTCTTCTATTGCCATCCAAGATGATTCCCCTATATTATTTCTCCTCTCTTTATTTTGAAATTCACCAGTTTCTTTTTTGGCTCTAACTTTACTGATCCAATCTCTTGTTCTCTTAAGAACATAGGAAGACCTCTCCTTCAAGCTTTTCAATTCAAGAATCAACCAATCAATAGGAGGGAGCTCTAGCAATTCAATTTTCTCATAATAGTAAGGATCAATCAAAGAAACCTCATCGTCATCTACACCTGTCACATCAATGTCCAACTTGAAGTCTATTACATGTCGTACTGTAAGCCACATCCAATCTCTCTTCCTAACTTCAAAATCATTTTCACAGTCCTCCCAAAAGTCTTCTAGAGCCGAGAAGTGACCAAGACTGGGATTTAACTTTAACTCCTTCACTACATAGCCCTTACTATCATAAGGGAAACACATCATGTAAGGATGCAAATTTATTGTGGCAATAGATCTTTCAATGTTCCTGGCATCTAATCCAGTATCACAACTATAATATCTGATGCCGATAGGAAAAGCTATTTCATCTATCCTCCTATTCCTACAAAGTTTATTAATTTGACTAATTTGCTTGCACATTTCAATTAAGACCAGTTTATCATCAACAAATCTAGGTAGCATCAGTGGACACCCATCATAGGCAGCTAACATGATATAAGTAAACTTTGAGAATTATATGAAAACACTTCCATATTTTTGTACTTTTGTCGCTACTTCCCGTGAAATTTTGAGTCCAATGTTTCCTTGAATTTCCCTTACAGTTAGCATGGTGAATGTGTCATTCACTCTTCTAAAATGGTGCAGGCTATTATCATACTGAATTTGAGGAAGATGATTATAAATGATGGTTGTGTCATCATGAACGCCCTGCCGGTTAAGTCCTAGCCAACTTTTAGTGTTTGTGATAGCATAGAAGAGATATAAAGTCATATAAAAGTAGTCATTTTCTTGAAGTCCCATGAGCTGTCTATGCAATGAGTCGCTGATAATTTCAGCCCAATCAATATGTTATTTTCCTTCACAGATCATGTTGATAAATAGGAACATCCAACCTTCAAACTCATGTGAGTCCCAAAGACCAACGATCCTACTTAGTAGGGTCACCATGTTTGCCACATCTTCTTTTAACAACGACCTATGAATGGATTTTCCTAATTGAGATTTCCCTTTTCTTGGTTGTGAGAACCATGACCTGGCAATGGTGTTTAAACATTGAGTTTGATTTGCAGTAAAATACTCTCGGGTAGTTCTTAGATTGATGCTAGCATATTGCATCCAGGTAGGCAATTGAAAAACACTAGCAATAGAGGCAGGATCTAGATGAACAATTACTTTATTGTTCAATGAAATAACTTCTTTAGTATTCGAATGATAAGCCTTCATGCACTCCAACACTAAGTTTGGGCACTGTACTAAAATGGGATGTCCGTCTGCTTGAGCCAAGCCACTTTCCAATATCTTTTGAGCTAATAGAGTCTTTTCTTCATTCACAAGAGATGACCAAAAGTCTTGAAGGCAGACACTTCCTAAAATGGTATCACCGATATCTAGAAGCGTACGTCTTAAAATAGGAGCATAATCCGGCATTTGATACTTGTACCTCATGATTGATTATCAATTTTTTGGATATCTTCAGCCCTATACAACACTCTTTATTTGCAGCTTCAAAGTAACAAACCAACCATTCAATCGAAAAGATTTGCCAACATTACACTTGACTGAAAGTCACCATGTTTTGTATTTAAACATTCACACACATTTGATCTTGCCCAAACTATAAATCACTCATAAATTTGCATGACATTAATGATGTTCCAACTTATCTACAAATTGTCGATTGCCTAAGAAAGTAAGGATGCATTTGAATTTGAAATGAATTAAGGAGTGAAACTTTCAAAGCTACAGGTCAAGAATGGATATTTCATTTTGTCGAACATTTTCTAAGAACTCTTTATGTTCTATTCATGTTCACCACCTTTTTATTCAGGCATTATGTCAAACAAGTCAAGAGCAATCTCACTCAATACTTGCATTCCTCATTACATGTCCATGGATTTGAAAATGGACCATTATATTTCTCTTTGATTCTAGGTGATCATTGTCTTGCATGATCAGATTCTTTTTCCCATGTTTATATTTGTATTTTTTCTTCACAAATACCCAAGCTAGATAGTTCTCCATTCATATTTGTAGATGGGCACTGTCCACAACTTATATTTTAAATGACTTAAAGCAATTTGAAAGCATTACGGGCCTGAGTCAATATTTTATACTTTGGGCATGTGGCTGGTACTGTACCTACATATTCTCAGACTTAGCAAAGGCAGCATAAACTCAGGTTTTAGTATCATACCCACTGCTCACCAGTTGACGTGTTTGTTAAATAAACCAAAAATGCATTTGGTTCTTTAACGCATCCTTCTCTTGCTCACGTGGATAGAAGTATAGACTCCTTTGTATCGCTCAAGCACTCTAGCGTGAGATTGGCTAGCAGCGTGATTGTTTAATTAATCACATTAACCAATGTGCATTTGAACTTGTGCCACGTTATGGCCCCATATGGCTTACAAAATTTTGAAGCATCTCCCACTGTGAAGGAAAGCTACTGCTGAAAATGATCTCAATAAAAGTAGAATCGTGCGTTGGCAACGTATTGAATGAGGTGGTGTGAAGTTGTTTGATAAACTGCACTTTATTGCTCCTTTAAAAATGTTCTTACCCTGCACTTTGTGAAGAGGATAGCTTACACATGATTGGTCTCTATATAGCCGCTGCTCAACCAGTTTAATTTCCTTATCATTACGACACCCTCTACACTAGCATTTTCTACAGCTGCGTATGCATATGTCTGAATTGTTTGCATTCCAATCTTCTATTCGGTTGTTGCATTATTAACCAATGTTGCATATGTCACCTTAATAGGTTAATAACTACCTTATAGAGGTTAATGAAAACATGTTTTTGAGCATTATCATTAACCTTTTGAGAGGTTAATGAAAATGTGTTTTTGGACGTTATCGTTAACCTTTTCGGAGGTTAAGAAAAACATATTTTTGATGGCTATCATTAACCTCTAATAACTTGAAGCTCAAAAGTCAAATTTTAAAAATTCCTAGTGCTGTGTGGAGCTGATAACAAGCTGGAGACATGGAAGTTTAGAGGTTCATGAAAATTCAAAGATAAAATGGCCGATTGAAAGCTTAAAATTGGGCAATTTAACCAAGGCTTATAAAATTGAAAGAATTTTATAACTAGGCAACAAAATGATAATCAAATTCTTACCATAATATGAAACCCACAACTATCAATATGCACATAAAACTATGATCCATAAATTATAAAGTGGAGTGATAGATGAGAATTGTAATCCACAACTATCAATATGCACACAAAACTATGTTGCATAAATTATAAAGTGGACTTATAGATAGGAACTCTATTGTATCAAGTGCAAAATAGGATGTCAATCTGCACCCTAAATTAAGTAGAATAAATTATAAAATTGACTCAAACATGGGATCCCTACTGTATGAAATACGAACCAATGAAAATTGTTGAAAAATGAAATATCACAACTACTATAAAAATATTTAACTAAAAAACAATACAAAATACATTGTCATCTAAAAAATAAAGCTAACCCATTAGTTGAAGCAAAATGAAAAAAATCATCCTAGTGGATGCTATTGTATCATGTAGAAACTAATAATGACGCGAAAACCTCTATTAAAGATTCCTATCTTCTCTTTAAAGTTTCTATTTTCTAAAAGCCCTAAAATATAATTATTTTATTTTATTTATCTTTTCATGCAAACTTAACTCATTTTTTAATTAAATATTTCATTTTATTTTATTTTCCCACTTTATTATTTAATGCAAGCACATTAAAAGAAATTATGTATTATTTTAATTAATAAAGATAATAAAAGTTCATTATTTAAATGTACCTCTAATTTTAATCAATATTAATTAAATAATTATATTAAATCAATATTTAATATTTAATGTTTGAATTCTTTTAATTTATTTTTCTAAATTAAGACTTGAAGTTAAATCTTCTAATTTAGCCAAATATTCCAATAATTCCAACAAATAAAATATCATCTTATTTTAATATTTTCTCTTTTTAATTAAATAATATTTTGAATATCAATGATTAATCCAAAGATCATCAATAAGCATTCTACCAAGAAAATCACAAAGTTAAACCACATGAAATGCATGAGGAAAACTAACAAAAGTGAAAGTTAAATGACATATGCACATAAACACGCACAGGTTTAAAAAGGGTAGACAATTAGATACGAGTCCTCCTTCCATGATAAGTATTTAGACTATGGCCAGGATTGGACTAGGTCATTATCTTCACATTCTTACCATTGAGTTATTGTAATAGGGCATGCTCATCTTGACAATTATGTCTAGTACCTATAAAAGATGAGCATGTACATATGCATATACATACATACATACATACATAGATAAATAAGCTAAACAAGAAATGACAAGGAATGGTACATAGTGTAGATCTTGACTAACAGGTGACTACGACTCCCTCCCTTAACGACATCAAACACATCAAATAGAAAATTAAAATAGACACACACACACACACCATGCAAATGAAAGTATGGGGTAAGTATCATAATAAATCACAAGTCAAATCAATGAATGCTTAGATATAATAATACATCTCTATGAATATAAAATAATCATCATTTAGTGACCTATTGTATGACATCATCATGAGAGAAATCACATTTACTACCTAAGAATCATTGAAAAAAAATCAATCCACGAGTAATCATAAACATCAAAAACACGTTAATTATAATCAACTAAGTTATTCAATCCTAACATATAGCTAATCCAAGTAAAAAAAAAATGACATATAACTGTAAATCAAATATCTTTAAAGCTATGCATGAAATAGGCCTAAAAGAGTTTTACCATCATAATAGAAAAGGAAACTATAGGTGGGCATTACATTTTTCACATGTTTAAGTGGTATCTGGCAAGAGTTGAAAAAAAGGTAGGTAAGAGTTTGAAATGCCTGAGATTAGATAGAGGGGTAAATTTCTATCAGAAAAATGCAATATATTTGGCAATGACAAAGCAATCAAAAGAAAAATGAGTACACCAAGGACTTCACCATAGAATTGAATATTTGAAAGAAGAAATAGATCAATCGTGGATTGTGCAAGTATAGTGACAATGGATAAAAAAAATTTACAAAAGTATTTGAGAGAATTTGTAAGTAGTGTTGTTTATACACTGAATTGAATTCAAGTCAAGAAAGGCACAAACAAAACCCCTTTTGAACTTTTCTATGGCTATGCACCTATTGTAAATTATTTCAAACTATTTAGAAAAAAGTGTTACATATTAAAGGATGTGAGGAAAGGAAAACTTGATGCAAAATGTGATGAAGGTATATTCTTAAGATTTTACACTAAAAGAAAGTCATACAAGTGTTTGGATTCTGAAACTAAAAAAATTATGGAAAGTGCAAATGTTAGAGTTGATAAAATTGTAGAAATAATGAAGAGGAATGAAAAAAAGAACCTAAAGATAATAGAAACATTGTACACATCTATGAAGGAGAAACAAGTACACTACATGGCCCAAAGAAAGAGGTTGTTGAGCATCAACTACCAGGCACTACCAAGGTTTAGTAGAAAATATCTAGCAAGCATCAAGTTGTAGGAGTCGATTCACATAGAGAAGAATTTGAATTTTAGAGAGAGGAGACTCAACACTAGATAGACAATATTGAGTTATAGCTAGAGATACTTGAAGAAGATGAACAAGATGGATCAAGTGAACTACCACAAGAAGAGAGAAGACCTAAATTTTTCTTATCAAAATAAGTAACAAGGAACCATACACCTAATCAAATCATCAAAGACAAAGATTAAAGAGTCATGAAAAGACTAAATTCAAAGACTAATATATGTTTGTTGTGTGATTTTGAGCCTAAATCAATTAAGAAAGCATTGGAGAATGAAGATTAGATTGAGGCAATGAATGAGGAAATTGACCAAATAGAGAAAAATAAGACATGGACATTGGTACCCAGACCAAAGGATAAAAATGGGATTGGAACCAAGTGGTTATTCAGAAACAAGCTAAATGAGAAATGTGAAGTCATAAGGAACAAAGAAAGACTAGTTTGCAAGGGATTTGCACAAGAGGAATGAGTTGATTATGGAGAGACATTTTCCCCACTTGCAAGGTTGGAAGTAGAAAGAAATTTACTTTCATATGATTCTTAAAAATGATTCAAGGTATATCAAATGGATGTTGAATCTACATTTTTGAATGGAATATTGGAAAAAGAAATTTATGTTAAGAAAATTGAAGGATTTATTGATCCTAGAAAGATGAGCATGGTATGTAAATTGCACAAAGCATTATATGGTTTGAAGAAAGCTCCTAGGTTATGATATGAGAGATTACATACATATTTTGTGAGAATTAGTTTTGCAAGAACTAATGACAACATCAATCTATACTTGAAAAGTAAATCTGAGGATTGGATATTTTTAGCTAAAATATTTTTTGATTATATCATATTTGGAGGGTAAGATATGATGTGAAAATTGCTAGAATTTGACAAATTTAGAACAATATAAGATTAAACAATTGTATGCAAAAACAATAGAAGAAAATACAAAGAACACAAATAACACACTGATTTAATGCAGTTCACCCAAAACCTAGGCTATGTCCACCTACATAGCCTTTAACCTTTCTATTATCCAACAAAAACATTCACCAACATTACAATGCATTTTTACATCTCGGTTGCTTATAACTACATGATCAATCACCACAATATCAACAATCTCCCACTTGGAGAATAATCAGGCTCCATCCCAAGCAATCTCCCACTTGGAGACTAAACCCAAATGACAATGTAGTACATGAAACTCCCACTAGATAAAAGACCTTGTTGTTTACTACCTTCGTGATCATTAGTCAAGAAGCCCAATAGAAGCTAAGCAAGAAACCAACTTCTCCTTGGGGATTGCCTTCATGAACATGTTTGTAGGATTTTCACTTGTGTGAATCTTTTTGAGCCACAATTGGCCATCCTCCAAAATAGACTTTATAAAATGGTACCTAAGCTATATATTCTTTTTCCTTGAATGAAAAGAAAAATTATTTGCAATATGAATGACGCTCTAGCTATGACTGCATAATGGGTGATCTTCCTGCTTCTGACCTAGTTCCTCTTGAAAACATTATAACCAAATCTTCTCCTTGCTAGCTTATGTAGTAGCTACATACTCAAATTCATTGGTTGAAAGTGCATTAACCTTTTGCAATCTAGAAATCCAACTAATTGTAGTACCCTCTACAATGAAAAAATATCCTATAGTACTCCTCTTTGTATCAATATCTCCTGCCAGATTAGAGTCAACAAATCCACTCAGAGTAGAACTGGATCTTGTGAAACATAATGCCTCTGTTATAGTGCCTTTCAAATATTGAAGAATCCATTTGACAACATTCCAATGTTTGATACCCAGATTTCTCATATACCTGCTGACAACTCCCACTACATGAGCAATATCTGGCTATGTGCATACCATTACATACATTAGATTGCCAATTGTTGATGAATATGGGATGTTATACATTTTATCTACCTATTCTTGTGTCTTTGGCCACATTTCTTTATATACTTAGCTTGGGACAAATTCAAGGCTCTATTTTTCTTGTCCTATGTAATCCTCATACCAAGGATTTTCATAGTAGCACCCAAATCCTTGATAGCAAATGAACTTGCTAATTTTTGTTTAAGTTCATTTATTTTTTTCATATTAGATCCAGCAACAAGAATTTCATCAATAGAGTAACAAGAGAATGTAACTCCCATTATCCAATCTCTTAAAATATACACACTGATCAGAATGACATCTATGGTACACTTGTTCAGCCATGGAACTATCAAATTTTAAATATCATTGTTGAGATGCTTGATTTAAGAAAAACATACTTTTTCTTAACCTTCCAAAAAAAAATTTGTTACCCTTGACCTCATATCCCTCAAGTTGTTGCATGTAAATTTCTTCCTCCAAATCTCCATGGAGAAAAGTTGTCTTGACATCTAGTTGTTCAAGATGCAAGTAATTTGTAGCCACAAGACTTAGTACAATTCTAATTGAAGTCTTTTTTACAACAAGGGAGAATATTTCATCAAAATCTATACCCTTTTTCTATGCAAAACACTTTACTACAAGTCTGGCATTATACCTTTTCTTTCCTCCATCTTCCTCCTTCAACTAGTAAACCCATTTGTTAAGCAAGGTTCTTTTTCTTTTAGGTAGAGGGACTAAATCTCAAGTCTTATTTTTTAACAAGGATTACATCTCCTCTTTCATGCCCAACTTCCACTTTTGTTTGGCATCCACTTGTATTGCTTCTTTATATTTTTGAAGTTCACTAGAATCAATTAATAAAATGGAATACAAAGAAGGAGAAAACCTTTCAAGAGGTATACTTGACCTTGTAGAATGTTTGATACTTACAAGACTTTGTGGGATAACTTGTTCTTGTAGAGCATCAAGTACTAGTGTCTTTTCAATTTTAGGAGTCTCATCCAATGCCACATATTATTGTTTGACCTATTTATGCTTTTTTTTCCTAGCTATTCTTTATACATGACCTTTTCATTGAATATAACATCTCTACTTCTTATTATTCTAAGATTTTCAAAATCCCATAAGTGATAACCATAGTCATCTACTCCATATCCAATGAAGGTACATTTTAGAGATTTAGCATCAAGATTGGTTTTATTTTTGTTATCAACATGGACAAAAGCTTCACAAAAAAAAGTTTTCAAAAATGAATAATTTATCTTTATTCCATTCCATGCTTCCTTTGGAATACCACCATTCAAAGGGGCTAAAGTTCCTATGTTTATCAAATAAACAACTGTGTTTACAACATCTTCTTAGGAATGAAGAGCTAGACCAGCATGCAATCTCATACTCCTTGCACATTCCATGATTTTCCTATTCATTCTTTCTAACACCCCATTTTCTTGTGGGGTTCCTAGAATCATCTCTAGCCTTCTAATTTCATTAATAGAATAATAATCTTCAAAGACTATGTTCCAATAATCACCTCCATTATCAGATCTGAGACACTTCAACTTCTTTCTTGTCTCATTCTCAACCAAAGCTTTCCATTTCTTAAATATTTAAAAAACTTCATATTTTTGTTTCAAGAAATACACCATTATTTTCCTAGTTGAATCATCTATAAAAATAATGTAATAATTAGAGCCACCAAAAGATGATACCTAAGGTGGTCCCCATACATCTGAATGCCCCTAACTTCTCACTCTTATTTTCTTTCCCAACTCTGAGAAATCTAACTCTTTTTTGTTTGCCACAAACACAACTTTCATAGAACTCTAAATCAATATTTTTTAGTCCTAGCAATAGATTTTTAGAGTGAAGGATTTTCATCCCTTTTTCACTCATGTGCCCAAGCTTATGGTGCCACATTTTTTAATCTATTCTTGCAACATCTATAGTAGCTTTCTTTGCATTAACATTACTACTAGCAGTTAAGGTAAAAAATGTGTTACCAATACATAGATATAATGTGCCTACCTTTGCACCTTTAGCTACTACGAATGAACCTTTAGTGACTTTTCAAATATTGTCTAATAACATGACTATGAATCCTTCACTACCTAGTTGTCCAACAAAAATTAAATTTCTTCTTAAATTAGGTACATGCCTTACCTCCTACAATATCTAGTCATTTTTGTTTGGCAACTTGATCTTTATTTTTCCTTTCCCAATAAAGGGACAGGGCTCATCGTCACCCAAATATACCTATCCAAAATCACCCTGAACATAATCTTGATAATATTTTCTATGGGGTGTAGTATGGAATGAAGCCTCAAAATCTATTATCCAAGAATCATTAACATTATCCAAACATAAGATTAAAGCATCTTGTAAGGTTTACTTGTAAAATTAGCTTCCTTACTATCATCTTCATTTTTGTCTCCTTGTTTATTTTTCTAAGACCAACAGTCTTTCTTTATGTGACTAGGCTTTCCACAGTACCAACAATTTTTCTTTCCTTTAGATTGAGAACGTGCTTTCCTTGACTCCCCTCATGACTTGTCATGTGAAGGCCCTTTTCCTTTTTCCCTTGTTCTTCCTCTGTTCTCCACATTTAATGCGGAACCTAATGAGGTCAAAGTTTCACCTATGCTTTCCTTTGCATTTCCTCACTTAGGATAACATCAACAACTTCATCAAATTTCAAAGTATTTTAACCAAAGACAAAGTTACTTACAGCCATAACCAAGCTATTCTAGCTTTCTGGCAAAGAAAATTAAGATTAAGAGAGCTTTAACCTCTTCATCAAATGAAATTTGTATACATGACAACTAATGGGTAACTGTGTTGAATTCATTTAAATGGTTCACTATAGATCCTCCCTCCCCAATTTTCATATTAAACAAACACTTCATATGAAATACCTAATTCAAAGTTGAGTGTTTCTCATATAACATAGCTAATGTCTCCATCAACTCTACTTTCATTTTTGCCTTTGATATGTTGAATGTTACAGATGGTGCAAGGCACAATTTAATAAATCCTAGTGCCTTCCTATCCAAGATCTCCCAATATTCATTTATGATGGTTCCCTATTTACTCATTTTTCCTTCTAATGGATTCCACAAATCCTTTTGATATAGGTAACCTTCCATCTGCATTTTCTATAACTAGAAATTTTGGCCATTGAATTTTCCAATCTTGAATCTTGAATCCTCCATTTCTCCCACTCAAATATGAAAGTCCTATCAATCTACAGCAACAAACCTTGCTCTGATACCAATTGTTAGGATTTAACAGATCTAGAACAATATAAGAATAAATAGTTATATGTAGAAACAATAGAAGAAAACACAAAGAACACAAATAACACATAGATTTAACATGGTTCGACCAAAACTTGAGATACATCCACCTACACATCCTTCAACCTTTCTATTATCCAAAAAAAATGCTCACCAAAATTACAATGCATTATGCATCTCATCCACTTATAACTACATGATCAATCACCACAATATCAACATAATAATTTGCTAATGGATGACATAATTTGAGGTGTCAATGTTTAGAGAGATTAAATTCTTTATTGGTTTGAAAGTTTTGCAGATGAAGAAAGACATTTATATTACATAATCAAAGTATATTGAGGAGATATTAAAAACCTTTGAAATGGAAGATTCAAGACTATTTGGAACACCTGTGGTTATGATGCAGGAGCATCCAGAGGTATAAGGGCAATCCTGTGTCACCCAAAAAAAATGTACTTAGACTTAGTTTCTATTTTATGTCTTTGCATTTTTGGATACCCATTTGGCTCAAATAAAGGTTCCAACTCTCATAGTTCAACTATCAGTGAATTTAAAAATCCCGAAAAAATAGGAGCATGCAATTTGACCATCATTTTGGTGACCTAGAAGGTGTGACTTGGCCAGATGAATGTAATCAAGATTTAGAGCCTTCCAAAAAAAGAATCAGGTCAAAAGGCCCCACGGTTTGAAAGTTAGTGCAGTTTTTTGGGTTTTGGAGACCCCCTAAGAATGCTTCAAAGTCAGGTTTGGGGCATTAAATGACCTCGAAAAGGGTCAAAAAATGGGGGATGAGCGAAGCTGGTCCATAGGGCTATAGAGCGCTTCGAGAGCTTTTCGAAAATGTAAACGGTTCGTCAATCGGAGTTATGGTTCAAAAGTTATGCCTCCCGAAAGTTCGGCTACCGTTTCTGGATTCTTCTAGAATTGCACCGACTTCTAACGCAGCTTTCAGAACCTTCTATTTTGTCGGTGGATGCCTACTAGCACTTTCTAGAATGTACTCCTAGTCCTTAACCCTCTGGGGTCTATTTAAGGAGATTTCTGGCATTGTAAAAGGCAGTTTGGATTGGAGCTTGAGAGGAGGTGCTAAAAGGAGAAATATTCTCCAGATTTATGCTATTGTAAGCCCGCAGGGCATGTTTTGAGTTTATTTTCTCTGCACTGTTTGTACCAGCTTATTTTCTCAGTTAATATAATTTCCCCTTTCTATTGTGTCTATTCTGGTTGTTGGGTTGTGTCCCCATCAGGTTACTAGACATAAACTCTCAAATAATGATGATTATGCTAAAGTAAATCAAACATTGTACAAGTCAATGATTGGAAAATTGCAATATGTTGTACATAACATACCTAACATTACATTACTTATTGGTATCATGCAATATAGTTGACTAATCCTAGGTAGAATCAGACGATAGTTGTGAAAATGATATTGAGATATCTAAAAGGAACAAAGGACTTTGGCTTATGGTAGACATTTGTACAAGTCAATGATTGGAGAATTTTAATATGTTGTACATAATAGACCTAACATTGGATTGCTTTTTGGTATCATGCAAGATCTTTTGCTAATCCTAGGTAGAATCATATGATAGTTGTGAAAAGGATATTGAGATATCTCAAAGGAACAAAGGACTTTGGTTTATGGTATAAGAAGAGTGACAATTTTGAGATGAAAGTTTATACAAATGTTGATTGGATTGGAAATGTTGATGATAGAAAGCATAAAAGTGGAGGCACTTTTTTTTCTAGGTAGGAGAATGATTTCATTAACAAATCAAAAGAAAATTTGTATTTCTCATTCCACAACAAAGGTTGAATATATTGTCGCAACAATTAATTGTTCAAATATTGCATGGATCAAGAAATCATTGAAAGGTATCAAGGAGGAAATTATTGAACCTATAGTGATATATTTTAATAACACAAGTTCTATTAATATATCTAAAAATCTATGATGCACATAAAGACAATACACATTGCAATAAAGTATCATTACTTGAGGTAATTAGTACAATATAAAGAAGTGAGACTAGGGTATATGAATACAAAGGAGAAGATAGTTGATATATTCATAAAGGAATTACCTAAGGAAGCATATGTTTATCTAAAGTATCTAAAAAATAATAAGAAAAGATGCAATATCACATCAATTGTTATGATCAAAATATCTTACATATTAATGCAAGAGGTCACACTTTAGGTGCTTCCTAAATCTATGAAAACAATTATAGAAGCATGAGAAAATGACATTACAAGAAGACATGAGCAAAGATGATAGAGTGAAAGATAATTTCAAAGATCAATGAGGATGATGTGTTATATTGTATGATGTCTTTGGCATTGTTGCCAAAGAGGGAGAAGTATAATAGTTACCATCCAATATCAAAAGAAGTGTGAGAGAAGTATGTGTTGAGAAGGACATGAAATAACAAAGAAGGAGAATCATATCAAAGAGGGAGTTAATATAGTTGATAATATAACTGGTGTCAAGTGTAATAGAAGTAAGAGGAAGCATATTGGAGGTTGCATGGATAATAATTATAATGAGACTAAGAGGATGAGAATTAGAATGAAACTATGGCTATTAATGAAGATTTGTATCAAATCATAGAGGGATCTGACAATGAAAATCATGAGGTTATTTTTATCATTGTATGGTAACTAAAGGTGTTTTCATTAATGCCAAAGAGGGATATTGTTAGAAACTAGAATTAGAACAATTGTTATGTTGTCATCGATGTCAAAACTTACTAGTAAGACATTTTCTAATAGTGTTGACTTCGATATCTTATGATTGATGAAGAGGATTTGAAAAGATAGATAACTAGATGAACTGGTGAAGTTATTTAGTAAAGAGAATCAAGTATGATGGATTTATAATGAGCATTTGATTAGTTGGTATTTAAATATATAATATGTTCTCTTATCTTTGTATTAAGTGGAGAAGATGGATGAATTGAAGTGTATAAGGAATGATTGAAGAAAGTCAAGAAGCTAAGAAAAACTACAAGCTTGACCGAGTACTAGTTTACTAGGTCTATGAAGAAGTTGAATGAGAAGATTAAGGAACTTAAGTAGAATCTGAGTAGAATAGTATTAATCAAGTAACAGTAATGACCAAGAAAGATAAAGGAAAAATGTTAGTAGCAACCAAGCATAGTGAAGGCTAAGTGAGCTAGTGTAAGATGAGTGATGGAAATAACTATATAGACTAAGCAATCTAGTGATGATCAAGAAGAACATATTGATGGCTAAGTGTCACAAAATTAACAGTTTGTGAAAGAATTGAGATTTCAGGCCGGCATAGTAGAATTTTCACATTGGCCAATGTGTGAAATATGAGAATTGATGAGATGGCATATTTAATGAATGAATTGATTTTTTTAAGTGATCAAAGGCAAGGATTCAAGAATAAATTTCCAAAAAAATTAAATGAGAATTAGAAGGACAAATTGATGGACAAATTCAATGACTCTAATCAAACCCTAAGATCTACAATGATGTTTAAGTAGAAAAAGACCAAAGCTACCTATTTAAGGAGGGGCAAGAGACTTTTTGTGTTAGTTTTTTGCTAGTTCAATTGTTGATTAGAGAATTTGTGAAGAACATAGTTGCAGAGGAAAATTGAGAAGACTGGTGAAGTTTGATTGCTTGAAGAGTTACCGAGAAGATCAAAGATGGATAATGTGATGAAGTCCAGTCAATGAACCAAGAATGAGCCAAATGGAGCTTTGAATAAGAAAAGTAAGTTGTATTTTATCAAATCAACCTACTCATTACTTTCTAACCATTATGGTAGTAAAATCTTGTAATCAAGATTGGTCTAATAGTCATTTGTAAATCCTTTAATCAAGGTGGCATTCTAATAGAATGATCTAAAGACCTTTTAACTAGGCTAGTCCTAAAAGGGTGATTTAAATCCTTTAATAGGATCACATAGCAATGTATTTTATAACCTTCAAGGGTTAGATCTTAACTGATCTCACTTCAAAAGAGTGAAGTAGTGGTAGCATGCTACTTGGTAGTTTTTCCAAAATCGAGTTTCCATGTTAAATCCTAGTGTCATACCTTTGTGAATGTTGTTTTTATGTTTTATTTTTCTTACTATTATATGTTTCTATTAGTCATCATATATTGAACAAAGAGCTAAGTGATGAATGAATAACTTAAGTTGTTGATGAGTTGCTATTTTGGCTAAGTGGATTTATGAATGTGAATAAGTTGTTTGAAGTTATCAAAAGTTAAATTCATAGATCTAGACTTGATGATGACTGATTCATCCACCCTCTCATTTGTTTTAATCACTCTAACAAACTGAGGGTGTTGATATCCATGGTCCATTATAGATACTTTTTAACCTTAGGAAGGGCTAACTTTGTAGCATCTCCAAAATAGATTTAGGGAAGGTTGAAGACCAACATAAATGAGAGAAAATCCACTCCAAACATTGGTTTGTGATTGAACAATTTAGGAATATATGGTATATGTATTCTTCTTCCATTTCACATAGAGGATAGCTACTTGGGCCTTGATATCCCATATTCCTAAATTTTTCTGTAGTGAGAACTTTCTTGTTAAGGATTGATTGACCATTGAAAAATGAATGCCTTCGGTAAGAAATATTTGTCCCAATAAAGCCTTAGTCTAAGATTTATCCTAGTCCTCATATATTTAGAGGTTAGACATGAGTACCCTTCTTTAGAGGTGTATTTCCTCCATCCCAAACAAGTTTATATTTCTCAGAGTTAAGATTTATCTTCCTTGATTTTAGAATCTAACAAAGATATTCCTTTTTGAAGGAGTTATTTCCATGTCATATACATCCTTATGCTTCCATGTTGATCCCACTTATTCAAGTAGAACATAATTGTTTACCTTTTTACCCCATTTAGCTTCCAAAATTGATCTTTTTTTATCCAAGTTTCATTCTTCATCCATAACCTTGTAACCTCCCAACAAATCTAACCAAAAAAGGTCCTCCTCCCCATTCCCTAGATTCCATGTGATCTTATCCATAATTATCCTTCTACAATCCATTATAAAATTCCAAATTATGGACCATTTGGGAGGAGACATTTCTTGAACAATACTAATTGAGTCAAAACAATTGAGGTATTTGCTAATAAGAATCCTTTCCCATTTAAGGTGAGAATACCAAAACATTCTCCATACTAATTTGGCCCCTAAGTATTCTCTTAAACCTTTATGTTCTTGATACTCACTCCTCCATCAGATATTGGAATGCATACTTTATCCCACACCATTAATGACATTTTATTTTCATCTCTCGATCTTTGCTAAGAGAATGATTGAAAAATTTTGTTAAGTTCATCCATGTTGTTCATAGGAAGTTATATAAAAGAGATTCAATAAATAGTTTGTTTTGAAAGCATTGATTGAGTCATGGTAGTTCTACCTACTGTTGAGACTCATTTACCTTTCCATGACTCTATTTTCCTTTTTGATATTTTCAATGGTGAGATCCCATAGTTTGGAGGTTATTCATCCTAAGTCTTAAGTGAGACTAGGATACTTATAGGTAAAGCTTCCTTTTTGGAAGTTGAGAATGAGACTAATGTGATTTTCTACTTATGGGGGGATATTGAAGAAGACAATTTTTGACTTTTTGGGGTTGATTTCTTGTCTTGGGGCATTTGTATCTAGTCTTAGTGTTGATTAAGAAATAATTTCTTCTTCAGTTGAACTCAAACTATATAACATTATATCATCCACAAATTTTTTATGTGTCGTGGGTTCTAGATTAGTAGTAATGCTTATTCCCTTGAGTCTCCCTTCCTCATGAGCTCATAATATAGATCTCCCTATGGTTTCTTCCATAAGAATAAATAAGAAAGGGGAGATGGGATCTCCATCTCTCAAACCCCATGGAAATAGGAAAACCATTTACTATGATAGAAATATGAGGAGTTTCTATGTATTCAACTATCAAATTGATCCATTGATTGGAAAATCCAAAGGCTTCAAGATATTTACATAAAATTATCTTATCCACTCTCGCATAAGCCTTCTTGATGTATAATTTAATAAGCATTCTAGGATCTAGATTATTTTTGAATAAATGAATAGCTTCCTATTCAATTATTACTCCAAACATGGTTGGACCTCCCAATTGTTAATCTCATATTTGTTTTGACATATGAGTGACAATACACTTAAGTCATTTGCCTAGTTCATGCTGAACAAGTAATGTATGTCGAGCATAATATGTCAGATAATATATACCAAGAGAAGTTATACAATATTTGTTGATAGAAAGGTTGAAGTTTGTGTAGGTGGATGTAGCCCAGGTTTTGGGAGAACCACATTGAATCTATGTATTATCTATGTTCTTTGTGTTTTATTCTATTGTTTTTGCATTCCACTATTTATTCTTATATTGTTTTAGATTTAAAAAACCCTAACATTATGTGTCGAGTAACTAGTAAGTGTTGAGTCACTCAAGTGTCAAATAGATAGTACATGATGAGTATTTAGATGTTGAGTGATCAATGGATGTCGAGCTATTTAGAGGCAAAGTTACAACATTGAAGTTACAGTGGATGTCAAGCATTAGACACTTCAAGTGTCGAGTAAACAGTTTTGGACATAGTTGTTTGTAATGTCATAAAATTCTATGTAAACCATTTTTTAGCTAACTTAAGGATTGTTTTGCAATTCTAGATGATAAGGACAAATCTATATTAAGGATACCTATACATTACATTCAACCAATCAATTGAATGGATATTTTAAGTGAAAATTTGGGTGAATCACAATCATTGATTCATACATAACCCTAAGCCACCTAATTCTTCATAAGGAGGAAAAATTCTAAAAAGAAAGCAAGTGCAGAGGGAGTGAAGAAAAAAGATTTCATACGTAGATAGATCATTTACAGTGGCTAAGGAGTTGTGATTTGAGATACATTGTAGAATCAGTAAAAGGAGAATAGAGAAATGGAATTAGAGAACAAAAGTGATACATATGATCAAAGAGAATCAAGTACACATTAGGAAAGATGTGATTTGTTATCTTGCAATAGAGTGCTAACCACAGGATCATTGTTGAGACATTCTAGGAGCTAAATCATTTAAATCTCTTAATAGATTAGTCCTAACAGGCTATTGTAAATCCTTTAACAAGGTGCTTACTTCATTTTAAGTTTAAAGTCCTTTAGTTAGGCACACTTCTAATAGGGTATTGAAATCTGTTAATAGGGAAAGATCTAACAATCTTGTAAGCCTTTAATAGGGAAAACCTTTCACAGGGTAGATCATAGTTTATGATCAAACATTGTAGCCTTCATTAGATACACTTTATTACTGCAATAGTGAAGATTTGTGGGTTTCATCCCTACCCCAGTTTTACCTTCTCATTGGAGGGTTTCTTGGTAACCAAATATCTTGTTTCATATATGTCTTGAATATTATTTTCTTTCATACTATGGATGAATATGTTCAGGTAGCTATTTTAGTTTACATGCAAATTGTGAGATGGATGTGTCATGAATGGTATCAAAGCCTTGTTCTCGAGAAAGGAAAGCTTTGCAACTTTAAGGAAAGATCTTGAAGATGGAAGTCTACAAATTGGGAAAGACTGTTGAGAATCAAAAGATTGAAATCCAACTTGCCCTACATCAGCAGAATGAAGCAAGAGATGAGTTGAAGCACTCATTGAAGAGAAGGAAAGGGATAGCTATTGAAGAGAATGACACACATTGTCAAGATATTGACACTACTAATTTTTTTACAGATGCAAATTCAAGTGAATTTGATGCAATGGTTGCAAATTTAGTGGAAAAGAATGGAACCCTAACTGAAGAGGTTAGAAATCTTAAGATAGAACAAGAAGTCCATAAATATTGCTATGTGAAATGACTGAACAAAAAAAGAAAGTTGAAGAAGAAAAAGTCATGATTGAAGATGACAAAATGATACTAACCAATAGAATGGAAGAGAAGACATCAAAGGTCAATAGGATTTCTCACATGCAACTAGAAATAATGAATCAAATGATGATTTCCAATCATATATTGAATGGAAAAGATATTGATATCACAACACTAAAGTTATAGAATGAACAACTAAGAAATGATCTGATAAGAGAAAAATAATTTTTTTAAAGTTTCAATAGACCTTGTGAAGCCATCAAGTACTTTGAGCAACTGATGAGATCTCCTAGATCTAATAGTGATACTATTGAATTGGGTTATAGTAGTACTAAAGAAGAAAAATCATCTAAAAGTGGCAAACAAAGAAGAAACAAAGGTAAGAATTACAAACCTATTTGTCAAAATTGTGGAAAGATAGGTCATACAACATATGTTTGTAGGAGAAACAATGCAAATCAGAACCCTAAGAAGAAATTCATGGGTAACTGTCATAAGTGCAACAATCAAGGACATCAGCCACATGAATGCAAGACCAAGACATCAAGAATAGAAAGATCTAAAGGTTACTGCTACAACTGTAAGAAGTATGGACATAGAGCATATGAGTGCAAATCAAAGCCTAACTGGTCGTCAAACAAGCAAGCCAAGGTAAACCATACTTGCAGATCCTACAATTGGGATTACAATACAAGGTATAGTTGTCACTATTGTCAAGAGTATGGACATGTTGCTAAGAATTGGATTAGAACATATTTTAGAAGTGACTATAGTAGATGGTTGAGTCAAACTACATGTTTTAGTTGTTTTAAGACCTATCATATAAGCAGAAATTGTCCGACAAGGTCAAATGCAACTAGTAGTGAATTCAATAAAGGCAAAGGAAAGGTTGATGTAGAAGAAGTCAAAGTTTAGGTGAACAATACATGGAAGAAAAAGGAAGATGTAAGTACATCAAGTTTAGATGGGATCACTTCATCTAATGGATCAAGTGATCACACCACTGCCAACTAGGCAAAAAAGAGGTATGTCTGGGACTAATATTTCAAAGCTCAATTATACATTAGTTCCAAGGATTCAGTTCTAAAAAGATCATATATGCATGAAGAAATATGCAAGTATTGGTTAGAACTAAGAAGAAACTTGTGAGTTTTCATGTTATTGCCAAGCATGAAAAGTTTCACTATTGTTGCCAAGTGAAAATTTAGTTGTTGAAGAGTTGTCAAAGGTGATAGTGTTGGAAGATATCACTATGGTTTCCAAGCATGGTTAGAATTACATGGAAGCTGAGTAAGTCAAAATTTCTATTAGAGTCAAGCTTACAGTTGTGTAAGCACTAAGCATTTATTGCAAAGTTTTAAGGGCTATATGGTCAATTTTTGACTCATTTGCAATTATTTGAGATTGGAGAGAAAATGAAGAGCATAAGGAAAATTGGACAAATTGATTCAAGAATTTGCATACTAAATTAAACTGCTACTCGACACCATACATCAATTTTTTAAGGTATTTATCATGTGTCAAGCTACATTGCTTGAATTTTTGCAAACCCCAATTAGTTGTTATGGTGTGTAGCTCTTTTATTGTTGTGGTTAATGAAGAAAAGGAAGATTTAAATGTTCAATTGATAAGAAATGAGATCAAACAACCATTTTTTAAAGTTATTCCTAATATTTATGATAAAGGAGACCCATCTAGTGCATTATCTATGATACCACCACAAGTTTTAATGATACAAGATTTAAGGTGTTGCTACACTTGTAAGGTAGGAAGCATTGGAGACATGGAAATAAGAGATTTATATGGGAAATTGTGTGAGAATAGAGTATTGAAATAGGAAAACAAGGTTGTAGAGAGAAAAGGGTTAAACTGTGCCCTAAATTTTCCTAGTGTATTCAAGAAAGAGTGGATTAAGATTGTTCTTAGTAGAATTCATGACAACTCTATATGGTTGGAGGATGGCCCTATCAAAATCACAAAGATTATTATTCAGAGAGTGATAAGGTATCTAACCCTATAAGACATACCAAAGCCTATGAGGATTGATGTAAAAGAGGCAATTGAGAAGAATACAAGGGCACTATGGAACAAGAGAGGGATGACCATAGACACAATTACTGATCCCCTAATTGCATTTTTAATTAGAGTTATTGCACATAAATTCTTTCAATCCAATAGGTTGAATAGTGTACCATGTATGGCTATGGATTTGGGTTACAAGATAGTAAAGAAAGACCATTCTTATCACCTTGCCAAGTGACAACTCTAGTAGTTATCAAAAAACTTGGAAACCATAAGAAAGACTAAAATTGCACAATGCAAATTTGATTCAGTACTTTTTTATATATTTTTCTATGTGCAAAACACTTTTCCCACATTTGAGAAAGTAACTTGAAAGACTAACAAATTAGTTATAGTGCTGATTAGTGAATTCATAGAGAAACTTGGAGATAGTTTTGAGACTATGATGACTAGCTATTTTGAAGACTTTAAGTATTCAATGAAACAAAGACTAAGGATTGTGGTGTCACTAGTAAAGAAGCATTTCAATATTTTCTTTCTAGTTGATGTTAATTTCACTTATGTCCAAGATGTTTTTCCGAGGGTGAGATGGCTCATACCATTTCCTTATGAGATTAATGTTGATGAGGCATCTATAGCCATCACTACTTTACTAGGAGAGGAAGTAGATAAGAATGCTACTGCTTTTGGAAATTATGATGTAGAAAAGTCAAAGACCACAATGGACTTGAAGACAGCTTCTATGATGAGAAAGAAGAATAATATTGTTAAGGAGCTCAAAGAAAAATTTGGTGAAGAGGTAGAAGGGGATGAAGAAGAAGAAGATAATCAAGATGATGAAGATACACATGCCCAAACACCACTAGCTCTTACACAAGGTCAAGGTGAGGATCAAGGAGAAGAAGGAGAAAATTTTGATAAAGGTTTCAAGGGAGAAGAATCAAATGAAGAACCTATTTCCATAGAATAAAATAAGAGAAAAGAAAATAAGCCAACAGCAAGAAAACCTAAAAAGGTTGTGAAACCTAAACAACAAAAGCCTATAGTTCCTATCACCAAGGCTAGCACAAGAAGCCTAAAGGCAAGAGAGCTAGTACAGCTACAAAATAAGATGAACCTAAGAGAAAAAAAAAGAAAGAAATATATTTCCCTAACTCAGTTAGATGACAACAACCAATTCAAAGTGGTAAGTCACAATCCCTCTTTTGATTTGAACAACTTGTGTGAAAATATCAAAAATAATGCTAATTTAAGTGGATTTACACATGTTGAGTTTGATAAACTTGGGAAGATTGAAATGAAAAATGTAGAAGAATCTATATATGCCATGATGGAAATATTTAAGAAGACTCAAATTGAGACTGCCAACTATTTACCCAGGAGCCTATATGCTAGAGTTGAGCAAAGGTTTTAGTATAGTCTCACAACTGAAAGAAATATGAGAGAGGCTACACTTGCAAGAGTGATGCCAAAATTGGACAAATCTGAAATGAAAAAGGTTATTAATAATTATAAGGGAAGATTTGTTCCAAAATATTGAGCCTTCAATATTCTACAGAATAAAATTTAAGAGGTTGTTTATGGACTGACAACACATAAAGCTATTGAGCAAGCACCTAAGGAAGTAGGTGAAGACAAAGAAGAAGAAGAAGAAGAGGTAATTGAAGCAAAAAATGATGAATTTATAAGAAAATTACATGGGGAAGGCACTACAAAGGCAACTGCTGAGGAAGAGTAGAAGCAAGACTAGAATGTACCAAAAGTACATATGTCGAGTGTCATTCCACAAGAAGATAGAGTAAAGATTAAGGATGTATCTGATAGCACCATTCAGAACATCAATCCCCTAATAGAGGAGGATATCTAGGAGATATTGATTGATTCCACCACCAAGGCACAACTATGCAGCCATCTTATTTTGGTGAGTGTGGATGAGATTGAGAAGGCATAATTGGCATCTATAGGGGAGACAACACAAGAATTATCCATTTCCCCCTCTCAATATATAAAAGTGAAACCTACAATGTCTATTTTAGTATACCAAAGGAAATACATTATGCATTTACATAGCAGGACTATGGTACAAAATTTCTTTGTACCAATAATTACAATAATTAAGCAAGAAGGGACACCAATTCAAATAGGTTAGGAAGCAAGTCTTGTACCTACACCACAAGTACATGCTGGAGAAGAAACTAAGGAAAAGGAGAAGGGTAGGACTAAATATTTAGTCTTGAATACAAAACTAGATGAATTAATAGCAATTTAGAAACTGGTTACCTTACCAGACATTACTACTATTCCTAGTCAAGCACTTCATTGGCCAAGTATAGAAGCTACACCATTGCAAGCATCAAGGCCCAATCCTAGCACATCTAAGGTTGATGAGGTGAGATCCTATTGTGATATCAACTTATATGAGGTTATTGAATTGCCATAGTTTGATCTTACATCAATCACCATAGAGAAAATGACCATATTGCAAGATGCTCTAGCAAGAAAGAAACACCAACAACTATTTAAAAGGGAGTGTAGGTAGAATAAAGAACTTCATGACATCAAGTACATATTTCTTGATGCATTCAACCTACCTACTACTGATGAAACCAAGCCAATCATTGAGAAAATGGAAAATATTGTGGAGAAGACCAATGATGAAGACCTAGATACTAATGTCAAATTATTGAAATGGTCTAAGAAGAAATTTCAAGCAAAGGTGGATGAACAAATATCAAGTGCCATTGTATACACTAGGTTGAGTTAGAAACCAAGATTGAGGGTGTGAAGAAGATTGAGGGTGTGAAGAAGATGTTGGAGAACATTTTCTCTCTTTACACCAAGTTGTGTGATGTTCCCTTGTTCACACAAGAAGTGCAAAGACACATTGACCATATTGGGAGATTTGAAGAAAATAGGTAACATTCTACAGCAATCTCTTGGTCAAGGTCAATCTCATTTTAAAAATTTACTGTTAGGACTAGGTTAGTTAGCATCTTTACAAGCTCAAGATGAAAATATTAAGGCTACACTAATTAGCATTCAATCGATGTTAACCCCTCACATGGAGGTGTTACACAAGGAAATAGCCTATGCAGAGACATTGATGAAGAAATATCCCCATCTTTCTACTCATGAAGGCCTAGTCACCCTTGTTGCCGAGTTGGACATTTAGATCAAATCTCTAGAGTTAGCATGTGACACCTGGGATGCAACACTAAAAATTATGATGGAGGTCCATAAATCATTCTTGGACAAACACACAATTTGTGTACCACCCATGACATAAGTTACCAAAGGGGGAGAGAATGAAGAAAGGTGGAGAGTAAGGGAATAAGTTTTGGGGGAGGCCAAAAAAAAATAGAGTGAGGACAATAGATCTACATAGCAAGAGTATTCAATTTTAAATTCAGAATCAAATAATCAACTTAGGGAGAGTTATAGAATTTTGAGGTATGATTCATAAGTCATAAGTTTTGCAAAAAATTTAAAGTTTTAAAATTTTGTAAGCCAATTACTAAATGTATATTAATTGAGTTATGCTCTTAAGCTATGGTTATTCATCCATGACAAAGTGTTTTTTCCACCCATATCATAGGGGGATATTGTTAATCTCATATTGGTTTTGACATATGAGTGACAATACACTTAAGTCCTTTTCTTAGTCCATGCTAAACAAGTAATGTATGTTGGGCATAAGATGTCAGATAATGTATGTCGAGTAAAGTTATATAATATGTGCCAAGCAACTTGTAAGTGTTGAGTCACTCAAGTGTTGAATAGATAGTAGATGTCAAGTGATCAATGGATGTCGAGTCATTCAGAGGTTGGGTTACAACATTGAAGTTATAGTGGATGTCGAGCATCAAACACTTCAAGTGTCAAGTAAACAATTTTAGACATAGTTATTTGTAATGGCACAAACTTCTATATAAACCATTTTTGAGTCTACTTAAGGATTGTTTTAAAATTCTAGATGATAAGAACAAATCTATATTGAGGATCCCTATATAGTACATGAAACTAATTAGTTGAAGGGATATTTTAAGTAGAAAAATGGGTGAATCACAATCATTGATTCATATCTAACCCTAAGTCTTTATAAGGAGGACAAACCTTTAAAAAAAGTAAGTGTAGGAGTGAAGAGAGAAGTTTGCATGCACAAATAGAGCATTCATTGTGGCTGAGTTGTGATTTGAGATACATTGAAGAATCAGTTAAAGGAGAATAGAGGAAAGGAATTAGAGGATAGAAGTGATACATCTGATTAGAGAGGATCAAGTACACATCAAGAAAGAGGTGATATGTTATCTAGCAGTAGAGTAATAATTGTAGGATCATTTCTAAGATGTTCTTGTAGGTCAAATAGTTAAATCTCTTAATAGAGTAGTCCTAATAGGCTATTGTAAATCCTTTAACAAGGTTCTTACTTCATTGTAAGTTTTAAGTCCTTTAATCAAACACACTTCTAACAAGGTGTTGAAATCCTTTAATAGGGTAAGATCTAACAATCCATAAGCCTTTAATAGGGTAGACCTTTCATAGGGTAGATTATAGTTTATGATCAAAAATTGTATCCTTCATTAGATACACTTTATTACTACAATAGTGAAGATTTGTGGGTGTCATCCTCAACCCAGTTTTACCTTCTCATTGGAGGGTTTTTGGGTAACCAAATATCTTGTGTCATACATGTCTTGAATGTTATTTGCTTTCATACTATGGATGAATATGTTTAGTTAGCTATTTAAGTTTACATGCAAATTGTGAGATGGATGTGTGGTGAATTTTTTTAAGGGTTAAAGATTTGAAGGACTAATTCAACCCCCCCTCCCTCTTAGATTTTACTTTCCCTATTGTATTTCCAACACCAGTAACAAACCTAATATTTTCCTCACTAATTAGGGAGGGTAACATTTTTTTTAGTTTATTGGCTAGGTTCTATGAGAAGAGTTTATACAGAGTGTTTCAAAGTTCTATGGGTCTAAAGTCACAAAACATTCCACTTTTTTTTTGGGATCAAGGCTATGAAGGTATTACTATCTTCCCTAAGAAGTTTACCCAAAATAATGACCCCTATTATGGCCTTAGTTATTTTTCAACACATAATGGCCCAATATTTCTAAAGGAACCAAGATAGAAAGCCAGCAGGATGTGGGGCCTTATAAGGGTTCATCTTTTTAGAACTTAATCCACTTCTTGTTTAGTTGACTTTTCTAGTAGAACCATATTTTGTTTCTTAGAGATTAGTTTTGGAATTTTTTTAACCGCCCTCTTTTTCTCCCTTATGTAGGAACCCTCCTAGTTATTAAATATAATTTCAAATTAATTAATAGCTTCCATCTCAAATATTTCTTAGTCCTCCCTAATCACTCCATTTTTATCCTTAATAACATTTATTTTGTTGATCATTCTTCTTTTCTTGGTGTTGTGGAAAAAAAATGTTGTTATCTCCTTTAGATAACTATTTTTCCCTAGATTTTTTGTTTCCAAAAGATTTCTTCTTTAGCAAGGATCTCCTCATATTTATGGAGAAGGTTATTTTCTTCCAGATATAAAGGTTCATCCATGTACCTTTTTCCATTACAAATTTGTTTACATCTTCCAATTTCTCTTCTAAGGGTCCCTTTTTCTCAAATATATTGCCAAAGTTATCTACATTGAATTCCTTAATCTTTTTTTAATAACTTTTATTTTACTAATAACTATGACAAATTTGGAGCCTGATATAACCTTATTTTCTTCCCATTATTGTTCTATTAGTTTAAGGCAATTAAAATCCTTAAGCCACATTTGTTCAAACTTGAAAGGATAGTTGTTTGGTTTCCTATCTATTACAAATTTTAGATCCATTAGGTAATGATCTTATTTTGAAATCAATTTCACTTTTGAATTGAAATAGAAATCAAATAAGCTTCCACATATAAAGAATCTATCCATATTTTCAACTGTGTTATTAGAGGCATTTTTTATGTTGTTCTAAGTAAATGATTCTTTTGAGGTTGTAATTTCTAGGATACCATTACTACTAATCCAATTATGTTGCTTTAGATAACCTGTTAACGCCCCCAATTTTTATGAGGGATTTGTCATGGCATAAATGTAACCTCTAACCAATAACATTTCAATACTATGGATAGAGAATTTTTCTTCAAATTTCTCCTAGACTTTAATCTTATCTCTTCTTTGAATAGGTCCATATATATTAATAATTTTGAATGTTAGTTTTAACCTATGAAATTTAACTAGATCGCACATCCAATTATGATAAATCTCTAGAGAGTAGATGGAAATATTTATTGGGTCCCACTAGATTGCTAATCCCCATGATACCCCAGACATTGGAAAGTCCCAAATTTATTTAAATCCTAGTTCCTTTCTCAAACCTTGCATCTCATAAGAGCTCAATTTTGTTTCTTGGATTAAGATAATGTCACTTGTTTTCATAGGTATGGATCTCCTTACAATTTCCTTCTTGTTAGGGGTATTAAGGCCCCTAATACTCTAGATAAGGATATTCATGGATGCATGGTAAGGTACTTCCCCTTCACTAGAATGTCAATAAGCTTTGATTGTCCCATTGCTTCTCCATCCTTGTTTCTCAATTCAAGGAGAGATTTCCTACCTCTCTTTTTTATGAATTTTGCACAATTAGGATTTTTCTCACTTGGTCAATTTTCCACTAACCCTATAGCCTCTAGATTTTCTTGTTCTAAAGTTTCTAGGTCATTCATGAGTTCCTCCACTTCCCTTAGTCTAACAAGGTTCTCTTCACATGTAATGTTTTATAAGGAGTTCCTTTTGTCATTTTAATTGTTCCTTTTGTATCAATGAATGTGTCCATGAGATTGTTAACTACACCATCATAAAAGTAATTTGAGATGGTTTTAACCTTTTCTGTGACTTGTTGGTGTTTATCTTTTTAATCTTTATCTACTATTAACTCTTTCTTGTCTTCTTCCATATCTAGTATGTATTAATTTATTTCCCCTGGACAATGATTAATTGATCCTAGATCATCAACATGATTTTCCTCCCTTGTTTCTATGTTTTTGAATACAAACTTAGTCACACAATCTCTCTTTTCAACATATGTACATCCATAACTTTAGGGGGATTAAGTTTGTTTGGATAGGGGGGTCTCTCACTAACATTGTAACTAAGCCCAAGTTATCATCTAGAGGTGCATTGCAACCTCACCCATAAGTTCCTCTTCTTCTAAGTCCTCTCCTTCTAAGTTAATTGATAAGGTGAATCATCCTCTATTCTAATCAAAAGTAACTTGAATCTTTTGATCTTGAACTAGACATTCTAGGAGTGATGCATTTATAAGCTTTCTCAAAACCTATCATTCCTTGAGAGGTTCCTTGAAGAACTTGGGTTTAGTTGCTACAATGTAACCATTGACTCAAGTTTTGAGTTTTTTTAGGTTTTTAATGTTGATTTCCATATTTACAATAATTACAAGGTTGGAATACATAAATTCTTCCCCCTCATAAGCCACAAATATGCTAATTTTTTTGCCTACCAATTTATAGGATTCTCTTGTTAAGGATATAAAATGGGATATTAGGTAGGATGATAGGATGATCAACACTAAAATATTTAAGATTATTTGGATTAAAGAGGGTTTCCTAGTCCGGACTCTTATGCCCCTTAAATGATAAAGTATTTCAAGAAAAAAAATCTTTTTAAAATCTACATTACAATAATCAATGTACATAAACTTTGATCTAATATTTGTAAACCTATTTTCTTACTGTAGGTGGATTTAAGCCATCTTTTTATTTCTTCTAAATTTGATTCAATTTATATCCATCTCACAAAAAGCACATGATTTTGGCATTGTTGTTGGATGATTGAAATTGATCCATCTTTGACTTTGAGGGCGAGATTCTCCAAATTAAACCTTGAAGTCAAGTAACCCAAGCTTAAGTTTTTTTTTTTAGTTACATCACTCAAATTTGAAAGGCTTTGCTCCTTAAAGATATTATTAGTTATGATTTTTGAGTTACATACTTTAACATTCGTGCCCTTTTTACTATATTTTCTAGATCTCCTAGACTAAAATCCTAATGAAAACTGATTGTTTTGAAGCAAGAGGAAGAGGTTGCTTCCATAATTTTTCACCCAAGGAGTGATTTTTTCTAGAGGGGCCCATTGTGTTCCTACTTCATTTTTGGTTGAAAATCTAGAGGTTTATAAAACCTGGGAGCCATACTATATCAAACATCTACCATATGCAAATGACCTTGAGGATCTAACTTCAACCCATCCTCGAGATCCCATTCTTTGAAAGGCATATAGGATTGAAAATGGGGAAGCACATATACAATTTTTTTTTAAAAAATTTCATATAGTGTCCTTCACATGATTACATTGGCATAATTTCACAATTCTTTTAATCTGTTTAAATAATATTAAATTTTACATATAACATGAAATGTAAATTTTAAGATATATTGTCAAATATGAATTATATTAATATATATTTAATATTTTTTGGATTAATAATAATTGGAAAAGAATTGGAAGAAACTAATCAATCTCCAAATGGTTTATACTAAAATAGACAAGCATGCTAAAGAAAATTGTAGGTGGGAACCCCCGCCCACCCCTCTACCCCCATAGGGTGGGATAAAGTAAATTTTGATGGAGTCTCTTGGGGTAACCCGAGTATAGCAAGAATGGGATGCTACATATGTGTTGGTCTTAGAATAGTTTTGACATTTGAGTGTCAATACACTTAACCACTTCCTACATTGAAGCTGAGTACACTATGTACGCCGAGCCACAGCATGTACTGAGTCAAATTTCTAAAAGGTGTCAATTGACTTTAGGTGTCGAGCATTATATAAGTGTCGAGTGATATATAGGTGTTGAGTCATAGTTGATGCTGATCAAGTCTGAATGCTTCATATGCTGAGTGATCCAGAACTATACATGTGTTGAGTAAGACAGAATGTAATAGGTGTTGAGCAATCTAGGATCAAATATTTGCTGAGCACCAGTAGTCCAGTATGTGCTGAGTAACACAAAGTCAACACATGAATTTTTGCCCTCACAAACTCAGATATAAATCATTTTTGGAGCCAACATAGAAATATTTTGAATGTGAATAAGGATAAGAACAAATCTTTTATATTTCCTATGTAATCATCATGTAACCAATCACAAAATGGAGAAGCCATGCAACCAATGAGAAAAATGCAAGGAATGAGCGAGAATTCAAGATTCAATATGGATCGTAGATTCATACCTAACCCTAAGTCTATGAAGACCTTATAAGAAGGCTTAGTCCCCATGATTTTATGTTGTTGAAGGAAAGTAAAAAGAATGTGTTGGGCATATAAGAGAAATTGTAGAACAGGGCAAACAGCAGGGGCATCACAGACTTAGTGAATTGAGCAGCCATTACATATCTAGTGGATCAGAATAGTACAAGGGACATGATCAGATATTAGATCTCAGAGGATCAAGATCAGAGCAAGCAGATCAAGTGCCTGAAATTAGCAATTGAAGATTGTGAACAATTAGGTCAAAGGTTTATAATACTCTTTAGCAATTGTATTAGATAGTGAAAACCCTATGTTGATAGGTTAGCTTAATAGCTATTTTGTAGATCCTTTGAAGAGGTGACTAAATCCTTTAACAAGGTGACACTTCATGTAAAGTGTTTGTAAATCCTTTAACCAGGTCACTATTGACATAGTGTAAAGCCTTTAATAGGGTAGGCCTTTTACAGGGAAAACCATCAAAAGTGGTCAAACAATTATTGTTGTAGTAATTTTTGTGGGTATCATCCCCACCCCAGTTTTACCTTCTTATTCCTGGAGGGTTTCTAGGTTACCAAATTTGGTGTTATGTGTGTTGATGCATGTTTTCACTTTATGCTTATTTAATATGTTTACATGCACGCAGTTTACTTTCAGTTAATTATCTTAAAAGAGTTGAAAAGGTTAAAAGTGTGGTACTTTTGATTCACCCCCACCCTCTCAGAAGTACTCTTCCCATTTTGAACATTCCAAAAATTGGTATCAAAGCAAAGGTTCTCTTAAGGAGAAGCTTAATAGCTTAGAGAAAAGGTCTAAAGATGGAAGTCTTCAAACTTGGGAAGATCATAGACAATTGAGTAATTGATGTGCACCTTGCTCTACACAAATTGGAGGAAGCCAAGGAAGAATTGAAAAAGTCTTTAAAAAGAAGGAAGGATATAGCCATAGCTAAAAATGACATACACTACAAGGAGATTGATACTACACAAGTGTTTTTGAATGGAGATTCCAAGGAATTTGATGCAACAATAGAAAAAATGATGGAGAAAAATAGAGCGCAAGCTGAAGAAATTAGAATACTCAAGCTTGAACAAGAATCACAAGCTATAATGTTTTGTGAATTAATTGAACAAAAGAAGAAAGCCATTGATGAAAAGGTCATGATAGAAGATGACAAGAGAAATCTTACCAATATACTGGAGGAGAAGACAATTGAGTTTGAAAGAATCTCAAACATGCAGTTGGACACCTTAAGTCAAATGATGAATGCTCATCGTGAACTGAATATGAAGGACATTGAGATTTCCACCTTGAGAATGCAAAATGATCAACTGCAAAATGAACTGAAAAGAGAGAAGGAAATAGGAAAAAGCTTCAACAAACCCAATGAGGCTATCAAGTACTTTGAGCAACTAGACTAAAATCACCAAGGGCTAGTAATGACACTTTAGGACTTGGTTACACCAGCACTGAGCAAGGAGAATCATCCAAGACTACACAAGAAAGGAGCAAAAAAGGTAAGAATACTAAACCTACTTGTCATTTCTATGATAAAAAGGGATATACCTCTAATGTATGCAGGAGCAAGGATGGTCATCAGCATGATAAGCCTAAAAGTGAAATCTTTTTTCACAAGTGCAAAAAGCAAGGACATCAAGCACATGAATGTAAAACCAAGATCATGAGGACACCAAGATTTGAAGGTCACTGCTACAACTACAAAAAATATGGATATAGAGAATTCAAATGCAAATCAAAGCCTATGTGGACACCTAATTAGCCTATAAAAGGGAACAACCATGGTCATCACTATAATTGGGATTACAACACTAGTTATAGTTGCCATTATTGTCAAGAGTATGGACACATTCTAGAAAATTGCATAAGGACACATTTTGAAGGGAATTATAGCAGATGGTTGAGTCAAACTACATGTTTCAATTGCTTGAAGATCAGTCATCTTAGCAAGAATTGTCCAACAAAGTCAAAAGCATCCAAGACAAAAGTCAACAAAGGAAAATAGAAGGTTGACGTTGAACAAATAAGAGGGAAAATGAACAAAACTTGGAAGAAGAAAGATGAGTGTAGTAGATCAAATGGAGAGATAACTTCACCCAAGAGGTCAAGTGATCACATCTCATCCAAATAAGAAAGAATAGGTGTATGGTACTAATATACAAAGTTATATCATACATCAGTTCCAAGAAAAAGAAGTACTACAAAAGAGAAATCTACATGAGCAAAGATGCCAAGCCAAAATTTGAAGTTTTTGCAAATATTGCCGAAATGTCCTCAGATGCTGAGTAAAGCTCTAATGGATGCCAAGTTTCTAATAATGACTGAGTTGATAGTTGAAGCTAAGTGAAATATAAAACTAGTGGAAGTTGAGTAAACAAAATACAATGGGAGTTGAGTCATGGTAAAACCTTCAAGTGCCAAGTTTATAGTTGTATGCATTAAACATTTAATATTAGGTTTTGATAGGTATAAGGTCAAATTTTGAACATTTTCACACCATTCGAACACAAAGCAAAGACAAGATGAGTGCAGGAGTGATCATACAGCAACCTTGAAGCCATTTGCATTGATCTCAATAGCAATTTAGCATACACTTCAATGATCTAAGGTATTTATCAAGTGTCGAGCTACGCAGAGTTAAAGTTTTTAATACATTAAAATCCTAGTTTGGTAAAATGGCTTCTAGTTCAAGAAACCTCAAAGGAAAGGAAGGTCATGAGGTCCAATTAGTTAGCAATGAGATAAAACAACCCGAGTTTAGGCCAATCCCTAAAGTCACCTACAAAATGATCCAGCTAGTACATTATCCGTTATCCCACCCAAGGTTGTCATGGTGCAAGATGTGAGAAAGTATTATAACTACAAGATAGGTGAAGTAGGTGATCTTGAGATATTCCAAAGATATGACAAACTATGTGAAAACAAAATTCTGAAGGACGAATTCCAAATAGTCAAGAAAAAGGGTTTGACCAATGCACTAGTTTACCCTAGAGGTTTCAAAACTGAATGGATATGGATTGTCCTCAGTAGAATTCACAATGGATGCTTGTGGTTGGAAACATGACCTGTAAAGATTACAAAAAGGATAGTGCATAGGGTTATGAGTTTCCCAACCCTAGATTAGCCTAAGACCCTACGCAATGATTCCAAAGAGATCATTGAAAGAAATATAGGAGCCAAATGGAATAAGAGGGGTATGACTGTAGACACTGTAACTGATCCTCTTTTAGATTTTGCTATGAGAGTAATATCCCACAAATTATACCAATCCAGCAAATTGAACAATGTGCCATGTATACTTGTTGATGTAGCCTACAAACTAGTAAAGAAAGATCACACATATGATCTGGCAAAACTAATGTTGAAGCAAATAAATGAAAACCTAGGAGCAATAAGGAGATCAAAAGGTGCTCAATGAAAATTTGGTTCAGTTATTATGTGTATATTCTTTTATGTTATGGAAGAGTTTCCTTCTATTAGAAAGGTAAATTAGAACCCTAACAAAACTACAATTACACAAATCAATGAGTTGATTGATCAGATGGGTGACAATTTTGAGGCCCAAATGACAAGCTATTTTGAGGATTTTAAGAAATCCATGAAGCAAAGGGTGAGAATACCAGTTTCCCTAGTGGAAAAACACATCAATGACATATGCTTTTTGGTTGATATTGATTATACCTACATCTAGGTAGCAATACCAAGAGTAAGATGGCTAAGGCCATTGGGATATGAGCTTGATATAGATGAAGCCTCAACAACAATCACAGCATTGCTTGTAGAAGAGATAGATAAGGAGGCTCCTCACTTTGGCACATATGATGTTGTCAAATCAAAGGTTGAAATTGAATTGAAGATAGCTTCTACTATCAAGAAGAAAGATAAATTAGTAAAGAAGATAAAGAATAAATTTGGAGCAAGTATTGAAGGAGAAGCAGGTGGTGAAGAAGGAGGAGGAGGAGGAGGAGAAAGTGAAAAAGAAGAAGAGTAAGGGTAAGGTCCAATAGAGTTGACCCTGAGCTTAGGAGAAGACAGGAGGAAGGTGTCAAGGAAGAAGAAGCCAAGGAAGTACCTACACTAGTCGAGTAAAAGAAAAGAAAGGAAAAAACTCAACCTCCAGCTCAGCCCAAACCCAAGAAGGTCACTAAGCTTGGCCAGCTCCAGCAACAAGGGCTACTACAAGGGCTTCCACACAAAAGGCCAAAGAGGCATCAAAAGAGAAGAAGAAGGCCAGTGAAAAACTTGATGAAGGCCCAAAGAAGAGAAGAAAGTATGTGGCATAGCTAGATACTGATGATGAAGAAAGAATAGAATTAAAGGATATCAGCCAATTTAGAGTGGTAAGTCATCTTTTCAAATCTGCTATAGACAAAATTTGTGAAAATGTTAGGAATACAAATTTGAATGACTTGAAAAATATTGATTTCAACAAGTAGAGAGGAAAAAAATAAAATAGAGGAATCCGTGTATGACATGATGGCTAAATTTAAGAATACACCTCTAGAGCTAGACAATACCATGCCTAAAGTGCTATATGAGATAATTGAAAATAAATAGCATTATTGTTTGAAAATGGAAAAGGAGATCAGAGAATCTACCTTAGCTCAAGTAAATCTTGACATAACAAAAGGTCAAATAACAAAGGCTAATAAGAAACATGGTGGAAAATTTGCACCTAAGTATAGAGCCTTCAACATCCTACAAAACAAGATTGAGGATGTAGTGAATAAATCCAAACAATTGTGGAAAACAATTTATAAGATAACTAATGACAAGGATGATGAAACAAATAAGGCAAAGACCAGTGCCAAGGAAAAGATAGAGGAAAATAAAATAGAAGAGAAGAAAGGAGAGGAAGAGAAGCAAGAGAAAGTAATAGCAAACAAAGGTGAGGAAAAGAAAGGAGAAGAAGAGAAGGATGAAGAAGATAAAGGAAAAGGTGCAGAGGAAGAAACACAAAAAGGAGAAGAAATGACAATAGCTAAAAAATGACAAGAAGAAGAAAAGAGTGTGCAAGACACACAAATGCCACCTCCTAGCCCTCCTCATATAACCATCACACCTGCAGACACAATAATTATTAAGGACATTCCTGACAATTCAGCTTAGAACATCAATCCCCTAACTACAGAGGATCTCTCCAAGATCCTTCACCAATCCACTCTACAGGAATAGTTATGCACAAACCCTGTATTGGTGAGTGTATATGAGCTATAGAAGGAAGTAGCAGAACCACAAAGAGAAAAGGTGAAACCAAAGGAACCACCTTTCACCTACATAGCTACTAGCACTAAAATTTTGATGCTTCCACCACCTATAATAGCAGGTGACACCACACAAAAGTTGAGTACAGTAGAAGGAAAGTCAGTTCAGAAGAAGGATACGTCAAAAGAAAAGGAGAAGGTTGCCATACAAAAATTTGTAGAACTACCAAAGATAGGAACTCCTACGAAGACCCTTCAGAAGCTAAGCACTAAAGAAATTCCTTTGCAAATCTCAACTCTAGGCTCGAGCTCAACTAGAGTGGCTAGGGTACTTCACTATGGAGACCCTAATTAGATGAATACATTGTAATACCTACCTATGACTCCAAGACCATCACCATGGATCAAATCACTGAAATGCAAGATGCATTAAATAGAAGGAAGAGGCAAGAAATACTCAGAAAAGAGTATAAACACAAGCAAGCACTACATGAGGTCAAGGACATCTTTATGGATGCCTTTAGCTTGCAATCACTAGATGAAGAAAAGCCCATAATAGAACAACTATCTGATATAGTTGACCAAGTGACTAGTGAAGACCAAGATACAAATGTTAAACTTATGGAGTGGTCTGAAAGGAAATTTCAGGGGAAAGTGAATGAAAAGGTATCAAGTGGTATAGCACTTGAACAAGTTGAGTTGACCAAAAAAATTGACAAGGTCAAAGCTATACTTGAGAACATTTTCTCATTGTACAAGAAGTTGTGTGATTTTTCCAACATCACACAAGAGACAAATCAAAGGATATTGAGCTTGGAGAGAAATTTGAAGATTTCTAGCATGCAACTGCCAAGGGATCCAACTTAAAGTGAGAAGCATTTTTCCCAGTTGCTTCACACTCAAAGAGAGTTAGCTAAGGAGTTTTAATAGTTGCAATAGTGAGTGGGGCGTGAAGTCGATATTGAAGGCTTTTTTGCTCTACTAGGGTTTTCTTGATTCATGCGAACTTTCAATTTTTTTTGTGTACGGCCCTTCGCTTGCACTCCCCTTCTGTCAGCACTTGTCATGCCACATTTACTACGGGAGCTTTAGGTTACGATATAATGGCTCTGGCCAGCAGTGAACTAGTTGTTTTTGGTGTTCACACTGCTGCTTTGAACTGCCATGGCACCGCCACCGAACAAACGCCTGTGCAAGTTTGTCTCGAAAGTTTTCCACGAGGTAATCCTGATATTGTCCTTCCTTTGCAAGAATTTAATGTTGCATGTGACTGGTTAGAACAACATACCTTGATAGGGTATTTTGTTGGTAGGACTCCCCCTGAAGCTATGCTCAAAGAATGGGTCAACAAAAGTTGGACTCCTCATGGAGTCTGGCTTGACGCTGTACAAAACCTTACCAAAGGTTTTTTTTTTATTTCTCTTTGCTAACCCGTCGCAAGCAGATGCAATTTTTACCAACAGCCCTTGGTCTGTGCATTCCTCTCTACTTGTTTTTCAAAAATGGTCTCGAGACTTCTCTATCTCAAATGATAAAAAGCTTAAGGTTCTTGTTTGGGTCAAATTCCCAGGTCTACCCTTGCCCTACTAGCCTTTTATTGAGTCTATTTCCCAAGCCCTTAGCAAAGTTGTTACCAAGGAGCCAGAGAAATTTTTTAATGCTCGCCCTCAGTGACGTGTTTGCATTGAAGTTGATCTTTCTAAAGATCTCAAGGATTTTGTGGAAATCAAGATTGGCACTCAAACTTTCGCACAGAAGGTGCTTTACTTGAACCTACCTAACACCTGTTATAGGTGCCAATATGTGGAACACAAGATCAGGGATTTCCCTTTGGCTACGCCTAGGGTCAAACCCCAGCCTAAAGAGACACTTGTCAAATAGGTCGAAGGAAAAAAAGAAGAATGGGTTACTGTTGGGCGCAAAGGCAAGCCTGCCTTGAATCCTTTGGCCCCCAAGCCATCCTATTCGGTAGTTACCGTGATTCCTCCTAGGTAAAAGCACACATCTGTGTCACTGTTTGTGATACCAAAACCTATTTTGGTCAAATCTCATTTCTCTATCAAAACTCAATTTTTTTCAAAAACTTAAAATACCCTTTTATAAATCTCAAATTCAATATCATCATTATATAAATTTTTGAGTGTTTTGATTAGTTATAATATGTTATAATCTCAAATTATTATAAGTCGATATTTCAATATTTCAGAAGATGCTCCCTCAAAAAAGAAAAAAAAATAGTAAATCATATCAAAAAAATTAAAAATATATATTTATCTCTACAGGAGAGAATCCTCTTCAGAAAAATGCAATTTTTTTTCAAGAAGGTATAGATTTGATAGGGAAGTTTTGATGAGAGGAAAAAATTGTTGGATTCTGATAAGGTTGAACTTGAGTACTTATAACAAAGAAAATATACATCAAAAATAATTATTTCTTTTTTTGTTCACTAGCTATATATGTCACCTATAAGATGTTTTCAAATCAAAACAAAAAAAGATGATTTGCATATACTTTTTTGACGAGAACTACACCCTATAATTTTTACAGTTAAAAAAGGGACTTCAAAATAAAAGAAAATGAATAAATTCTTACTCAAAAAAAAAAAAAAAATTATAGGCATAAAATTCATCCAATTCTACATATTTCATCAGTTTACATCATCTTCATATTTTAAACACAAATACCATTTTTTTTGTCATTAATGTTGAACTATCACATTCTGATATCACATTTCTTTATAAAAGGTGACACAGGTTTGTGCTTTTACCCTCCTGCTTCCACCGAAGTGTCAACGCCTGCTAGCGTGGAGACGCCAACGGCTTTCATTGCACTTGTTTTGATTTCGCAGGTTTCAAACCCTGCTGGTTTGCAGGGGATTAAGGCGGCCGCTAGGGCCTCGTCCTTGGCTAGGGCTCATTCTCCTCTTGCAGTCTCTTCCATAGTACCACCAGCAACAAGGTGTTCTTGCAATCCTCCTAGACGTGCAAAGATATTAGGGGTAAAACGACAGGCTGTAAGTCCAGAGGATTTCCTGTCTGACTTCTACCCGATTTCTACCTTTTTGCAGAATAGTTACTCCTCTTTGGAGGACGAGGATGATATGGAAGAGTTCTCATGAACTTCCTCTCTTGGAATGTTCAAGGTCTTACAGACCTCCTCATAAAGTTCTATGTCCGGGATACCCGTCATAGACTTGGGAATTTAGATTTTCTTTGCCTGCAAGAAGTTAAGATTTCTAGTTTCATGCTTTCTGTTGCATGCCACGTCATTTGTTAGGATAGCGTCATGTTTTCTTCTCAGCATGAAGCTGGCCAAGGTGGTGTAGTTACTCTCCTGTCACCTCGCCTTCACTCTGCTATTATTTGGCTTTTGCTTTCCATTAACAATCATTCTTTTGGATTCATTAATGTTTATGCCTCCAATGATGCTATGGAAAGGGCACAAATGTGGGTTTGGCTTGCTGACAACTTGCCGCCAGCTACTTGGGTCCTGTGTGGGGACTTCAATATGGTTGAAGTGGCCTCTGACAAAGATGGCATTCTACCTTTCCGTTGGACAGCTGGGGAAAGAGAAGCCTGGTTTTACATGCATCATAAATTGGGCCTTTTTGATCCCAATACTAGTTGCCATCATGATCATGGGGCCTGGCACACTTGGTCCAATTTTTGAGCCGGTCCTGACCGCATATTGAAACATCTTGATCGTGCTATGATCTCGGCGCAATCTTTTTTTTCCTTTTCTGAAGATCTTGATCTACCTATCATTCCCCTAACAGATGTGACGTTGTCAGACCACTATCCCATTTTTTTTGGCATTTTTTGGCAAACAGCTATCCCCAAAGTGGCCAAGTCTCAATTCTTCCTCAACGCGTCTATGTTGTTGCATGCTTCCACCATCTCCCACATACAACGTGTCTGGAATTTCAAACCATGTCCACATTCCCATCGAGGTTGGATTCAATGGTGGAATGACGCCATTACTAGAACGGCTCAATTTTTGTGCATCTATGGGCATCAGCTGGCAATTTTCAGAAAATGATCTTATGAAGCCAACACCCTTGCCCTCAAAAAAGCCTCTGAAGTTCTCACCTTCAACCCCTTTGATGTGGATCTACAAATTCAGCTTGTCAAGCTTCACCATGAAAAGCAAATTGCTAATAACTATGCTGCCCGAGGAGCTCAAATCAAAGCCCGTCTCCACTAGTTGGAGGTTGGCAACAAAGCCTCGAAGGAGTTCTTCCAGGCTCTCTGAGCCTATCATACCAATGTTGGGATTAAAAATATAAAACAAGGAATTGATGTTCTTTCCAGTCTATCTGAAATCTTGCAAGTGTTTGTTCTTCACTATGAGAACATCTTTGCTTCGCAGGGCCATTCGGTTGCTCAGGAGGAGGCTCTCAGAAAGTGTATTACTATTACTCCAAACCCCCTTGCGGTTGAGCAACGCGCTTTCTGTGAGCAACTTCTTTCCCTCCGAGACCTTAAAGAGGCAGTTTACTCCATGGCGGATGACAAATCCCCTCCCTATGAATTTTACAAACATCTTTGGGAGAAAATTGGTCCTGATCTGCACAAAGTCTATCTTGAAGCATACCATTCTAAAAGCTTAGGAGAGATCATAAATAAAGGCAATATTAAATTCATACCTAAAGCTGGTGATCCTGAGGACATCTACAACTAGAGGCCCATCACCCTCCTGAATGTGTCTTATAAGATCATTGCTAAGGCACTCTCTCAAAATCTGCCATATGCTTCCTCTAATTGTGTGGCTTGAACAAACTGGCTTCATCAAATCTAGGTATATTCTTGACAACATCATTGTTGTCTGGGAAGGTATGAAATGGGCCCGTAAGTCCAAGCAGCAGGCTATCTTTTTAAAGATAGATTTTGCTAATGCCTATGATCGCATTGAATGGCCTTTCATTTTAGCTATGCTTCAGGCTCTAGGTTTTGGTCTCAATTTCCTTCAGTTCATGGAGATGCTCTTTGGTGACGCTAATGCTTGCATCACCATCAATAATTTGCAATCTAAAGCTTTTGGAATTTTTTGTTCCATCAAACAAGGTTGTCTGCTAACTCCAGTGCTTTATGTCCTTGCTGCTGAAGGTTTTGGTTATTTACTTGCTCACTCTGTGTCTTTAGGACTGGTCCATGGCATTTTCTTGCTTGATTCTTCCTCCCAATTAGCCAATGGTCATTTTACTGATGATTCTTTTCTTACTCTTCTTGAAGATGAAGAAAACATCAAAAATGCTTTAAATTGTCTGGACACTTTTTGTCAAGCCTTTGGCTCTGCCATTCAATGGAATAAAATGTTCTGCTACCAACAGTCTTTTTTGCTAGCTCCACCTTGGCTCAGCCAATTCCAATGGAAATGGGTTACTCATGGAGAAATCTTCTGCTTTCTTGGCATTCCCTTTGCTTTCCAAGCTTCCCTTGTGGAACTTTGGAATGTTGTGCTTACAAAGATTAGTAAAAAGCTTGATTATTGGATCACTAAGCCGCTTTCTCTTGCTGGTAAATTCTAGATTTGTTCTAAGATTTTGGCTGCCACCCATGTGTATTATTCTTCTTGTTGGGCTCCCTCCAAAGCTTCCTATCTCAAATTAGAACGTTTGCTCAGAGATATTCTTTGGGCCTCTGGTTCTGACCATCATGGTTTTCACAGAGTTGCTTGAGATTTTTGTTGTCTCCCAAGGGAATCTGGGGGTCTCGGCCTACTTTCCACTCGGAAGCAGGGCCTTGCCCTCTGTGCTAAATAGATTATCAGAGCTATTTCTGGAGATGAAGCTTGGAAAATTCTTGTTAGGCTTTGCATCTCTTCAGGCTTTCCTGCTAACAGACTGGCATGGAAGGGGATTGGTTTTTAGACCCTTCTCACTATGCGTGAACCAGTAGTCATACAGGGCTCTTTTGTTATAAAGAGCATCTGGAAAGCTTGGGAAGCTGTAAAACCTTGGCTTCATTGGGCTGGTGATGAGTTTTGCAATGGGCTGTCCTTAAATCAATAGAACATTTGGTGGTCTCCCCTATTTTCCTTCCAGGGTACTCCTCTTGCCAAGACTCAAGGTGTCAGTGCTTTGTGTTTCTTTAAATGTGGCATCCACACTACCAAGGACATTTTTTCAAGAGTCACCATGAATTTTAGGTCATGGGAGGATATGCAAGTTTAATACCGCCTTGTTCATGCCGATTGCCAGAATTATGACCTTTTGTTGTCTTCCATCCCTGTGCACTTACTTCATAAAGTGGGGATTCAGTCTATTCGTCCTTGGTGGTATGATTGGAAGTGGTTTCTTGCCACTCCATTTACCAATTATAAGCCCAATATGGGATACAGATGGCTTTCAGCCCACCTTCCAATGGTGGACACACTTAATCAACAATGGCATTTGCATTCTTCACTTTCTCAATGGAGAAAACAGTTCGACACCATTTGGAGTGCCATTACAGAACCTAAGATTGCACACTTTGCTTGGTGCCTTGCCTTCCAAAGTCTTCCCCTGGGGCCTCGGCTCAAGCACATTGGGGTTCCTAATCCCAGATGCCCCTTCTATGGCCAACCTGAGTCCTTTTTGCATTTTTTTGATTTTGCAAACGTGCTCAGAATTATTGGCACTGGATTCATGATTTTTTCAGGCCTGAACCTTTTTCATGGCACATGATCCTACTAGGTGATTCCCCCAAATTTCCTTGGAAGTTCTCCCAGATTTGGCATACTTTCAAGATGGAAATTTTGTTTTCTCTATGGAAAGATAGGAATGCAATTTTATTCACTCATAGTTTTTTGGATGTTAACATTGCAATGTACACTAAGGCATGCATTTGTAACAATGTCATTATGCAGATACAGGTGCAAGCTAATAAAGTTTCCCTAGAGGTTGCACACTTACAGGAATTGTTAAATCATTGGGGTAATGCTCCTTGCACCATTGCTAGAGTACCTCTGGATGCCTCGGCTGATGCCTCCTTGTCTCACGGTCGTCGTTTCCGATGCCAGTCCTCTGGCCACCATTCACACACGCCACACTCCCAGGGTCCCCACCATCGCTCTCCCAGCGGTGGTCATGGCGGTTGGAGGCATCGCTCCGCTTCCCCACTGCATGGTGGTTCTAGCTGGTCCTCGGCTCCCCCCCCTGGGTGAGCTTCTGGTCGGTCTTCAACTCCTCCCCCTGGATGGGCGCACTCTAACATGTTTCCTCGGTTGGCCTTGGAAATTTTTCCTCCGTGGCCAAACAAGAAGGATACAAAGACTGTGACTACCCTAGATCCTGCAGATGCTGCTGACAGCTGGACTGTTCCCAGTTCGCCTCACAATCCCACTGATGCGTGGGGATTTCCTGATAAATATGATCCTCCCCCCTCTGCTGGTGCTACCTTGGTAGCTTGAGGTTGTCTAAAATGTTTTTTTTTTTATGAATAGTTTATAGTTTATAGCTAAGGCCATGTTGTTTATTTTGGCTTCGACTGTTTGAACTCATTCGCGAGGTGATCCTGTATCCCCCAGCCCCTTTTTTGTGAATTGTAATCTTAGTAATTTTTATTAATTGAAAAGGACTATTCATCAAAAAAAAAAAAAAAGAGTTAGCTATATTAGCAAGTGAAGAGACCAATATAAAGGCCAAACTAATGTAGATTCAATCCTCTATAACCCCACATTTGGAGGTCCTCCACAAAGAACAAGTCTATGTTGAAATTGTCTTAAAGAAAGATCCTAATCTTTCTACATTAGATGGACTTGTACATCTTGTTGCAAAGACTGCCATCCAACACAAGTCACTAGACATTGCTTTGGAAAATTGGGATGCAGCTCTGAAAATAATAATGGAGGTAAATAGCACATCTTTGGCAAAATATGGTATTACTCCTTAGAGCCCTTTGACATAAGTGTCAAAAAGGGGGAGAAATAACAAAAAGAAAGATATATCTAAGGGGGAGTATACTAAGTTTTTATTACATTCTTTCATGGGGAGATATAATGTTTTGAGAAGACAAAGAGCATCAAGAACATCCAGCACAAAATTTTGGGATACAAGAATGAAATGGCACAATCAGCTCAAGGGAGTTATAAGATATTTTTGAAATTTTGAAATTTTGTACATATGCTGAATAGATTAGATAGGATACTCATAAGGATAGATTAGTAATGTTTAGTTAAGTGTTTTTGACACTCATGTCAAAGGGGGAGATGGTTGGTCTTAGAATAGTTTTGACATTTGAGTGTCAACACACTTAACCACTTTCTACATTGAAGTCGAGTACACTATGTATGCCGAGCCACAGTGTGTGTCAAGTTAGATTTCCAATAGGTGTCGAGTGATATATAGGTGTTGAGTCATAGTTGATGCTGAGAAAGTCAGAATGCTTCATATGTTGAGTGAGCCAAAACTATACATGTGTTGAGCAAGATAGAATGTAATAGGTGCCGAGCAATCCAGAATCAAACATGTACCGAGCACCAATAGTCCAGTATGTGTCAAGTAACACAGAATCATCACATGAGTTTGTGCCCTCACAAACTCAAATGTAAACCATTTTTGGAGCCAATATAGAAGGATTTCAAAGGTGAATAAGGATAAGAAAAAATCTTTTATATTTCCTATCTAATCAACATGCAACCAATCAAAAAAATGGAGAAGGCATGCAACTAATGAAAAAAATGTAATTAATGAGTGGGAATTCAAGATTCAATATGGATCATAGATTCATACCTAACCCTAAGTCTATGAAGACTTTATAAGAAGGCTTAGTCCACATGATTTTATGTTGTTGAAGGGAAGTAAAAGGAAGTTGCTAGGCAGATAAGAAAAATTTCAGAACAAGGCAAACAACAAGGGCATCACAGACTTAGTGAATTGAGCAGCCATTACATATCCAGTTGATCATAACAGTACAAGGGACACGATCATATATTAGATCTCAGGGGATCAAGATCAGAGTGAGCAGATCAAGTGCCTAAAATCAGCAATTGAAGATTGTGAACAATCAAGTCAAAGGTTTCTAATACTCTCTATCAATTGTATTAGATAGTGAAAATCCCATGTTGATAGGTTAGCTTAGCAGCTATTTTGTAGATCCTTTGAAGAGGTGACTAAATCCTTTAACAGGGTGACACTTCATGTAAAGTGTTTGTAAATCTTTTAACCAGGGCAGTATTGACATAATGTAAAGCCTTTAATAGGGCAGGCCTTTCACAAGGTAGACCATCAGAAGTGGTCAAACAATTATTGCTATAGTGATTTTTGTGAGTATCATCCCCACCCTAGTTTTACCTTCTTATTCCTGGAGCATTTCTGGGTTACCAAATTTGGTGTTATGTGTGTTGATGCTTGTGTTTACTCTATGCTTATTTAATATGTTTACATGCATGTAGTTTACTTTCAGTTAATTGTCTTAAAAGAGTTGAAAAGCTTAAAAGTGTGGTACTTTTGATTCAAACCCCACCCCCCCCCCCCCCTCAGAAGTACTCTTCCCATTTTGAACACATATCCTCCTTATAAAATTGGATCATCAAATGGGCCAAACTATTAGGTAAGACATTGAATAACCTAGCAAAATTAGAAGCTCTAACAAAAGGACTCCAACTCAGTCTAGATCTAGGAATCAAGAAAATTATAGTAGAAGGGGACTCACAAATATTTTTAAATGCATTAAGGAAGAGAGAGACACCTAACTGGACACTAAACTCCAAACTAGAAAATGCATTAAATATAGCAGAGAAATTTGAATAAATTAGATATCAATGTATTTACAGAAAAGGCAATAAGGAAGCAGGTTTACTATCAAATCTAGGAGTAGATGGGCAAGACTTCTTACACAAAAATATGGAGAACACTTAGAAAAAAACACAATAGCTCCAAATAGAATTGTAAGAGCTTATAAAATTAAGCAAAAAGTAGATAAAAATAATAATAATAAACCTAACATTAGTTTGTCAGTCAATCGACATTCCTAGAAACCTAAATCTAATGAGGAATTGATTTTAGCATGGTGAATGATAGTCAAACTAAAACTTCAGTCTTACCAGGTTTTAAATAATTTTCATTTAATTCACTAACTCTCTATATTAACTAGTAAACCCCATCGATAAAAAATATGGTGGGAAATTAAGCTAAGCAATTAATCCCACACATGCCAACAGATAGCTCACAACTAGAAATCTGTGCCTATTAATATCAAATCTCTATAAAAATGGACAACACATAAGGAGAAGGATGCACACTAGGAATTTTTCACTCAAGACCAAACATGAGGAAAGATTAACTAAATTTTTGGCACAAGAATCAAAGTGGAGTGAAGATTTTCGTGATTACAATTCAACTATTTTAGGGTCTCTACAGTAAAGAATGCAAGCATTATCTCTAGTCCATAGAGTCGAGAACTATAGAATTTATCTTGTAGAAAACATTCTGTATAAGGTAGTGAGTTAATCTAGTATGGATACATCCATTAGAATGAAGCCTAGCCAAAGAGAAATGGCATTTTGGGGGGAGATCACGACACTCAAGATTAGCAAGATGGTCAAAACCAAGAGTAGCTTGGTTCATACAGAAATTAAGGTCATTGTGGGGTAAGAATTCTCTAACCTAGCAGATAGACCCAAGCATAGTATACAAACATTATAGCCATGTTTTTTGCTACCATCATGCATGTGGATAGGGATAAACTTGCCATTAGGGATTTTTGTAGGTTTGTTTTTAAAGAGCTTATCATAAAAGAGATATCTACTCGTTCTTGGGAAACATTCATGATGACTTATGCATCCCAAAAAAGAGTGAGTACAATGTACTGGACAGTTCGGCCAAAGTCTTTCCAGTCCTATTAATGAAGGATAAGTGGACTTCCATGAAGAGAATGAAGAAAATCGCCCATAATTGGATGTTTCCATAGGTGGCCACAAACACCCGCATTAGTGTTGATTGCAGGGGAATGGAATGGTATCTTCACAAGGAAGATCTACCAGGAATGTAGCGCCAACAATAATTGGAGGCCTCTTATGTCCATTTTGGTAGCAGCCCTAGAATTTTATCCATGTATGTTATCAAGCACGCAGGGTTATTTAGTTTTAGTTTGTGTTGTCTTTTTTTTATAACTCTATTAGATTGGCTATTTTGAATTTTAGATAATTTTTTGTTCATCTCTTATCATCTCGATGTTAGTAAGTGCAAAATGTATTTTTTTAGAAACATTTATATGATATAGTAGGCCTGAAGATGCTCCCCTAGACAAGATGAATCCTTTTTCAGTATGTACACCTTCTTGTTCTGATAATAATAATAGAACTAGGTATTTATTCATATATAATGAGGATCGTGTACAAATCCTATGTCCTCAATTTTCTCCTTTAATCATCATTTGCATAAACAAACATAATTTATACAGTTCCAATATCATCACAATATTGCTATTAGCACTAGATACTCTAGCTTCTATATGTCTGAAACTGCAAGGATTATATCAATAATAGAAATAGCATTGATGCTAATCAATTCAAAAAGGTACTCAATCATGTAGAGAATGCAACTCAATAATTAGAGAAGCAACGGTTAGAACAATGATAAATAATAAGAGACTAATGTATGTTGAATCATGGTATATGTATATTTGGTTTCTAATTTTTTACTCATCCAAAATAGAGCTTCATACATTAAACTATTTTCCAGTTCATAAATGGTAAATAGAAGGGATGACCCAAGAATGCCAAAGTGTTGATCCAAGAATGCCAAAACCTAGCTAAACCCTTAACTAGATATCACTACAAGCTAAAAAATTAATTAATATAATTCTTATTAATTTTATCTTATAACAAAACTCATATAAGAAAATAGTCAATCATGATGTTAGGTAATCCAAATCTTATAACTATAACTATAATAGCAGTCGGATTCAATAAGCAGAAGGAATTTTGATTAGCACACCTAATTAACCTATCCAAAACTAGGTATAATAACTTACACTGGATCTGATATAAGGAACAACAAATTTTTGTAGCCCTTGATGAATTATCCTCATTTTACAATGTCTCTTCATCATAGTGATTGTAAATTTTGCCATGAGCGTAATTAGATAGCAAGTAGACAAATTGCATCAATGTAATACTAATAGTTCAAGTAGATAAAATTGGATATTAATAATGAGAACAAAACCCCCTAACAAAATTCAGCCCTTACATATAGCAACTTTCACAATAGAAATGGTTACAAAGAATGATGCAGTGATCTTCTATTCATCTTTGATTTCCTATTTAGACTAATAATGTAAATGAGCTTGAAGATTGTGACAAAATGTAGGGAACATGAAGATAGCAATAAATTCCTTAAGACTAAGGAATCCATATGGAAAGTACTACCAATCCAAGAAGTACTATATCTAGACATGAAATGTTCTTAGAAATAATCTAGTAGATGATGGAAAGCAATGTATTTCTAAGCACAACTGCAACTTAGACAATTATATAATCCAACATTCAATTAAATTGAGCTAAGTAGAAGGATCTTCCTAAGTTTTATAAATCGGGATATGCCCCATTTAACTCTGTAAAAGTGTATAGGACGAAATTCTTAGACAAGACTGGAGGTTTTCTTTTTTGTTATTTCCTACCAGTATCTATTTGAGTGGAAACCATGAATATATATATATATATATATGCATATATATATGCATACATGTATATACATGTATATATACATACATATATATATATATATATACATACATACATATATATATATATATACATACATACATATATATATATATACATACATACATATATATATATACATACATACATACATATATATATATATATATATATATATATATATATATATGACTTTGCAATAAAATTTAAAATTTGAAAACATGACAAATAAAATATAAAATTAAAATAAAATTTTTGATATAAGATATTGGATACAAAATTTATTATAAATATAATAAAAAAATTATGATACTAAATGTAAGATATCAAAAATAGACTTCAATAATAATAAAATATATAATATTTGTGAATAGTGGCATGTTGTGATGGTTAAGTTGTTGAGTTGTTATCCTTGTCGTCAAGGTTCAAATCTCATGGGGATGAGGTCCCCCATTTGTGGTCTCACTGGTTCATAGCTCCAGGTCAAAGCGTTTACTCCTGATTAAAAAATAAAATAACATATATATGGTGCAATAGAATAAATTTTATAAGTAGAAGATATTTTTAGATTAAGTCAATAGTTATATTATTATGAGGATGTCCACAAAATCTATAGCATTCTTTATAATAAAGTGGTTATATTTTATATATATATAATTAATATTTAAATTGTAAAAAATCAAACAATTGATTTACTATTTTAAATATTTATGAAAAGTTAGTTATGGAATATACTATACTACTAATTTTTTTGTTTACTCTTTTATTTAAATATTTATGAAAACTGGAATACTATATTATTGTTTTTTTATTTAAAATAAATAATAGAAGGATTCAATTATTAGCATATCAACAAATATGTCATAATATATGTAGTAGGCACTTATATGGTGGTTAGATAGTTTTTGGATTCCATTGGGTGAAGTTTTTTGGATCACCATTAGTATGCAAGAGAGTGTAAGGAGATATTGCATTCACCTAGATAGTGCTGACTTCAAATGTTCAATTTAAGAGACCACTCATGTTTGGCTAATGTGACCACATTCCTTGTGCCCCACCAATTCACAACTTTGAATCAAATCAATAAATAATCATTGATTTTTTTTAAAAAATCTTGTATTTTTCAATAAATAAGCTCTATTTACACTTTTAAACTTCAATAAAATAAAATATTAAGTCTTATTTAGAGTAAGTAGATTTCTACAATCTATTGTGTAAATAGTTTTCTACATCAATGTTTCAAATCACACTATGTGATCCATCATCAAGATGAAAGAAAAAAGAAACAAGAGAGAAAAAAGTATGCTCCTTATGTACTCTTTCTTTATCCTAATGATAGATCGTATAGTGTGATTGAAATGTTTAAATCATGTTGCTTTTGTTCTAGTTTTGGGATTTGGCTTGTATTTTTATGTATGAAGACTTATCAATTTCTTGTTATTATAGATCCTATTTTAGACTTGATTATTTGTTGAAATCACAAAACTCATTCCAAATATTTTCTATAAAGTTTCATTCAATTTGATGTCCTTTATGTGCAAGGTTAGCTAACTAATTTTAATTTATTTTTTGGACAAAATTAGTCTAATGTTTGCAAATATAATTTTAAGATCTAGAACTTATCATTAGTTTGCATTTGAAGTCATCACAAATAATGATATTGGAATATGAAAATATAACATTAGTAATAGCAAAGATCTCTTCTTAAGGGGATAAGCATGTCAGTTATAAGCTCACCAAAATATTTAAATTAATGGCATAAAACCCTAGGGATATTAAGAGCTTAATCTAATCAATTGAGTATATTGGATAAGTCAAATATTGAATGTGTTCTATTGAAATAAGATGGTATAAATTTTGTGTGCCTTGTAAGGTGAACTTTTCTTAATTGCAAACAATGAACTGGAGATTAGGTTATGATTTAAAAGTTTGTGATCAATTGAGAAAGTAAGTGCCTTAAATAGAATTGAATTGTAGTAAATATGATATCCTTCAATCAAACAACATGATCAATAATTTCTTCAATCCTACCCTTTGTTGGCAATCTCAAATTTCGAAAGAGTTTGAAGTGATTTGAAGAGAAATTGTTGATAACTTCAAATTCCAAAAGAGTTTGAAGTGATTTGAAGAGAAATTTGATTAAGACACTTCGTTGCATTCCTATGAAATTTTTCTTTGTGGCCTAGGATGAGATTGAATAACAAGGTATCTACTTATGGTGATACAAAATATCTATAGGAACACATGTCACAACCCAATTTTAGATATGTCAAACAAAGCGATATTTTTGTTGCCACATAGATTAGTGATAGTTGCATAAAAGTTGAGAATTTAGAAAATTTGGAAACTTTACTTCTTTGTTTGAAATTAACAAATTTTAATTAAGAAACTATGGGATTTTTCTAGCAAGTTTTGAAAAGGAATGTTTTCGAGGGAAATTACATAAGAATAAAGAGAGAACTTAGAAAATACACAACAAATTGGGGAGACAACATAAAATTGATCCACCAGGTTCTTCTTTCAGTATTTTTGGATGGCCATGCACGTTCTTAGACTATTGGTATTTACTCTGTTAAAATTAATTTGAAAGTGGAATTCATTTGATTTTTTTATTTTATTTGATTTATTTTGTCTTAAGCTTGTTCTTGTGCAGAAAATGATTCAAGCATTCCTTGCTTAGAGATAGCACCGAATCATTTTTCAAATCCCTACATCACTCCATGTTTGGATTAAAAATTTTACTCTTCTTTCAATCAAACAACAAGGCAAAAACAATCATACACAAAATGATTGTTATTTTTTTACTCTTCTTTCAATCAAACAACAAGGCAAAAACAATCATACTCTTCTTCTTTTTTTTACTCTAACAAATCAAACAACAAGGCAAAAGCAATCATACACAAAATTATTGTTATTTTTCCATTCTTCTTTCAATCAAACAAGGCAAAAACAATCATACTCTTCTTTTTTTTTTTTACTCTAACAAATCAAACAAGGAGGTAAAAACAATCATACTCTTCTTTTTTTTTTCTTCTTTTTTTAAAAATAAAAATTAAAAAAAATAAAAATTTTACTCTTCTTTCAATCAAACAAAAATAAAAAATTTAAAAATTTTACTCTTCTTTGAATCAAAAAAAAAAAAAAAAAATTTAAAATTTTACTCTTCTTTCAATTAAAAAAATTTTTAAAATTTAAAAATAAAAAAAATTTAAAAAATTTTACTCTTCTTTCAATCAAAAATAAATAAAATTTACTCTTCTTTCAATCAATCAACAAGGCAAAAACAATCATACTCTTCTTTTTTTTAATTTTTTTAAAATAAAATAAAAATTTAAAAAAATATATAAATTTTACTCTTCTTTCAGTCAAACAAAAATAAAAATAAAAATAAAATAAATTAAAATAAATTAAAAAAATAAAATCAAAATCAAAATTAAAACAAAATAAAGAATAAAATTTAAAAAAATAAAATAAAATAAAAAATTTTTATTTCTAAAATAAAAACAAAATAAAATAAAAAATAAAATAAAAATTAAATAAAATAAAAATAAAATCAAACAAAAATAAAAATAAAATTTAAAAATTTTACTCTTCTTTCAATCAAACAACAAAGCAAAAACAATCATATACAAAATTATTGTTATTTTTTCTTATTTTTTTTAAAATAAAATAAAAAATTTTAAAAACTAAAAAATTTTACTCTTTTTCCAATCAAAATTTTAAAAAAATTTCAAAAAAATTTAATAAAAAAGTTTTTTAAAAATAAATTTAAAAATTTTACTCTTCTTTCAATTAAAAAAATTTTACTCTTCTTTCAAAAAAATTTAAAAATTTTACTCTTTTTTCAAATTTTACTCTTCTTTCAATTAAATTTTTTTTTTTTAAAATTTAAAAAATAAAACAAAATAAAATAAAATAAAATAAATAAATAAATAAAACAAAAATAAAAATAAAATAAAATTAAAATTAAAAAAATAAATAATAAAAATTAAATTAAATTAAATTAAAATTGAAAAAAATAAAAATAAAAATAAAATAAATAAAATAAAAATAAATAAATAAAATAAACATTAAAAAAATAAAACAAAACAAAATAAAAAATAAAATAAAAATAAAAAATAAAAATAAAATATAAAATATAAAATTAAAAAAAAATAAAACAAAAATTTAAAAAAATAAAAATAAAAATTTTACTCTTCTTTCAATCAAACAATAAGGCAAAAATAATCATACTCTTTTTTTTTTTAAAGCAAAAACAATCATACACAAAACGATTGTTATTTTATTACTCTTCTTTCAATCAAACAACAAGGCAAAAACAATCATACTCTTCTTATTTTTTTAAGGCAAAAACAATCATACACAAAACGATTGTTATTTTATTACTCTTCTTTCAATCAAACAACAAAGCAAAAACAATCATACACAAAATGATTGTTATTTTATTACTCTTCTTTCAATCAAACAACAAGGCAAAAACAATCATACTCTTCTTTTATATATATATATATATATATATATATATATATATATATATATATATATATTTTAAACTAAAAATTTTATTCTTCTTTCAATCAAACAAAAATAAATTTAAAAATTTTACTCTTATTTCAATCAAAAAAAAAAATTAAAAATTTAAAAATTTTACTCTTCTTTCAATTAATAAAATTTTAAAAATTTTACTTTTTTTCAATCAAAAAATTAAAAAAATTTACTCTTCTTTCAATCAAACAAGACAAAAGCAATCATACTCTTCTTTTTTTTAATATTTTTTAAATAAAATAAAAATTTAAAAAATATATAAATTTTACTCTTTTTTCAATCAAACAAAAATAAAAATAAAAATAAAATAAATAAAAATAAATTTAAAAAAAAATAAAAATATAAAAAAATAAAAAATAAAAAATAAAATTTAAAAAAATAAAATAAAACAAAAATTTAAAAAAATAAAATCAAACAAAAATAAAAATAAAAAATTTAAAAATTTTACTCTTCTTTCAATCAAACAACAAAGCAAAAACAATCATACACAAAATGATTGTTATTTTTTTTTATTTTTTGAAAAAATAAATTTTTATTTTTATTTTTTTAAAAAAAATTACTTTTCTTTTAATCAAAATTTTTGTTAAAAAAATTAAAAATTTTACTCTTCTTTCAATTAAAAAACTATAAAAAATTTAAAAATTTTACTCTTCTTTAAATAAATTTTTTTTAAAAAAAAATTACTCTTCTTTCAATCAAACAACAATGCAAAAACAATCATACTCTTCTTATTTTTTATTTTTTTAAATAAAATGAAAATTTAAAAAAAAATTATAAATTTTACTGTTCTTTCAATCAAACAAAAATATAAATAAAAATAAATTTTAAAAAAAAATCAAAATTAAAAAAATAATTTTAAAAAATAAAATAAAAATAAAATCAAACAAAAACAAAAATTTAAAATTAAAACAAAATTTTATAAATTTTACTCTTCTTTCAATCAAATAACAAGGCAAAAATAATCATATACAAAATGATTGTTATTTTTTCTTATTTTTTTAAAAATAAAAATTTTGTTTTTAAAAAAAATAAAAAAACTTTTTTTCAATCAAAATTTTAAAAAAAAATTAATAACATTAGGTAAAAAAAAAAAAATTTAAATTTAAATTTTTTTTAAAAACTAAAAAATTTTAAAAAAATTTAATAATAATTTAAAAAAAAAATTTAACAATTTTAATCTTCTTTCAAATTTTACTCTTTTTTCAAATTTTACTCTTTTTTCACTTAAAACATTTAAAACAAAAATAAAACAAAAATAAAATTTAAATTTAAAAAAAATGTAAAAATCAAAAAATCAAAAATAAAAAATAAAATAAAAATAAAAATAAAATAAATATAAAATAAATAAAATAAAATTTTGAATTTTAAAAAGAATAAAACAAAAAATTTTAAAAATAAAAATAAAAATAAAATAAAATAAAAATTTTACTCTTCTTTCAATCAAACAATAAAGCAAAAACAATCATACTCTCTTTATTTTTTTAAGACAAAAATAATCATACACAAAACTATTGTTATTTTATTACTCTTCTTCTTCTTTTTTTACTCTAACAAATCAAACAACAAGGCAAAAACAATCATACTCTTTTTTCAATCAAACAACAAGGCAAAAACAATCATACTTTTTTTCTTTTTTTTTAAGCAAAAACAATCATACACAAAATGATTCTTATTTTACTACTCTTTTTCCAATCAAACAACAAGGCAAAAAAATAAAAAAAATTAAAATTTAAAAAAAATAAATAAATTTAAAAATTTTACTTTTATTTCAATCAAACAACAAGACAAAAATAATCATACTCTTCTTTTCTTTTCTTTTTTAAATAAAATCAAATTTTTTTAAAAAAAATCAATTTTACTCTTATTTCAATCAAAAAAAAATTTTTTAAAAAAAATTTTTAAAAAAAATCAAAATAAAAATAAAAATAAAATAAAATTTAAAATTTAAAAAAATTAAATTAAATTTTTAAAAAAATAAAAAAAAATTTATTCGTAAAATAAAAAAATTTTATTTGTAAAATAAAAATAAAATCAAACAACAAGACAAAAACAATCATATTCTTCTTTCAATCAAACAACAAGACAAAAACAATCATATTCTTCTTTCAATCAAACAACAAGACAAAAACAATCATACTCTTTCTTTTTTTTTTTAGTGCAAAAACAATCATACACAAAATTATTGTTATTTTATCAAGTTTCAATCAAACAACAAAGCAAAAACAATCATACTCCTCTTTTTCTGTTTTTTTAAATAAAATAAATTTTTTTTAAAAATATAAATTTTACTCTTCTTTCAATCAAACAAAAATAAAAATAAAAATAAAATAAATAAAAATAAATTTAAAAAATAAAATCAAAATAAAAATAAAAATAAAATAAAATAAATTTTTTTAAAAAAAAATTGATTTATAAAATTATTATTTTTTATTTTTAAAATAGAAATAAAAATAAAATCAAACAACAAGGCAAAAACAATCACACTCTTCTTATTTTTTTTTACTCTAATAAATCAAACAACACGGCAAAAATAATCATACTTTTTTTTTTTTTTAAAGCAAAAACAATCATACACAAAATGATTGTTATTTTATTACTCTTCTTTCAATCAAACAACAAGGCAAAAACAATCATACTCTTTATTTTTGTTTACTATAACAAATCAAACAACAAGGCAAAAACAATCATATTCTTCTTATATATTTTTTATTACTCTTCTTTCAAACAAAAAACAAGGCAAAAACAATCATACTCTTTTTATTTATTTTTATTTTAACAAATCAAACAACAATACAAAAACAATCATACTCTTTTTATATTTTTTTTATTACTCTTATTTCAATCAAACAACAAGGCAAAAAACAATCATACTTTTATTTCAATCAAACAACAAGACAAAAAAAATCATACACAAAATGAATGTTATTTTATTACTCTTCTTTCAATCAAACAACGAGGCAAAATTAATCATACTCTTTTTCTTTTTTTTTTTTACTTTAACAAATCAAACAACAAGGCAAAACCAATCATACTCTTTTTTTTTTTTTTAAATTAAAATAAAAGACACAAAAAATAAAAAAATAAAAATTTTACTTTTATTTCAATCAAACAAGGCAAAAACAAAATTATTCTTCTTATTTTTTAATCAAATAAAAATAAAAAATAAAAATAAAATAAAAATGAGTATAAAATAAAAAATTTACTCTTGTTTCAATCAAATAACAAGAGTAAAATAAAATAAATAAAATAAAAACAAAACAATAAAATTAAAATTTAAAAATAAAATAAATTTTTTTTTTAAAAAAAACAATTAAAATAAAATTAAAATTAAAATTACAAATAAAATAAAAATAAAATCAAATCAAAAATCAAAAAAATAAAATAAAAAATAAATAAATAAAACAAAAAAAATTAAAATTAAAAAATAAAATTAAAATAAAATAAAACAAAAATAAAAATAAAGATAAAATAAAAATAAAAATAAAACTAAAATAAAATAAAATAAAAATTTAAATAAAGTAAATAAATAAATAAATAAATAAAAATAAATAAATAAAACAATAAATAATTTATTTTATTTTTTTAAATTTTAAAAATACTATAAAAATAAAATTAAAATTAAAATAAAATAAAATTAAAAAAATATTTAAAAATATAAAAATAAAAATATTAAATTAAATTAAAAAAAAAATTTAAAAAAAAAATTTTTTTTTAAAAATTTCTCTTATTTCAATCAAACAAGGCAAAAAAATTCATACACAAAATGATTGTTATTTTTTTATTTTTTTCAATCGAACAACAAGGCAAAAACAATCAAACTCTTATTATTTTTTTTCTAAACAATAATTAAAAAAAAAATTTAAAAAATTTACATTTCTTTATATCAAACAAAAATAAAAATTTTTAAAAAAAACAAAATTAAAAAATTTTAGTCTTGTTTAAATTGAAAAAAATAAAAAATTTTTAAAAAATAATTGGAAAAATTTACTCTTCTTTCAATTAAAAAAAATTTAAAAATTTAAAATTTTTACTTTTATTTCAATTAAAAAAAAAATGTACTCTTCTTTCAATCAAACAACAAGGCAAAAACAATCATAGTCTTTTTATTTTTGAAAAAAAAAAATTACTCTTTTTTTAATCAAACAAAAATAAAATTAAATAAATAAACTAAAATAAAATAAAAAAATTTTAAAAATATATAAAAATAAAATAAAAATTATAAAAAAATAAAAATATTTTATTTGTAAAATAAAAATAAAATAAAATAAAATAAAAATAAAATCAAACAAAAATAAAAATTTAAAAATTTTACTCTTCTTTCAATCAAACAACAAAGCAAAAACAATCATACACAAAATGATTGTTATTTTTTTCTTATTATTTTAAAAATTTAAAAAAAAAATATTTAAAAAAAAAAATAAAATTTTAAAAAAAAAATAAAATTAATAAAAATTTAAAAATTTTAATCTTATTTCAATTAAACAAATTTTACTTTTCTTTTTAAAAAAATTTAAAAATTTTACTCTTTTTTCAAATTTTACTCTTTTTTAAAAATTTTACTCTTCTTTCAATGAAAAAAATTTAATAAAAATTTAAAAATTTTACTCTTATTTCAATTTAAAAAAAAAATTAGTCTTAACTCAATAAAAAAAAAAAATTTACTCTTATGTCAATTAAAAAATATAATTTTAAAAATAACAAATTTTTTTTTAAAATTACTCTTTTTTCAATTAAAAATAAATTTTGCCTTGTTGTTTGATTGAAAGAAGTGTAAAAAAAAATTTAAAAATTTTACTCTTTTTTCAATAAAAAATAAATAAATAAAAATTTAAATATTTTACTCTTAATTCAATTAAAAAAATTTTAAAAATTTTACTCTTTTTTTAATCAAATAAGACAAAAACAATCATACTCTTCTTATTTTTATTTTTATTTTAAATAAAAAATAAAAATAAAAATATATATATAAATTTTACTCTTTTTTTAAAAAAAAATTTAAATAAAAATTTTTAAAAAATAAAATTTTAAAAAAAATTATTCTTTTTTAAAAATTTTACTTTTATTTTTAAAAAAAAAATTATTTTTTTATTTATTGAAAGAGGAGTAAAAAAAATTTTAAAATACTCTTCTTATTTTTTACTCTTTTTTCAATCAAACAACAAAGCAAAAACAATAATAGTCTTCTTTTTTTAAAAATAAAATAAAAATAAAAATAATATATAAATTTTACTTTTATTTTTAAAAAAATTTTAAATAAAAATAAAAATAAAATAAATAAAAAAATCTTCTTTTTTAAAAATTTTACTCTTATTTAAAAAAAAAAAAAAAAAAAAATTATTTAAAGAAGAGTAAAATTTTTTTAAAAGTACTCTTCTTATTTTTTTTTTAAAATATAAATTAAATAAATTTTTTTTTAAAAAATAATAATTTACTCTTATTTCAATCAAACCAAAATAAAAATAAATAAAATTTAGAAAAAAAAGAAAAAAAAGCAAAAACAATCATACTCTTCTTTAAAAAATTTACTCTTATTTAAAAATAAAAATAAAAATTGTACTCATCTTTCAATCAAATAAAAATAAAAATGAAAAAAATTTAAATTTAAATTTAAAAATAAAATAAAACAACAAGGCAAAAACAATCATACTCTTCTTTAAAAAATTTACTCTTTTTTTTTAAAAAAAAAAATTTTAAAAAAAAAAAAAAATATTTACTCTTCTTTCAATCAAACAAAAATATAAATAAAATAAAAATAAAAATAAACTTAAAATTTAAAAAAATAAAATAAAACAAGGCAAAAACAATCATACTCTTCTTTAAAAATTTTACTCTTTTTTATAAAAAAATTAAAATAAAAATAAAAACACCACATCCGACAATAAGTACGCCACATCCGACAATAAGTACACCACCAACAATAAGTACACCACCAGAGGTACACAAATCCACAAAGATCGACAGAGGAGACTCGGGCGTTGAGTTACCTCTTCTTGAGAGGGCTTTCTAGTTTCCATATGTGTGATGTTGAGGGTCTGGGGTTCAGAGTAACCAGTCTAGGGTAACTCAACGCTTGAGGGTTCGGGGTCTTTTAAGAGATCAGTCCAGGGTAACTCAAGCAACCATGTGATGACACTCCCTAGTATGTAGCCTGAGTCTCTTCTGTAAATCTTTGTGGATTTGTGTACCTCTGGTGGTGTACTTATTGTCGAATTTGGTGTACTTATTGAGAAAATATAAGTACACCACATCCGACAATAAGTACGCCACATCCGACAATAAGTACACCACCAACAATAAGTACACTACCAGAGGTACACAAATCCACAAAGATCTACAGAAGAGACTCAGGCTACATACTAGGGAGTGTCATCGCATGATTGCTTGAGTTACCCTAGACTGATCTCTTAAAAGACCCCGGACCCTCAAGCATTGATTTACCCTGGACTGGTTACTCTGAACCTCGGACCCTCAACATCACACATATGGAAACTAGAAAGCCCTCTCAAGAAGACGAGGCACTCATCTCATTCCCATCCTTAGTCTATACAAGCACTAAAGGCTAAAGAAGTGATATCCGACAATAAATAAGGATAACAATATTCTTCTTTCATCAATTAATTATAAAAATAAATAGTGATAAAAAAAATTTACTCTTCTTACAAAAAATAAAAATAAAAATTTTACTCTTCTTACAAAAAATAAAATAAAAATAAAAATAAAAATTAATTATAAAAATAAATAGTGATAAAAAAAAGAAGTGATATCTGACAATAAATAAGAATAACAATACTCTTCTTTCATCAATTAATTATGACAATAAATAGTGATAAAAAATTTACTCTTCTTTCATCAATTAATTATTTTCCATATCAATCTCATCATCAGGACATGCAAATCTTGCCCTTCATTCACATTGTGTATAGTCTCCTATAGCTTCATTCCTATTTGCATAGTTTTTTGATGTCGCTTTCATATTTCTTGGGCTCTCATCTATTTAGAATAGGATCTAATTGGGAATTGATCCCTAATGGATTTACCTTTCCTCATGATACGTGGAATTGCATGCTTTGTTCTACATAGGCACAAGTAAATTTTCTTTACATGTTTTTGGTTTTCTTGAATGTATTTTACTTTGTTTGAGAATCTAAGAACAGATTCTACCTTTGGAGAATTTCATAATACATTTAAGGTTGATCGGATATCATGTAAAATAGAATTTTTTTTTTATCATGTATGTATATGTATGTATATGTATATATATATATATATATATATATATATATATATATATATATATATATATATATATATATATATATATAAGAAAAGGAATTATTCTAAAATTGAAATGAAATTTGCTATTATTGTTAAGTATATATATTGGTGGTTATTTCAGTTATGTTCATTTTGTTTTATATATTTATTTAGTTGTGAATCTAGATAAATAGGATAAATAAAGATTATTTATAATTTTCAATAGAAGTATAATTTGTTATATGAGTCTATAATTTTTGTGTTATTTTGTAGAATTGAATTATAGGCAACACCTATTTCTAACTTGTGAATTTAGCACACACATAGAATAATTAATAACTTGTAATGTAATATGTTAAGCATTTTTTTACTTCATTATTATATAATCAAATGGTAATGTTAATTATTATTTTGACTCACTTCATCGAATGGTCAAGTTAGTATGTCATTTAAAATATAATAGGTTGGTTTTAATATCAATAGTAACTTAAGGGCATATTTCCTTACAAATTATAACTCTTTAAATATTAATATAAATGTTGTGGTCACAAACCAAAGATAAGTTGATCGGGAAATTGTTGCATATTCTATTTGCTATATGATTTAAAATAATGTGTAAGAACATGTGGTCAATGGACTTAGTATCAAAACATATTTTATTGTTAATTACAATAGGACACCCAATATATATCATCTTAGGTGGAATATTGGTGGACATTTTTCAATTATTATTTATTTCATTAAATGTAGTGCTAATGAGTAGCAAAGAAGTGTATAGTTACTTCATTTTATATAAATGATTTATTAGAAAATTAGACTCTAAATTTTCAATGCAATTTTATAACTCTTTGAAAAATAAAGGAAGCTATTTTAAATAATTTATTTCTTGAATTTATGTTATTTCTTTTTATTGGGATATGGTTGTGAATGATCTCCTTGACCTACAAATTGACTTTGTTTCTATGATTATTTTGTGGTAGTGCATTCTATTGTTTCTTTCTCTTGGAATAAATTGATGTTTTATTATTATTTTATAATATGATAGAACTAAGCTCTTTTTAATTTACCAAGAAATATTTGAGGATTCATGAAACATTAAAAGAAAAGTAGCAATGTGGTAGATACTATGATAATGAGTAAATTTATCAAGGAAGATTTTTGTAAATATGGATATAATTAATATATGTTGCATGTATCATGTTCTAGAATATTTCATATTTGGGAATTTAAAGTAGAATTTAATTCTTAATTAACTTCATTGAACTAAAAGAATGATGTTTATGTTACCTTGAAATGCATCTTGTTTAAACAATGTCTTTCAATAAGAGCTATGATATGCTTATCCTTTCTTAAGAGGAAGTTGAGTCTGTGATGTGATATTGTTACATTGTTGGAGTAGATTATTTGTTTGCTTCACAATTATCATTACTCCTTTAGTTTTGCTTGGTTAGACTCCCTCGTTTCTAGGCTAGGTATCTTTCATGTTCTCGAGAAGCTTAATAGCTCTGTGGTAGGGTGGTAAAGCACTCCTACAATATTCTCGCTCTTGTGTTCTTGGACAAGTTATGGAGTCTCTATCAACTTGGAAGATAGGTTCAGATCATGTTGGTATTCTTGTAACAGGTTATGGTTTCTTAGAGAACTTTTCATTTGATCTCTTATCTTCATACTTGTACATATATATGTATTTCTTTTAAATTTAACAGTATTAAAAATAAATGTTGACTATTAAATGTGCATATTGGCATTGACTCTTTTTGTCTTCTCCACTTTTTAGGGAGATTGCTGACATGGATCTTGTTTTGTAGGGGCAGACTTTACAACGCATCAATTACTTTATCTACTTTCATCCTCTTGCAATAAGTTTTGATGAGTTTTTTAGGTACCCATTTTGTCACCTCAACACAGGCCTACATTGTGCACTCTCTAATTTAACAAATCACATGACTAATTGTAATAGATTTCCACAATTCATGATATTCTATGTATGCATCTAGGTGAGATTGTGTGTGAGTTTATCAACATCAATATTTTGGATCAAACAGATAATGAATCATTGAATATGATCCAAAACGTTAATGCTAATAAACTCACACACAATCTCACCCATAAACATAAATAGAAAATCACACAACTTTGAGGACCTATATTTTGCATCCATTTTATTGAATTGCCAAGATGAGTATTATTTTGTATTGAAAGCCTATCAATGAACTCATGCCCATTTTGAGACCCTAGTGACTTCGTTTGTTGTGTTTTCGAAGCCTAATCTAAAAGCAATTTCTTCTGATTGTTAACATGGACACTATTTTATTTTCCAGACTGTTATTTTATGGGTCAATATTTCAGTCACAATTGACTTTTTTTCCAAGAGGCTCATTTTCTTGGATAGTATGCATATAAATGTATCTCCATCAACTATTGTAAGCTTTCAAAATAATGTTTGATATTTTTGCAAGACCAAATGTAGAGGTGGTTCAGAGTCTTTACATTTACATTTTTAGTGTTTCAAAGTGATCCAGTTTGGTCAGTAGTTTCTTGCACTCCGGTTGAAACAAAGCAAAAACATTTTGCACAATCTCTCTATATATCTAAATGAATGCCTAGACTAAGCAGTGACTGACCAATCTAGAGTTTTATATATTTGCAAGGCAGTCATTAAATGGGTTTCAAAGTGGTTCTGGTACACTTATTTGTAGAAACAATGAAATAATATTATTGGAGATGCATTGCATATATATTATTAAATGGCATAAAGAAATAAATAATGATATTAAGAATGATATCATACAGAGAGAATTAGACTAAACCATACCATGTCACCTACATCAGTAAAATGAGAAGTAAATATAGTAAAATGGGATAATGTCAGAGGAAGTCGAGTGTTTAAATGATCATAAGATCCACGTCAAACTAGGCAATAGCGTTAAAATATAAATCTTCATCATATACACACAAAGAGTAAAAGCAAAAATCCAGCATGGTCCAAGGGCCGCAGAGACGTAAGAGATTTATGAAGCAACAAAATATAAATCATGATGAAACGATAATTTCTAAATTAATATTGAATTGTTACTAATTTGAAAGAATATAAAATTTAAGATGTGTCCTTATGCCATCAACTGAAGTCATTTAAAGTAAAAATTTAAGATTATTTTAAAAATACTATAATGTGATTATAATCAAAATTGTGTTATTTAATTGATTACTTTTTAAAAATTGGATTTTTCTTATAGATATAAGAGTTATTTTATTTGAAATAGAAAATAGAAGCACGCTAGAAAAAGAGTAGATGTCCTATGCAGTCTTGGTATACTGAATATTGTAAATGAAACACTAGCTATTTGTACTCATTTTTCTAATTTAATGTAACAACTTTGTTTTTGTATTCATCTTGAAAATTGAAGTTTTTTTCAAATTACCATGTGATTATTGATTTTAAAATCTATTGTTATTAGGAATGAGGAAGTTGATTTCATTAAAATCTTTGATTATCTCTATTAGGATATGAATGTTGTCTATGTGAATTTTGTCTAATTGACTTTCCCAAATAAATTCAATTCAATTAGACTAGGGGTTGTGTTGTCAATTGAAGCCCAGTGTATAAAGTAGTAGATGATAAGAAGTGTCTATCTTGTAGACTAAATTTTCCAAAAAAACCATTTTCCATAATTTAATAATTAACTTTAAAATGGTTGCACTTATTTAATTATTTTATTTTATTTTTAAATGGATTTGGTCAGCTAGTTAGCCACTGGCTTTGATGGTATAGCACTGTGTCTCACAATTATATATGAGGATATGAAGTTTAAGGATTTTGCAAACTTAAAAACTCACAAAGTTCAAATTCGCTATAAAAAAGTCTTGAACCAAGTGACCAAGGTTTATGATGGAGGTTATTCCCAGTCCTTGGCTAAAACTAATTGAGTAATTCTATTAGAGAGTCAGAAAAACTCTTAGATTTCTAGTCCATGATTTTAGGAACAGATAAGTCACATATTGGAAATTAATGTGTGTCATATTATAGATCTGAGGAGGTCATTTGATCTATTTTGGAAGGCTATTGGTTGTACTTTGACTTCAGTGCAAAAGTCAGTAATTAGTGACACTATGCCATCATGAGCTTGAGTTCAAGAAACTTTATTATTTAAATCATTCAATGTCTTAAATAAATAAAATACATAATGACTTTTGGCATCAATTGATAGGATTTATATCTATACTTCCAAGATAAAATATAAAAATGAAAATTTTCAATTCATTATAGTGGTGGGCGCCTGCAAAAGTTTCCTAAATAATTATTATAATGATTTAAACATGCAAAGGTGGGAAAATTAAAAGAATATAAAAGGTCAGTTCATAGAATGAATGTAAAACGAAAGATTTACAATAGAATATTCCCTAGGTCCCATCTACTGAAGAGATGACAAGGCTATAAGTGTCATGCCTGACCTTACTACTTTATGTTTCTCCTTATTTGCTTTAGGTTGTTGCATTTGACACTAGCTCTGTTGTTGGGATATTGTAAACACTGAACACTGTTTTGTGTATGATCAAATAGATTAGTTTCGGATTAGGAGTTATATTTTGTTTGGATACTACTTTTGAAGTACAGTTTGATTTTACTCAAGATTTCAGTTATCAAGTCTAGTTGTATTGTCAATTTAGTAGTGCATGATTTGAGCTTAGAACTGAAGCAGGTTTTGATATGTATGGAGGTTTGCAAGGAATTCTTGTTGCAAGATTGTAATTGTAGGGTTTTCCAATTATTGCTATGATTACGAAAATCAAATTTGGATTATTTCATTTAGAATTATGTCTTGGTATACTTGAATTCTACATTCTTCAGTAGTTATATTTTATTGTGACTATGATGTTTACTAGGATGTTTGTAAAACTCTCAAGTGTATATATGTATTTGTGTGGGTGTTCGCATAGATATTAATCCTTTATTTTATTGATGTGAATTAAACACATTTAATGTGTATGGAAAATACATTCTGGTACTCTTAAGATTGAGAATTTCTTATTTTTATTGGTGTTTTGTTTAAAAAATATTATTTTCGAGAAATTCATTTCACTCTTTTATGTATTTGATTTGTGTAAATATATAAACATATGTGTGAATATTAATCCACACATATATTTATATATATTATGTGGTTATTTTGGAAATTCACACATATATTCACATGAATTAAAGTGTGAAGTGAAGCATATTGAATTCGTAAGAATAGTTATACCTGTGGCTGTTATGATATATGAGGCTATCATTTTATTCATATATAATGTTTGGAAATGAAGATTTCATTTTCCTAAAACCCTAATGGGTTTCGAATGATTTGAAGAAGGTTCAATATTATTGCATTTTTGTAGCCAAATATGGCGATGGTTTGGTGACTGCCGTATACATGGCTCTATTTTGAGTGATAGTTCATTGAATGCAGAGTAATGAGGTTTTATGGCACTGTAAGTATAGTCGGCCATTTCGTGTTGTTAGTTTGGCTACCTGTTGAGATAGGGCCAGAGATTTGGCCGCACTACTCTGATTGAGGAACACTTGTGACCCTTGTTGCTGTGGAATTGGGTTCATCGAAGAGTTTGTTGAAAATGATTTCAAGTTTTTGAGGCCGAGCATTGAGGTGTTGCTCACAGCCAGTCCTTTTGATGTACTTCTCTCAAATTTTGTTATTGATCATCGTAACCTCTGTTACAAGAAAGTTCTTCTAGCTCAGCAATTTGGGCAATTTGAAAAAGTGGTTTTTGGTTTGGGTTTTGGTCTTTGGCAGCGAGTGGCTGGAGAGTTCATTTACCCTCTACTAAATTGCATGTAGGGGCAATTTCTTACCCTTCTCACTCTCTCTTTATAATTACATTTCGATTTGTTTGTAAACGCATGGTTCTCAGTTTAGATGTAGAAGAATATGTCATTTAAGCATGGGTATAGACAAAGTTGGGCTCTATGTTATTGTACAGCTCTGTGTGTACCCATACTTAAATGGGAGGCTTGGTGATATGTTTTGGATATGTTGTTAGATTATATGTAGATACTGTATTTATAAATTTTTTATGTTTGACACTGTATGACATTTCATGACCGAGGGTTAAGTCTTAATTCTAAGGGTTGTCAATGAAACTCGGGGCATAGTCATTTCGTCAAACAGTTTGCGTGAAGTAAAGTATAAGATGCTACATGGGATTGTCAGATTTGGCAAATTCGGAATATCTTAGGTTTCAATCATTTTATCGTCATAGTTCATACTTCTGATGGTTAACAGTATAGTATCGATTTTGGTTGCATTAACCAATAGATTGTTGATGGTCGGTAGTAAGGTTTTGACGTTGTTATTTTGGTAAACAGTTTGCATATATTTGCGAATTCTTGGGTTTTTGATAAACAGTCCATTCTCACCCGATATGTGATGTTTTAAATAAATATTTATAGTCTATCTTTGGAATAAGGAAACTTGTGATTTGGTTGTGATAGTTTGTAAGGGACTATCGATTTAAAATGTTTGAACTTTCTGTCCAAACAACATACCTTCATTGTTTTTCTGTTCTTGAATCATTAGCTGACAACCGAACACTTTCTATATCAAATAAGATATAAAATGGTTCATGACCATATATGACTATCGTATGATAATGGGAAAACTTTAAGTTGACTGTGATTATTCGAGAACTAATGATAATATGTCGATAATCGATTTACTTTGATATAACAGTAGATTTTGTTTAATTGAATATTAACAATTCTTTGGTTACTTTTATTTTATTCTTATATATACAGTAAAATGGATAGTATTGAAAAAGACAAAAAAAATAAAATTAGTTATTAAGAAAACAACAGGTATTGTTGAATAATGGAGTTGTAAGTGTCAAAAGAGAACATTCTCATATTTGGAAAACATGGTCTTAGTTGATAGTCACATATAATAAAGACTCTGTAGTAAAAGTTTTTATAAACTTAGAAATTTGACTATGATTAGAAAAAGAAGTCATATTGATTTGAATGTATAGTCAAAAACATATGACAACATTGTTATTGGTCTTTTTGTTCAAACATTGATGAGATCCGAACATGTAAGAAAATTGTCAGTGGTGTTAGAATGTTGTTTTGAAGTACTACAATTCAGTAATAAAAGGAAACTTTTTTTATTTTATATATATATATATATATATATATATATATATATATATATATATATATATATATATATATATATATATATATATATATATATATATATATATATATATATATATATATATATATATATATATATATATATATATAATTTTTTTTTTAAAGTTATACTCTATTTTATTGAGAATCAGAGCTGTTTTTCGGATTCTATTGAAATGGAAAGTTGATTTCATTTTAAGTTTCGATTATGAAATATGTTGATGAAATTCTTTTTTTTTAAATGAAAGTATCTTTTGTACTTGATCTTACTATCTTGCTATTTCAAAGGATAAGTAAAGATTGTTATGATAGCAGGGATAAATAGTATAGTACTAGGATCAGTAAATATCATTAAGTTAGAATGTCAGTTTAATTGCATTTACGGGTTCTATTATTATAGTATTTATTTCTGTTGTTATAGTAGTCTAAATTTACCTTGGAAATAGGAAAAGTTAAGATGTGTTCGAATAGATTAAAGGATGTAGTATCATGTTGAAAACTGAGTTATATTCTGTAGCATGAACATTCTTAGAAAATTTGTTTGATGTGTATTTTAAGAATAGTTGTGATGAACGTATATTGGGGTGGCTGAATTTGGTTTATCCTATTCAGTTAATTAATTCAGTGATAATTATAAAATGAATTGGGTGGGTTAATTACATATAAAAGATAGTTGGCCTTACCTATGACTTAAACCTATATGGTTAAGTACGGAGAACAAGGCATATCTCTATTCTGTCAATGACAAGTATAGTAGAGAAACCAGTTATGTGTTGACTATGAGCATACCATACATGGATGCAGTATCTTAGTGCCATAACGATGACACCTCAGTATATATATGTTTCATTTATGTGTTATTCTTAGTGTGAGTTTAATTTTGCAATAATGAGTAAAGGTTTACTTCTTGCATATTAATTTTGGAACTGCACTATGTTAAAGTGAATTAGATATCTGCATTATGGTTTTGTATATGTTTGGTCTAACATGCATGCAAGTGGATTACGCTTTTCAACTCAGTGTGTACTGAGCCCTCTTTTGTTTTGTGTTGCATTCTGTGTGTTTCCAGGTGCTTCAAGATTACAAGTAGCTAAAGATGTTTACTGAAGTTCTTCTTGAATCATTATTTATTTGCTTGTAAGGTCCATATTTTGGACATAGGTATTTAAGGATGAGATTGTACTTCATTATTGTTCTGAACACAATATGTATTAGAATCTTTATGGAATCATATTTGGATGATAATTACTTGTATTTTGAGGTTTTCAGATTGAGAGTGATTCAATCTGTGTTATTGTACTTGTATTAAGTAAAAATTTAAAATTTAAAAAAAAAATATTGCATTCTTTGTACTTGTTATTGGATTCAAATTATTGGTTTTGTTAGTGGTAGTGTTACAATAAGAATGTAAAATATTTTAAATGTTTGTGGTTCATTCCTGCTATGTGTTTTGTCCTCGCAACTCCATTAAAATGATTGAGTTATTATTGAGTTATATAGAATATTGGGTTGCATCATTAGAATGATTACTAGAGCTTAACCATTTAGTACATTTGCTTCTACATTTTGACTATGTTGTTGTCAAAAGTACTCATGAATAGCAATGAATAATTTCATGTTCTTCTAAGAGAAACAATGCTAATGTGCATTATGAATCTGTGCACAAATGGGTGCAGTAAGCTAGCCACAAATTGGATTGCACAATGAAGTCTTGATAGATGATGTGGAGTCAGATTTATGTTATATGGAGTTTTATTGGAGATCTCTTTTCCCCAATGAGATACTTATATATGAATGTGAAAAAGAAAATAGCACTATGAAGTAGAATGCAAACCCATGGTGAAAAATAAAAGTAAATAGAAAAAAAAATAAAAATCAATATTAAAAATTTGTTTCTAAAGAAACTTTCAAATAAAGTTATTATTAGAGTGAAAATATGCTTATATTTGTATATTTGTGAAACTATTTGAGAAAAAAAGAAAAATATTTAAGAAAAAATGTTTTTCATTCAATAGTCAAGATATTTCACAAAACACACAAGATGAAATGATAAATTTTCATATAGTAAATATGTTTCATTTTTGACTTATGAGGAGGTTGGCCTAGAATTGGTGCTAATGTTTTATCAAGGTAAGATAACTAATTGTTGGCTAAACTCTGTGTGTGTGTGTGTGTGTGTGTGTGTGTGTGTGTGTGTGTGTGTGTGTGTGTGTGTGTGTGTGTGTGTGTGTGTGTGTGTGTGTGTGTGTGTGTGTGTGTGTGTGAAGAGTTTTAAAATCATAAGAAAGAAATGTGTTCACTAGAATAAAGAGATAGGGTAAAAAGGTAGATATTATTTTCAAATGAATAAAGAGGATGTATATTTTTAGTTGGAGAAGTAAAAGGGGAATCAAATATTCCTAGATGCAAAGAAAATGGTAACAAAATGCAAATATTTTTCATTCAAAGAATAAGATTTAGATTTTTGTTTAGTTTTAAAATAGAAGAGAAACTGATCTCATTGTCAAATGGGAAAGTGCAAAGCTGATTTAAGGAGAACAGATGTCAAATTGTTATTCAACTTTATATTTTCCTATTTATATTTTTTTTCTTCCTTTTCTCAAGGTTTCATTGTGTAAGGTTCTATAAGGGTAGGCCATAGTCATGTAAAAATTATTAAATGTCTAAGTAAGTGGTCTCTTATTTGTAATGTCTTTGGTGTTTTGAGTTGATTTTCATAAATTGTCTTTAGTTTTAAATGTAATTTTTTATGATTTGAGATAATTGAAGATAAATCAGACTATGCATCCTACTCTAAGAGTAATGTATTTCTTTGATGACTAAAATGAAAAAAAAAACGAAAAAAGACAGATGGATTGACAAGTATGGGTGTGTAATATGTTGTAGTGATTTTGTTGTTGAAATAAAAAAAAAATTAAAGATCTTCAAGACATGTTCTAAATATTACAATATGAGATGTTTTCCATTTGACTATGCTACCCTTATCTAGGCAGTAATCAATCTTGTAAGTTTTGTTTTAGTTTGGTCTCATTAAATCAATTCAAAAAAAAAATTAGGAGTATGACTAGTGTAGTTTTGTTCTCAGTAATAATATCTAAAGCTAGACAGGATTAATTGTATGACTGGTGAAATAGAAGACCCATTTATATGAATATAATAATTGTCCAAATTTATAGGTATGTAGCTAATTGCTAAAATGAGTTTGTCGTATATGCAAACATAGAATTAGGAATTCCCTCCCAAACCTAATTGAGCTCAAAGTGTAGAAGGATTGTATAGCTTGTTTATGCTGCATTTTCTTGTCTTCAATTTTGTGGATGGTTCTAAATATGTGGTCTAGGTTTCTTAGGATTGAAGATATCAAGAAAAATCTCCAACACCTTCTATAACAAAAAATATCCTTTTATATGTATAACAGTGTTCACATAGTATTACTTATAAGGAGAGAAATGATAGTGTTAAGGAGTGGTATGTAGCTTGCAATACAAGGATTGAGCTCCAATTTTTTTTTTCTTTAATCAAGCTCAAAACTTTTGGTACCATTGAATGTTGGTGTGTGGAAGTTAATCAATGATGTTTGATTCATAGTTGAATTTGGTGATGCAAATTTATGTATGGTTGTGCTAAAGAGTGTACTTCAAATGTGGCAAGATAGATAATTTTGATTAAATGTTTGTATGTGGAAGTTACTTAATCATGTTTTGTTAATGGATAAATTTGTTGATGCAAAATTATGTATGCTTATGTTGAAAGGAGGAGTGTATTGTTACAAAAGGACGTCAAAGTTGTAGACAGATGATTGTTTGCTAATGTATATCAAAGTAATCACAAACGACTAATATATCTGCAATAAGAAAAGGGATTATTTGTAATTTTACTTTTGAATGTCAAGGATGAACTCATGGTAAAGATCTTATTGTAAAAGATTACAATTTTTGTAATTTTTGTATAAATCGTTAACAACACACTAGTAACCCACATCAAGAGAAAGAAGCCAACTTGCTCATAGCAAAGGAAGGATAATGAGAGATAGAGTGAATGTTCTGTTCCCAGAAGACAACTATCCAAGTGATACTATCACTAGGCTCCCCACCACATGGTAGTTGAATCCCCACTATAGGACAATCAACACCTAGAGCTAAGTGTTGGAAACATTAAATATTAATTGCTAATGGTCAGAATTAATTAGTAGAAGTCAAAAGAGGGGTTGAATTAGTAGCAAGAGGTGGAATCTAGTCCATCGATTTAAAGGAGGCTAACTCAATAGGATCATCACTCTAGAAGGGGGGGTCATTAGGTAGTGAGGATCCCTTAGAGTTAGAATTAAAGGGATAATCAAAAGATCAGATGATCAAATGATCATCATTTGTATCCTATCACCAAGTAGAGGCACCTTTATGATACAAAAGAGAACAATTTGTAGCCAAATGACCAATAGAAGAACATGACCGACATCAAAAGGGGATGTGCCCATAATCCAATGGTTGAGTCTAAGGTATGTCCCCAACCATGAATGCCGCATCTATTGGAAGTTTTGTGCAGATATCAAGATCTATAAAACTTCTACTACTTCAAACATGAATTACATTCATACTTAATTCACCAGACATTGTTGCATTAACCTTAACCATGCAACACCATATATGAACATGTAATAGCTAATAGCTAATAACATGAATAAAAAACATATGCAATAGATCAACACATAACACCAGACTTGGAAATGTAGAAACCCTCAAAGGTGAAGATAAAACAATGGTGGAGATCACACCCACAAAATCTTCACTACTGGAGCAATAAAGTGTGATTGTTAGGGCTACAAAGTTTGATCACTTTAGATGATATACCCCATGAGGGGTCTTCCCTGCTAAGAGCTTACAAGATTGTTAAGTCTATCTTGATTAAAGAATTTTTACATCACAATAAAGTGAGCACTATTAGCATGAATATTGATGATATTCCTATGGGGGAGTATCCTAGAATTGTTGGAGCATGTGAGATATTATTAGTGTGATCATGTGTTGCATCCATGGTAGTATTTGGAATTGATGTCAACATATTTGTTATTATGTGAAGACTAACATAGAAGAAGACAAAGATTGACAGCATATGATTAACATATTGAATATGAGTTCAAGTGTAGTTGAGGACATGTTTTATAGAGTGTTCTTATGTTCTGGATTAATTATGCATGCAGAAAGTCAAATATTGATGACAGATATTTGAGATTTATAGAAGACTATATATAGATCGAGTTCCCAAGAAGTGGTTTATGGTAATCGGGTTATATCTCTTAACAGTGATAGAATCTGGTTGAGTGCAGTTAGATAGAGGTAGAAGACATCATGATGATGATGTTAGTGAGTGCATGAAGTCTAAGGTTTTTTGTATTTATTTTTGTAAAGACTATGAGCCAAAACTATTATGTAATTATGAAAAGATGTAATGTAGTGTGTATTGTATTGTATTAGTGAGGTCCTATATTGTAATTGTAAATTTAGAAAGCCTCATGGACAACTCAATAATATACTCTAAGACTTGGTATAAAGGAAGGATTTTTTTCTTGGTTGTAATGTTTGATTAAGTGTGATAAGATGTAATTAAGCGATCTAAGAGATTTTTATGTGATGTGAGTAAGTGGATCTAATATTGATATGTGAGAAGTATTTGGTGCAACAGAGGCATGGTAAGAGCACATAGAAATAATATGCGTTGTTGAGATCAGTTGTAGTTGGTATTATTCTGCAAAGGATAGTACAAAGATCAGTTAGATAGTGAATTTAGTGATCTTTTCCCTGAAGTTATTTGGACAGTGGGTCCTTCTACCTTCCAATTTTCCTAACGAGGTCAGAATCTGCTCATGGGGATTAAAAGTCTCTTAACAAGGACTAATATATACTAAATGTATTTCATTGACTCCTAATAGGGTCCATCCTCTTACAATGAATTTATATATTAGTACATCATTTTGTGGGTACCATCCCCACTGAGGTTTTCCTTATGATCAAGGGTTTCCCAAGTTAACATATATGGTGTTATTGTGTATGGTTATTTTCTTTTAGTTATTACACCTTTTGTTTACATGTTATAGATTTAATAATAATGAAAAAATTCATTTCGATTAGATAATTGATTCACACCCCCCACCCCTCTCAGTTATCTTGGTGGATTTTACTTTCTAACAATCAGTATCATAACATCAGGTCCTTGAAGGAAAATCTTAACAATTTAAGGAGATCTATGGTAAGTCATTTTATAAAGTATAGTCTAGAGTTTGATGGAACCAACTATGATAGTTGGAAAGAGAAGATGAAGACACATTTTCTATGCATGTGTCCATAGTATTCATTTACTACTAAGGGATGTAGGGACGAAAAGAAGTGCTTGAAGAACAAAATCCTGAAGATTGTATTGAAAGACAGAGAGGGTTGTTTATGTGTAATATGCTTGCCAGAGAAGAACTCTTGTTAGCCCTTCTTGAAAATGAATATAGTCAAGTAAAATATTTTAGACTATCAAATAAAATTTGGAAAGCTTTGGAATCTACTTATGAAGGTGATAAGCATTCTAAGAAGGTTTGATTACATAATTAGATATGTTTCTTTCAAGAAGCTAAAATGATGGAAGATGAATCTATATGAAGCAATTTTGGTAGGATATCAAAAATAAATGCAGGAATTAAAGCTTGTGATAGAAAGAAGGATGAAGATGAAATTGTATGGAAGATCTTGAAAACCTTGACGTTGGCATATAAGCAAATAGCATAGATGATTGAACAAGTTATATCCTGCACAAACAAGTTCAAGAGAGAAACTCTTCTTGGATGATTGGAAGAAGTAGAGACAAGTCTGAGATAGAGAGGAGATTAGCCTAGAATTGAGAAAGTTTTCAGCCCCTAAGATACCTAAGAAAAATGATGTAGCATAGAAGAGAAAAAAATCAGTGACAAAAGCAACAAGAGTTATGATGTTTGAGAATAATATCTCAAGGACATTTTGGAGAGAAGCAGTTAACATAACAGTATATACAATGAACATAGTACAAATAAAACAAGGCATTGGTCAGACCCCTTATTAGATTCAGTTTGGACATGCACCATTAGTTAAGTATTTAAAAAATAATAACTGAAGTAAGTGTTACATTAAGAGAGAAGATTACAATGGTAAGTTCAATGCAAGAAGTGATGAAGATATTTTTCTTGGGTATTCATTGAAAAGTAAAGCATAAAAAAAAATTAATTAGAGAACTAAGACTATTGTTGAGAGTGCAAATGAGTTGATGAGAAATTGGAATCTAACAAAGAATACTTTACTATGATTCTGATGAGGAAACTAATCCAAAGGCTAACTGAGAGAATGTTGAGTTTTTTTATGAAACTGGCACAGATTTATGTAATGATATACATATTGTGAAATAGAGAGAAGAACCAATGAGTGAACCTAGAGTTGAAGTAAGAACTAAAGTAGTGACAACTAATAAGAACATGATAAAGAATCATCATGTTGATCATATTATTGGTAGAAAGGATAAAGGTGTAATAACAAAAAACAAAGTGCAAAGAGAAGAACTATGTTTGATTTCTCATATAGAACCTAAAAAGACAAATGAAGAAAGTAAAGATGACTTTTGGATTCAATCTATTGGAGAGGAATTAGATCAAATTGAGAAGAATCATCTATGGGAGTTGGTTCCTAGACCCAAGGACAAGAATGGTATAGGAACTAAGTGGTTTCTCATAAATAAGATGAATGAACAAGGTAAGGTTGTTAAAAATAAATCATGACTAGTATGTAAAGTTTATTCATAGAAAGAAGGTATTGAATATGAGGAAATGTTTGCACGGGTTACTAGAATAGAAGTAGTTAGAAAGTTTTTTGGATTATGCAGTTAACAAGAAATTCAAAGTATAATAGATAGATGTGAAGTAAACATTTTTGAATGGAGAACTTGAAGGACTTTACATTAAGAAACTTGAAGAATTTTCTTTGACAAAAGAAGGAGATATGGTCTGCAAATTGAAGAAAGCATTGTATGGTTTGAAACAAGCACCTAGAGCTTGATATGTGAGGTTGGACAAATATTTGGAAAAATTGGGATTTGCTAAAGGAATTGTAGATAGTAACTTGTATTTGAAGAAAATTGAGAATTTTTTATTAATTATTGAAATATATATATGGATGTAATCTTTGGAGGGGATGATGAAACAAGTGAAGCATTTTCTAGTGAATTGAACAAAGAGTTTGAGATGAGCATAGTTGGTGAGATGAAGTATTTATTGGGTTTGTAGATTGTGTAGAGCAATGAAGGCATTCTCTTATTATAGGCTAAGTACTTTAAGGACTTGTTGAAAAGATTTTTTTTGAAAAGTTGTAAACCTATTGGTACACCTATGGTAATTGGTCATAAAGTATCTAGCAAAGATAAGAAACCTATTATTAAGAAGAAGTAAAAATGCATGATTAGAGGCTTGAAATACTTGACACATACAAGACCAAATAAAGCTAATGCAATTGGCATTGTTGCAAGATTTTAGGTTGATCCTAAAGAAGCACATTATCCAGTAGTAAAGATGATTTTTAGATATTTAAAGGATGCACCTAATTTTGGGTTGTAGCATGAGAGATCAAAAGAATTTACCCTATGTGCATATATTGATGTGGATTGGGTAGGTAGTATGGATGATAGAAAGAGTACAAGTGGTGGAATATTTTTATTAGGAGGAAGACTGGTTTATTGGCTAAGAAAGAAACAAAATTCCATTTCACAAAGCACAACAGAAGAAGAGTATGTAGCGGTAGCAAGTAATTGTCAGATTATGTGGGTGAACAAATGCTGAAGGATATTTGATTTGTGTTTATAGAGCTTGTTTTCATAAATTGTGATAACACAAGTATAGTGAGAATATCTAAGAATCTTGTGTTATATTCTAAGACAAAGCACATATCTACTAAGTATCATGTTTTTAGAGAGAAGGTTGTAGAGAAAGAGATCAAACTGGAGTATGTTATTACAAAGGAGAAGATAGCACATACATTTACAAAGCCTTTACTGAAGGATACATTTGAGTATTTGAGAGGTATTCTTGGGCTTATACCCCTATCTACTTCTAAGTAGATGATGCAAAGATTGCATTAGTCTAGTGGTACAGAGCACTATTGTTTATCTATACTGGATGTTGATGCTTCCTCTATGTGGCAGTATATGTGTTTGAGTTGAGTCATGAAGGACTCTTAGTAGTTGTTATTTGAAAATATATTTGGACACTTGATCTTGATGAAGACATTTTTGCAACAAATTGGCACGATGATGCCTCTATTATTAATTTCAATGAGGGAGAGAAGTATACTAAAAATGTCTTTTGGATATGGGCGAGAATTTTTTTTTTGTTATTAGTGTACTTAAAGATTGATGAATATTGATGGAAGTACATGAAAGGAGGAGAGATGTTTCTATGAGATTTAGATTTGGTTGATGAAGAGGATTTGAAAAGAAGATGACTACAACAGTGGAGTAGTTACAATAGAGTGGTATGTTTGGTACCCTTGGAACTTTGATTTTTTTCATCTATGTTTTCATAAATTCAAAAGGGGGATATTGTTAGCATGAATATTGATGATATTCCTATGGGGGAGTATCATAGTATTGTTAGAGCATGTGGGATATTATTAGTATGATCATATCTTGCATTCATGGTAGTATTTTTAATTGATGTCAACATACTGGTTATTTTGTGAAGACTAAAAAGTAGCAGATTGAGATTGAGATCCTATGATTAACGGATTGAAGATGAGGTGAAGAAAATTTGAGGACATATTATACAAAGTGTCCCGATGTTGTGGATTAAGAGTGCATGTAGAAAGTCAAAGATTGATAACACTTATTCGAGATTAAAAAAAGACAGTACGCATATATTGTTCCTGAGAAGTAGTTTTTGGTAATCATGTTATATCTCCTAACAGGAATAGAATCCAGTTGAGCACAATTAGATAGAGGTAGAAGACATCATGATATGATGTTTGTGACTGCACAAAGTCTACGATTGTGCATGTAAAGATTTGTGAAAAATGTGAGCCAATAATGTTATGTAATTATGAAAATATGTAATGTAATGTGTATTGTATTTTATTAATGAGGTCCTATATTATAATTGTAAATTCAAAAAGCCTCGAGGGTGGTTTAATAATATACTCTAGTACTTGGTATAAAGGAAAGATTGTTTCCTTAGTTATAATGTGTGATTAAGTGTGAAAGATGTGAGTAAGGAATCTAAGGGATTTCTATATGATGCAAGTAAGTGGATCTAGTATTGAGATTTGAGAAGTATTTAGTGTAGTAGAGGCACAATAAGAGGACAAAGAAAGAGTATAGGTTGTTGAGATCAATTGTATTTGGTAATATTCTACAAAGGATATACAAGATCAGTTGGATAATGAGTCCAATGATCTTTCCCCTGAAGTTGTTTGGACAACACGATTGAAATCTCCTCATAGGGATTCAAAGTCTCCTAAAAGGGGTTGAAATTTATTTCATTGAATCCTAATAGGGTCCATCATCTTACAAGGAATTTATATATTACTATATCATTTTTTGGGTATCATCCCCACTGGGGTTTTCCCTCTGATCAATGGTTTCCTTGGTTACCAAATCAATTATTATTGTGTGTGGTTTCCTTCTTGTGGTTATTCCACTTGTTGATTTCATGTTTCAGATTTAATAAGGATAAAAAAAGTTGTTTTGATTGGATAACTTATTCACACACCCCTCCCTCTCAATTATCATGGTGGACTTTACTTTCCAACAAGCACTCTATTAGGAGATTTACAATAGGTGTATTAGGACCACTTTGCTAAGAGATTCACCTGATATCCTAGCCAAAATGTAATCAATACCATGATCCTTTGGGTTGTACTTGATTTTTGATGGAAAATCTTCTCTTTCTAATATTTGATCACGTCAATGTGATAGATATACTTTATCTCCTCTTTGTACTACTTGGTCACCCTAGTCCTTCAACCTCTGATGCACCTTCAACTACACAATCCTCTCTCTTACAACTTCAACAACACAAAATCCTAGCTTAAACCCTTCTTTTGTCACCATCTGACAAAGCTTCTAGATCATGATCAATGATTAGGATTCATATTTTTTCCACCAAAGATTTCCATTTTTCTAATTGGCTAATCACATAACATATGGATTAATTATTTGCAATTACAGGCACAATTACCTCCATGATTGACTCCTTAATCATATAAACACACTTCCAACTCAACAAAACAAGTTACCTATAATTTTTTGTCATTTCAAACTCAAATACAAAAACTGCATTACTTGGCATATATAGCTTCTGGCCCTCGGCTTTGCTTTTACTTTCATGTTATCCTTCGACATGAATATGAATCAGCCATGACTAATTATGCCTTCTAGATTGGTTGGCACATGTTTCCTCTTAAATCATTTGGCAACAATCTCCCCCTTTGGCATTAGTGGCAAAAACACTTATCATTATCAATCAATGCATACATAACAAAACTTCAAAACTGGAAATCCCCATTTGGGTATACTCCATACCTTATCTTGGTAACTATATAAATTACTTTGTTCCTCTATAAACAAAATCTTTCCCTTGTGACATTTGATCTCTATCCAATATAATTTCTCTTGTATTTGTCATGCTTTCCTTCGGATAGTAAGCTAGGGACGGGGAATAAGACCATACTTAGTCAAAAATGGTTTATGTCATTTCAAGATGAGGTCCATCGTAATATCTCAATTAGTCTTGAGTGTCTCAAGAACATGGCATTCAATTTCTAATATAATAGCTAAGTCAACGATATTATCTTCAATGGATAAATTCTTGTTACTCTAAATCAGATCCTTGGCAGTTTGCAAATGTCTTTGCATGACCTCCACATGAGGTGTCAAAAAATCTTGTATCTTTGTGATCTTTTCCCTTACTTTACACTCTTCCCCTGTCATCTCTAATTGTGTTCCTTGCAAAAATCTCAATTTTGAAAAATGTACTAATTGTGAACTTGCATTCAAGGTCAGTGTGTCCCCACTCTGTTATAAATCAGCATCAATCTTGTCCATTTGATCTTTTATCTCTTTTGTAAATGAGAAAACTTGGCACAACTTCTTAAATATTGTATTTAAATTCAAAATTAACTTCTCAAAATCATTTAGAAGGGTAAGTTCAACCTATTTCACTATGATTTATGTTGCAACTTTCTTCATCACCTTATTCTCAAATTTCTTCTCAGACCTCTACATCTACTTTTCTCTTGTGTCCATATTAGGCTCATTCAAATTTTCCACAATTTGAACTAATTATTCAATGATTGGGGCACGTTCATTCAAGTTCTCAGCATTAATGGTTTCAAAAAATATATCCTTGATCTTATGCAATAGCTATTTGTGTTGATGTTCTCTCATCATCTCCTCTTTCTTATCCTTCCAATTTGCTATAGATTCACTCAATGTCTTCATCTGATAATAGGTCAAATTATTAGTGTCCTGATTGGGGATCACAATAACTCCATCTAAGGTAATATGTTTACCTTGAATCCTCATTGGTGACTTTACTTTCCTTTTCTTTATTCTTTTTATTTTTGAGTTTGAGGTGTTGGAGCTTGGAATTATCATTTGTAGACCTTTAGTTTGTACATCTATGCTTGGTCTTTGTGCCTCCTCAGTCTGAGTATGCTCCAAATTTTTTGATCTCTCCTCAATATGTCATGTACCCTATTCAAATAATTTAAAAAAAAAAAACTTTGTTAAGGCAGGCAGACTCCAAAAAGGTGAAATTTCAGAAAAAGGGGCTAATCTTTGGAAAGCAATGGACTAATAAATAAAAATTATTATTAAATTATATTTTATTAACCCCTCTTGGACGTGAGTTAGGGTTATGACCTCTTTAAAAGGGGTTTGGAGGCATTTTGGGCTCATTCTACATCTTGATTCTTGCTAATTTTCTTGTTGTTCTTCAGAGGCTGCCAAACTTGTGGAGAAGGAGACCCAAGAACGGGAGTTTGCAGGTTTTTAGGAAGGCTAAGGATGGGAGTTTGAAGCCATTCCATGTGCATGCTCATACAGAGTTTGCCTTTGTGCTGAATAGTGTCGATTTGGGTGTTTTCGGGGTTGTTTTTGGTTTGAGTTTGGATTTTCAGTTGAGTGTTTCATATCAGTTTGGTTTGCTGCTATATTTCAGACTTTATGATGTGAAAATAGAGCTGAATATATGTATTGGGTCATGATTAAACTTCTGAGATAATTTATGAGTGTTTTGTGGTGTTTCCGGGCATTTTTGTGTTGATTTCGGGAGCCCGATTGAGCATAGTTTTGCCCTACATTTGTGAGCTGTTGTGTAAAGGCTATACAAATCTGAAAATTTAATTTTGTAGGCTATTATGCTGCTGAAATTTTTGTAAAAATGTCCATTTTCAGATTTATTAATAATTTGTGAAGTTGTGAAGTTTTTGGCACTAATTTGGACATACCCGATTTGGGTTTTATTGGGAAATTGGCAGATCTTTGTAATATTGGTTGTTTGATTTTAAAGTTCTGATTTGAGGCTAGAAATATCATAAAAAATAAGTAATGGGACATTTTTGTGGTATCAGAGCCGTGATCTTGCCAGCCTGAGGGTTTGTAGAAGTTGCATGTCAGTTTTAACAACTACCCAATTCTTGCATGTCAAGTTTTGATAACTACCCAGATCTTGCATGTCATATTTTATGATTGCATGCAACTAAGTGAAAGAGAAAAAAGATATTTGCAGCGAGAAAAGAATAAAGAAATTTTGATCAAACCCCCAGTTGAAAGCAAAAATAAAAAATCCAAGGAAGAAAAAAGTATGGCTGATCCAGATGAGATGGCAAAAAAATTCTTCCAAGACATCCAAAATACTCAGAAGAAAACAGTGGATGGTTTGGCGGAAACTAGAGAGGCTTTGCGAATATTGACAGAAAAATTACAAGGAATTGCATCTATTAATGAAAAAGGGAGCACTTCAGAGGAGCCAAGAAATGGGAGATCCACACCATCTAAATCAACCAAATCTATTTTCTTGCCTACAGATGAGCCACCAGTACCAAATCCATCCATTAATCCAGTGGAAGAGGTTACAGGTAATTTGATTACATTAAGAGCTACTTACAATGGCTTAGATGATGACTTTCGTAGTTCAGTTCCTTTTAGAGAATATGTGGATATGATGAACGCTTTGATGCCCAAGAAAGAGAACAGGAGGGAGCATGAAACAAGTGGAAGAGAGCTCAAAAATAAAATAAGCAAGTTTACAGCACCTACTTTTGATGGAACAAATAAAATTTCAGCTAGAGCATGGCTACAAAAATTACAAACTTTCTTCACACTTAACCCCATGAAAGAGAGTGATGCTATTCAATTTGCAAGTCTACACTTGGAAGATGCAGCCTATGATTGGTGGTATCATGGAATGACTACTCAAGGTCACAATCAGGTAACTACATTTGAAGATTTCAGTCAAAGGGTGATAGATAGATTTGACCTCAAGGATGATGAAGAGTACTTTAAAGAATTTTCAAAGTTGAAGCAAACCAAATCAATTAATGAGTATATAGAAGAATTTCAAAAAGTGGCTGTTATGGTACCTGATATGAGTGAAAAGAGGATTGTTTATCTTTTTCTTGATGGTTTAGAAGATTCTGTTAAGGGTTTGGTTAAGGCTTTCTCACCCTCAACCTTACAGGAAGCTATCAAAAGAAGCTTGCAACTTGAAACTTGCGTTCCTATGAAATCAATCACTAATCAAAAACCCCCAAATCTTTGGCAACACAAGGGAAATTTTCAGAAAAAGACTTACCCAACACTACCACCAAAAGATGTGACAAATGTGGCAAAAAAGAAGGTAGATGAAGAGACTAGGAGTGAATTACGAAGGAAAAAGCTTTGTTTTACTTGTAGAGAACCATGGGTTCCAGGACACAGATGTTTGGGGAAAGGTCAAGTGCACTATATTGAAGTTGCTTCAGAATCTGATTCAGATGAGCATGAGGAATTTCATGATACTAAGGAGGAGGTAGAAGAAGAGAAAGTAAAAGAAATCAGCAAGGATGGCACTTTAGCAGCATTATCAGGAGTCCCAAGATACCATCCCTTCCGAATTCAAGGGGTACTAGCAGGGCAAAGGTTGACTGTTCTTCTTGATAGTGGGGCAACTCACAATTTTATTGATGAGGGATTTGTCATGAAAAGAGGGCTTAAAGCAGAAGATTTTGAGGGATTCAATGTTACTGTAGCTGATGGATTCACTATGCCTTGCACACAGGTGGTGAAACAACTCAAGATGACCTTAGGAGATTATGAGTTATGTGATGACTTCTATGTGGTTGGTATTGGTGAGACAGATCTTGTATTGGGTGTTCAATGGTTGCACTCTATCGGAGGCTATTACATGAACCATCAAACTATGGAGTTTAAATTTCATTCCAATGGGAAAGAAGTCATATTGAGAGGGTTATCTAATGGAGCACCGAAGGCGGTCTCTGCAAAGAGGATGGAGAGGACTTTTCGAAGAGGACAAGTAACATGGGCAGCAGGAGTCATAATCCAACCAACAATCTCTCCAAAGAATCAAGGTAATTTCCATTTTGAAATTCAAAATATTCTTGATAAGCATAGTATAGTTTTCAATGATTTGCCTCCAGGATTACCACCAGATAGAGGTTTTGAGCATGTTATAGAGTTAGAACAGGGTGCCAAACCAGTTATAACAACCCCATACCGCCATCCAAGAGGTTATAAGGAAGAAATTGAAAAAACTATTAAAGAACTCCTGGACATGGGATTCATAAGGCCTAGCTCTAGTCCATTTGCATCATTTGTGGTACTTGTCAAGAAAAAGGATGGTACAATGAGAATGTGTATAGACTACAGGGCTCTAAACAAGAAGACCATAAAAAATAGGTATCCCATACCATGCATAGATGAACTCATTGATGAGTTATATGGTGCTGTATACTTCTCAAAAATTGACTTAAGATTAGGCTACCATCAAATCCGAATGAGGAGTGAAGATGTGGAAAAGACTGCTTTCAGATGTCACTATGGGCACTTTGAATTTCTTGTTATGCCATTTGGACTCACTAATGCACCTGCAACATTCCAATCTTGTATGAATAAGGTATTCAGTCAGCATCTTTGAAAATTTGTTTTGGTATTTTTTGATGATATCTTGATATACAGTAAAACATGGGAAGAGCATCTAAAGCACATAGACACTATTTTGGGAATCTTGGAGCAGCAATCCTTCTATGCTAAGCTATCTAAATGTGAGTTTGGTTTGACAGAGATCCTATATTTGGGACATATTATAAGCTCTAAAGGAGTACAGGTTGATCAACAAAAAATCCATGCAATTTTGGATTGGCCTCCACCCACTAATCTTACACCACAGTTGAGAGGTTTCTTCGGGTTGTGTAGCTACTATAGGAGATTTGCCAAGGGATTTTCTCAACTTGCTGCCCCCTTGACTGATTTGACAAAGAAAGGAGCTTTTGTTTGGACAGAAGAGGCACAAAAAACATTTGATAAGCTTAAGGAGGTAATGAGTTCATGCCCTGTGCTTGCAATTCCAGATTTCTCTTTACCTTTTGTTGTTGAATGTGATGCTTCGGGAGAAGGTATAGGGGCTGTCCTAACTCAAAGGGGACATCCAATAGCATTTGAGAGTCAAAAATTAAATCAATCAGAGAAAGGGTACTCCATCTATGATAAGGAAATGTTGGCAATCATGCATGCACTTCATAAGTTTAGACAATATTTGGTATGTGGGAGATTCATTGTAAAGACAGACCATAATAGCCTCAGGTTCTTCTTGAACCAAAGGGATTTGAATGATCGTCAACAAAAATGGGTAAGCAAATTGCAAGCTTATGATTTTGATATTGAATACATGAAAGGAAAGAATAATGTGGTTGCTGATGCTCTCTCAAGAAAGCCCACTTTGTGTTCCTTATCATCTATCTCTGTTGATTGGAAAGTCTCCATAATTTTAGAGTATGCCAAAGATTCATTTGCCACCAAGATTTTGGATAAGTTAGTGGATGATAACAAGTACAAGGTTGTTGATGAATTGATTTATTACAAGAACAGGATCTTCTTAGTGCCAGGGTCAAAAACTAAGGAGAGGATATTGAGGGCCTTTCATGACACACCTTTGGCTGGTCACCAGGGATACTTCAAGACATACAGGAAAATTTGAGAGCGGTTTTCATGGAAGGGTATGAAGGAGGATGTCCTTAAACACATTAAGGAATGTATGGTATGCCAACAAAGCAAGAGTGAGAAAAATTTTCCTGCAGGGTTGTTGCAGCCACTTCCTATTCCCGAACAAAAATGGGAAAGTATTTCCATGGATTTCATCACTGGGTTGCCCAAGGTTCAAGGTAAGGATTGCATATATGTGGTGGTAGATAGACTAACTAAGTATGCACATTTCTTTCCTATCACATATGATTTCAAGGCATCACAAGTGGCCGAATTGTTCTTCAAGGAACTTTTTAGATTACATGGTTTGCCTAGAAACATTGTTAGTGACCGGGATAGTAGATTCCTCAGCTCTTTTTGGAAGGAGCTCTTTCATTTGGCAGGAACTGAACTCACTCCCAGTACTAGCTATCACCCTCAAATAGATGGACAAACAGAGATAGTTAATAAATGGATAGAAGGATATTTGAGGAACTATGTTTCAAATCAACAACATGCTTGGGTGAAATGGTTACACCTAGGGGAGTATTGTTACAATACATCTCATCACATATCTATTGGTATGCCTCCTTTTCATGCTCTTTATGTTTATGATGCCCTTTCCTTTTTTGATCTAATACTTTTCAATAGCAGAGTACCCGCAGCAAGTGATTTCATCAAGCAAAGCCAAGACATAATAAGGTCCCACAAGGATAATCTACAACATGCACAAAACCAACAAAAGATATATGCTGACAGGAAAAAGATTGAAAGATCTTTTGAGGTGGGAGATTTGGTATTTGTTAGGTTGCATCCATATAAGCAAAGCACCTTGAAAAGAAGTGGGGCACAGAAACTCAAGCCAAGGTTCTATGGGCCTTATAAAATCATCAAGAAGGTAGGAGAGGTAGCTTATGAATTGGAGCTCCCACCAAACAGCAAAATACATAATATTTTTCATGTATCTTTCTTAAAGAAGGTTCTATGCCAGCAAACCATAGTATTTATAGAATTACCACCTCTTGATGATAAAGGGAAATTAGTTTTGATACCAGAAGAGATTTTGGATACAAGAGAGAAAAGGTTGAGAAATAGGAGCATCATAGAGCATTTGGTCAAATGGAAAGGATTACCACTAGAGGATGCAACTTGGGAAGGAGCACATATTCTTGAGAATTCCAACCTTCATTTCTTGAGGACAAGCAATATTTGGGAGGGGAGGACTTGTCATGTCCCCTATTCAAATAATTAAAAAAAAAAAAACTTTGTTAAGGCAGGCAGACTCCAAAAAGGTGAAATTTCAGAAAAAGGGGCTAATCTTTGGAAAGCAATGGACTAATAAATAAAAATTATTATTAAATTATATTTTATTAACCCCTCTTGGACGTGAGTTAGGGTTATGCCCTCTTTAAAAGGGGTTTGGAGTCATTTTGGGCTCATTCTACATCTTGATTCTTGCTAATTTTCTTGTTGTTCTTCAGAGGCTGCCAAACCTATGGAGAAGGAGACCCAAGAACGGGAGTTTGCAGGTTTCCAGGAAGGCTAAGGATGGGAGTTTGAATCCATTCCATGTGCATTCTCATATAGAGTTTGCCTTTGTGCTGAATAGTGTCGATTTGGGTGTTTTCGGGGTTGCTTTTGGTTTGAGTTTGGGTTTTCAGTTGAGTGTTTCATATCAGTTTGGTTTGCTGCTATATTTCAGACTTTATGATGTGAAAATAGAGCTGAATATATGTATTGGGTCATGATTAAACTTCTAAGATAATTTATGAGTGTTTTGTGGTGTTTTCGGGCATTTTTGTGTTAATTTCGGGAGCCCGATTGAGCATAGTTTTGCCCTACATTTGTGAGCTGTTGTGTAAAGGCTATACAAATCTGGAAATTTCATTTTGTAGGCTATTATGCTGCTGAAATTTCTGTAAAAATGTCCATTTTCGGATTTATTAATAATTTGTGAAGTTGTGAAGTTTTTGGCACTAATTTGGACATACCCGATTTGGGTTTTATTGGGAAATTGGCAGATCTTTGTAATATTGGTTGTTTGATTTTAAAGTTCTGATTTCAGGCTGGAAATATCATAAAAAATCAGTAATGGGACATTTCACAATAATAGTCACCTATTGCTCAGGTGTAGTATCCTTGTTCTTTTCAGCATTTGTAGTGACATCACCTATGGAGCTTAGTTGCTCAACCTTCTTTGTTCCCTCAAGCTAAGGTCCTTAGGAACTTGATCTCTCACCTATAGTGGACTGATCCACTTGATCATTGTGGATCTTTTCATGCTTTTCTTCTTCAGTATTCATATTGGCATTTCCCTCATTGGCATAATTCTATTGTTTCGGCACTTAAATACTTTTCTCTTCATTAGCCACATATTTTGTTGCTTGGCCTTACCAACACTTATAACTCCTTGTCCTTGTTCTTGACTAACTATGAAAATAGGAAGATTAGGAATAACATGTGGATTCTACCTATTGTGTGAACTCATGTGCATCAATTTTGGGGCAATCTTTTACTTGCACAATCATAGGATTTGGACCCATCAACTTCTCAAAAGTTGGCATCTGTACTGACTCGGTCTATACAAGATCGTCACTTTGTTCTCTCAACTTAGATGTGATATTTTATTCACTCAACACATTTATTTTTGTGCTCATTTCTGGTTCTTCAGCAATGACCATGGTTTATGTATGCCCTTTACCCAATTGCACCAAATTGTGAAATGTATCAACAAGGTTTTATGTTCCATCATAAATATCTTCAACATTATCTAGTTCCACGTGTTCTTGTTCATCTTTTTATGCTTCTTCCTTTAGTTCATCATCAGGAATCAATCGATATATTTTCTTCTATATTATTGTACTTTCTTCTACAATATTTTCCACTTTATTCTTCAAAATTAGGAAAGCCCTCCTCTTAAAAACAAATTTATTATTGAACTCTTTCATAGATTTTGGAATAAAATTATTGTTCAATTAAGGAATCACTTAGGCAAGTGTGCCCTCTCTAATTTTTCTCTCTGTAATTAATGAAAACTTCAATTTTTCATCTATTATGTCATAGATCTCATTGGATATCATGTTTCCTAGCTCTAGTGGTGTATATTTAAAGTTTTCCATCATATCTAACACTACTTATACTTTGTTTTTGTCCCCTTGATTTATCAAACTTTATAAAATAGAAACCAGATAATCATGCACTTCCCCTAATATTTGCACATACCTCATCTATTGTTCGAGATTTCTTGTGCACAACCACTCTAAACTTACTAGTATCCTTCAACTTTGTTCTTTCCTATCATCATATTCTTTTGTAGCTACAATAATTCTCCTCGGCCTCTTTACAAGTTTGTTTGGCTTGGCCTTATCTAAAGTGTCTTTCATCTTTGTTGAACTCTTGCCTTGAGCCGGTTTAGCAACTTTCACTACTCTATTCTTATGTGCCTCGACAACTACAATAGTAGTTTCTTTGGTTCTTTTTCTTGGTCACTCTTTGAGTATCAATGGTAGGCTTTGGCTCCTTCTTACCTTTCTTGGTATGTGGCTCAGCCACAACTGTCTCTCTTCCTTTCCCTTTAGCCTCTTCTTCTTCATGGCCACCTTCTTCATTTACCTCTTCATCCTTATCATCACCTGATAGATCTTCTCCTTTTCCTTCAACAATATGCAATGATGCCTCTTGATCGACACCTTCACCCAAAACTCTCCAAATTTCTTTTTTTGTTCCTTCATAGCTTAGGAACTTAAGTCTCCATCATGATCTTTATTTTGGAAGTTACATTTTTCGAATGGCTTGACTTCCTTGTCTATGGGTTCATCCATCAATGTTGTGATTGCTACAAATGCTTCATCAACATTAATCTCATAGCCTAGTGGCTTCAATCATGCAATTCTAGGTATGGCAGCTTGGATATAAGTCCTATCTATATCTACCAAAAAAAAAATGTTTTCATAGTACTTGTCAACTAATGACTTAGGGATCCTTGACCTATTCTTCATTTTATGTTTGAATTCATCAAAATAACCACCCAACAATGACTAAAAATTATCTCCCAACTAACTTATAAACTCATTAATTTGTTGGGTGACCGACTTCTTCTTACTGCATGTTACATTGTTTAGCACATAAAAGAATATGAAAACTAGCAAAGATCCAAACTACACATTGTATTGTTTTCCTTTCTGATACTTTACAAATTTTTCATCCAACTACTGCAATTACAACTTGGCAAGGTTGTAGGTATGATCTTTCTTTGCAATCTTCCAAGTGACATCAACTACAACACATGGGGCGTTGTCTGGCTGGCTTGATTGGTAAAACTTGTGAACTATAACTCTCATTGCAAAATTTTCCTCAGCATCCTAAATAGTGGAAATTATCATTCCACACTTGTTCCACACTTCCATAGTATTTGTCTCAATCACGTATTTGTTTTGACACCTAATGGTTTTCACTTTGTCTGTTGTAAGGTAACTAGCCACTCGATGAACAATTTTTTTTGTGATTTCCACTAGTCCACCCTCAGGCCACAACATCATTTCATTCACACAGCTTATAACAAACTTTATCCACTCAACTTGGAAAATGTTCGAAAAATCTAGGGTACATGTGAGTCCTATCTCAATGATATCTTCATGCTCCTACTTCAATTTCCCATCAATGCACAATCTTGTTGAAGTTGACAGAAGATCAACCCTACAGCTCCCAAGAGTCACATGGATGCAAACAATTGTCATAGAAAGAGAGGAGTAAAAGCTATGGAGGCTGGAATTCCTAAATCCATAGATGAAACATTATTGATGAGCAGAAAAGAGATTGATATTATCAAAAGTGAATGAATGATAACAAAGAGAGATTTTCTTTATAAAGGAGATCAAAACCCTCACATGTAACTAACCTAGGCTGGACAATAATAATTAATAAAAGAATTAATTATGTATGCCCAAAGTTTAGCTTAAGTAAACTAGAGATAATAAGTGACTTAATAATTAAATCAATATGATTTAATTAATAAGAAAAAAATTTAATATTCTAACACCCCCTTAAGATAAACTTAGGGAGTAGCTAAAAACCTAGAAAGTACTGTTGAAAGTAAATTTGGGTCCCTACAACAATGCCTGATGAGGTACAAAAGCACAACCAAATCTCTCAAAAGATGAAAAATAGATAAAACCACATGGGAAAAGCCCTACTCTAAAAAGAGATTAAATAATGTTGAAAGAACTAGTGAAGGACTAAAGAAGCCTCCAAACTAGGGAATGTCCCAGAAGATAGGAACAAAAGATTATCATAAAGAACACTAATGAAGCATGAAGCTGCAAACACTATCAAACTATTGATTTGAAAAACCTTCACTATATAGAACATGACCAGGCAGAGAAGACTAAGTGTGAAGAGTTGATCAATCAAAGATGGAAGGTATCTTCATGGCCTCTAAAAAAGGAATGAAAGAATGTATATATGGTAAATGATTCATCTCACCAAAATGCATAGATATCCAACCACTACAATTGCCTAGTACATAGGATCAAATATTGAATACATAGCTGACTCAATCAAACCAAGAAAGAAACAAAACCAACATAACCCCCCTATAATTCTGAGAGGTAAGACATGAACAATAAAACTAAATGCAATATCCCCTATAGAAAGGAGAACCAGGATCATCGAGAGTGCAAAAGAATTACAAACACCTATAATGGCACATGTCATTAACACATCATGAAGTTAATATCATGGAAAGAACACTCACTTGAAACAGAAAGATGGTGAATATCGCCAACATGAAACCCCCAAGGCACTTTATAATGTAGTGAGAGTACAACAAAACACAAAGATGTGCAAGATTCTGAAATGCAGTAGAGTGGCACTCTATCTCAGTACGTTTGCAAAAATACTACAAAAGGATGTCAACAAAGATCAAAAGAGACATAAGGCTAATATAAGAGATAGTACAACCCATGACAAATCATTTGAAGAAACAAAATGGATGCAAAAATGTCTCAGGAAGAATGTTCACCAGTACCAAAAATTACCTCGAGAAGTGTGCCAATTTCTTATCAAAATTATCTCAATTTGCACATCAAAAAAATTTATTTGCATACCAAAAAACCTCTATTTTTGTGCCAAGAAATCTTGATTTTCCTGCCAAAAGATCTTGATTTTCGAGCCAAAAATCTCAATTTTTGAGCTTAAAATATTATTTTTATGCTCAAAAATCATAAAATCGATGCTTTGAAAAATGTGCCCAATTTGGGAGCAATTTTTTTTGCCTCAAATTATGACTGTGTCAAAATTGGAATTTTTTAAATGAATATAGAGTTTTTTGGGTGCTCTGAGATCAACGGTGAGGTCCATTCGGGCTCAAAGTGCACCGAAAAAGGTGACCCATTGATCCAAAAAAAATATATATCTCTAAAAAATGAAACCCTTTACAAGAAAATTACACATCTAAAAGCCAAGCCAAACTTCTCATAAACAAAATAGGGGCATGCAGATATGGAGCTATGATACCATATTGAAGTTGATGAATGATCAACCCCACAGGTCCCAAGAATAACCTGCATGCAAACACCTGTCATAGAAAAGAGAGAAGAAAAAACTATGGAGGCTAGAATTCCTAGTTCTATAGATGAGACATTCTTGATGAGCAAAAAAGAGATTATTATTATCAAAATTGAATGAATGATTACAAAGAGAGATCATCCTTATAAAGGAGATCAAAACCCTAATAGGTAACTAACCTATGTTGCATGATAATAATTAATAAAAGAATTAATTATTATGTGCCCAAAGTTTAGCTTAAGTAAACTAGAGATAATAAGTGACTTAATTAAATCAATATGATTTAATTAATAAGACAAAAATTTAATGCTCTAATGACCCCCTTCCTCGCCGCACCCCCCCCCCAAGGATAAAATTAGGGAGTAGCTAAATACCTAGAAACTATTGTTGAAAGTAAATTTTCATCCTGGCAACAAAGCTTGATGAGGTACCCAAGCACAACTAAAACTCTAAAAAGAGGAGAAATAGATAAAACCACATGTGAAAAACCCTACTGCAAAAGAGATGAAATTAATGTTGAAAGAAATAGTGAAGGACTGAAGAAGTCTCCAAACTAGGGAACAAAAGATGATCATGAAGAACACCATTGAATCATGAAGTTGCAAACGCTATCAAACCATTGATCTGAAAAACTTTCACTATATAGAGCATGACTAAGTAGAGAAGACTAAGTGTGAAGAGTTGATCAATCAAATATGGAAGGTATCTTCATGGCATCCAAAAATAGAAACGAAAGAATGTTTATATGGTAAATGATCCATCTCAACGAAATGCATAGATATCCAGCCACTACTTTCGCCTAGTACATAGGATCAAATACGAAATACATAGCTCACTTGATTGAACCAAGAAAGTAATAGAACCAACATAATCCCCCTATAATGTTGAGAGGTAAGATAGGAACACTAAAGCTAAATTCAATATCTCCTACAGAAAGAAGAACCAGGAACAACAAGAGTGCAAAAGAAGTACAAACACCTATAATGGCATGTGTCATTGACACATCATGAGGCTATTGTTGTGGAAGGAACACTCACTCGAAAAAGGAAGTTGGCGAATATGGCCAACATGAAACCCTCCAAGGCACTTTATAATGTAGTGTGAGTACAACAAAGCACAAAGATGTACAAGATCTCGAAATACAATAGAGTGGCACTTTATCTCAGTGCATTTAGAAAACTACTACAACAGGATGTCAACAAAGATCAAAAGAGACACAAGGCTAATACAAGAGATAGTACAACCCATGACAAATCATCTGAAGCAACAAAATCAATCTATGTACCTAAAATAATAAAGATATCCACCAGAATGCAAAAAAGCAAAAGCCAAGTGGGATGCGCTTGGAGAAGAATCTAGAAAATAAAATGTCTCAAGATATGTCTCCCAGAGTGCAAAATAGAACATTTAACTTTGACTACATAAATTGGCATCCAACTAGCATCAAATGTCCAAATAAACTACACCATCATGACGGACTCAAAACCAGCTTTTTGGCAATATCTTGTTTGTGAAAAATGAAGTTCGAATGAGCAAGTTACGGTCAAAAAAACCACATGTAGGTCAAAATAGGGCTGGAAGGGCAAAATAAAAATATTTACTACCTTGGGATCCATACCAAAATGTCTCAAGAAGCATTGCCACCAATACCATAAATTACCTTGATAAGCGTGCCAATTTTGTAGCAAAAACTATCTCAATGTTTGTACCAAAAAATCTCAATTTCTTTGTTGAAAAATCATAAAATTATCACCTCAAAAAATGTGACCAATGTAGGAGCAATTTTTTTTTTGCCTCAAATTCCAACTGTGTCCAAATTGGACAAATTTTATATGAAAATAAGGCCTTTTGGGCACTCTGAGCTCAACAGTGAGTTCGTTTGGGCTCAAAGTGCACCAATAAAAGGTGACCCCTTGATCCAATACAAAAAACAACCTCTGAATGATGAAACCCTTTAAAAGAAAAAGCACAAATATGAAAGTCAAGCCAAACTTCTCATACACAAAATAGTGGCATGGAGATCTAGAGCTCTAAAACCATGTTGAAGTTGATGAAAGATCAACCCCATAGCTTCCAAGAATTACCTGCATGTAAAAACCTGACACAAAAGGAGAGAAGCAAAAGCTATGGAGGCTGGAATTCCCAAATCCATAGATGAGACATTCTTGATGAACAAAAAAGAAATTGTTATTATCAAAAGTAAATTAATGATTACAAAGAGAGATCGTCCTTATAAAAGAGATCAAAACCCTAATAGGTAACTAACCTAGGTTGCATGATAATAATTAATAAAAGAATTAATTATTATATTCCCAAAGTTCAGCTTAAGTAAACTAGAGATAATAAGAGACTTAATAATTAAATCAATATGATTTAATTAATAAGACAAAACTTTAATACTCTAACAAATATCTTATATGCATTCCTCAATTCAAAATCACCTATTTCATCGATCATGCATGTGTAGCATGACCTAAGATCATGAATCATAATAATGCTATGCAAGATAGATGACAGGGTATTAGATGCACCACCCTTCATCGTGATCTCTAGATATCCCCTAAACTTTAGGGGTTTTATAGCTTCATTATGAATTAATTGCACATCACTATCCTTTGATGCTTCGCCCTTCTCAACAATCAAACTAGGTGTCTTTGTGTTTAGGGCTTGAAACCTGACTCTGCTTCACTCGGTATCAACACAACCTTGAATTCACTCTCAATCGATGAAGGCACACTAAAGATCATCACACCAATTGCTCAACTTCTCTCTCAATTCACTATAACTCTGCTCTTCTCTAAAATCTTGAATGCATTGACAAAATTCATTGTAAGGGTCAAATATTCAATTTTAGGGACTCATAAATGTTTTCTACACCTAGTAGGTGCATGATAGTTGTCTCGGTAATCTCTACAAAACTTGGCTCATACTTCCTTCAATCTTGAACTTGGCTCATATACTAACTTGGTCACCACTTTACTCTTTCATCCTCTAATACTGACACTCAGCTATCTCTAGCTTATCAAGTGGGCATCCACACATTACTTGGTTCACACTTCAAATTTTTCCTAATGCATCTTAACTTAGGATCATTTGGTCTCTTGCATTTTTAATGTTTGGAACTGACGTATGACAACAAACTAAATTATGGTTCCATACATACCACTTCATTTAGTTTTTGATGGGGGAATCACCTAATCCATTGGATTGGGTGATCACAACTTCACCATTTGAATTGTTGCCTTCATTATTTTTCATCTTCTAGGTTTGATTCATCTAATTTCTCACTTCTTCGGCATTGACCTTTTCTTTTTCATTGTTTTCCTCATTATTAAATGCTTGTGCTTGGTTCATACAATCCCTACTTTGGTGACCATACTTGCCACATAATTGACAATTGACCAAAATATTATAATCCCAATTTATAGTATTGCCTTGCCTAGTTTCTTTTTCTTCACCTTTAGGTGTCCAATTGTGTTTTACATTAGATCTACAATCTTGTGTCTTATGATCATACTTCTGACATGCGTTACAATAACCTTCAAATCTAGATGTAGCTTGTCTCTTAATGGTCTTAGATCTACACTCATGTGTTTGATGTCCATGCTTGTTACTATTGAAACAACATACATTGAATTTGAGTTTAGGATTCAACTTACAAATTTTTCTCTAGCAAACATTTGTTGTATGACTAGGCTTTATACAATGATAGCATGTGGGTTTCTTATTCTTTGGTTTTGCATTTGCTCTTCATGCTTTGATGATTCTCCTTGCATGGTAGATGATACGAACTTGGTGTAGCCTAATCTAGTACTATCACAAGGTCTTTTTGTTTTAGTTGTTCATCAAGTTGTCTCATAGCCTCTCTTGATTTGTCCATCATTTCAATTATTTCCTTTTCACCTCTCAACTCAGCTTTCAATTGACTATTCCCAGATCTTGGATTTGCAATCTCTTCCACCTTCCTAGTAATCTCATAATTGGCACTTAATAATTGATTGATCGTGTCAAATTTGATTGCAAGCCATCCTTTGTACTTCATTAATCCTCTCATCGAGAATTGTAGCAATTTGCCTTTCATTTTTATCAGTCGTTACCTTGTATTTTGAATAGCCTTTTTCTTTAGTTCAGTATCTTCACATAGCCTTACTAACTATATTTCATGTTCTCTTTTCAGTGCTCTTACTTCTTCATGTAGGATGTTATTCTTCTCCAATAGATCTGTTATTGTTGCATCAGTTTCACTTGGTTTGCCTTCATCACACAAGTCCTCACTTCTTTCTTCAACGATGTATTGCATGTCATTTTTGAATTTCCATCTCCTTCCTTCTCTTCAAGGATTTCTTTAGTTCCTCATTTGTAGCCTTGACTTGCTCAAATGCAAATTGTAAATCAAGCTTTTGATTCTCAATCACCTTCCTAATTTATAGGCTTCCATCTCCAAGTTCTTTGACTCTCAAGTGATTAGACTTCTTTCTTAGAGAGCTTAGCTCTAATACCAATTGTTAGAAATCTAATAGGGAAAGTAAGATACTAAGGGGGTGGGGTGGAGTGGAGTGGGTGAAGCAGGATCTATAAAATTTCTACCACTTCAAACATGAATCACATTCATAATTCACCACACATCTCTACCTAACCTTAACCATGCAACACCATATAACAACATGTAATATCAAATCTAACATGAATAACACACATATGCAATAGATTAACACACCACCAAATGTGGTAGCGCAAAAACCCTCCAAGGTAAAGGTAAATTTGAGGTGGGGATGACACCCACAAAATCTTCACTACTGCAACAATAAAGTGTGTATGTTAGGGCTACAAAGTTTGATAACTTCTGATGATCTACCTTGTGAGGGGGGTTGCCCTACTACGGGCTTACAAGATTGTTATGTCTAACTTAATTAAAGGATTTTTACATCACAATAAAGTGAGCACTCTGTTAGGAGATTTACAATAAGTGTGTTAGGACCACTTTGTTAAGAGATTCACCTGATACACTAGTTAAAATGTAATCATTGCGATGATCCTTCAATTTGCACTCGATTATTGATGATACATCTTCTCTTTCTAATATTCAATCACCTCAATATGGCAGATATACTTTATCTCTCAGATGCCCTAGTCCTTCAACCTCTAATTCACCTTCAGTTGTGCAATTCTCTCTTACAACTTCAACAACATGAAATCTTGGCTTAATCCCTTCTTTTTATAACCATCTGACAAAGCTTCTAGATTTTGATCAACGATTAGGACTCATTCTTTTTGTCACTTGACCTTTCCATTTTTCTAATTGGCTAATCAAAAAACATGGTGATTAGTGATCCACAATTATAGGTGTAACTATCTCCATGATTGACTCCTTGATCATATAAACACACTTCCAACTCGGCAAAATGGTTTACCTATGAGTTTGTGTTATTTCAAACTCAAATACAAAAACTACATTATTTTCCATATATAGCTTCCAGCCCTCACCTCTGCTTGTTCTTTCATGTTGTCCCTCGGCATGAATATGACTTGATTGTAATTGATTATGCCTTTTGGATTGCTCTTCACATGTCGCCTCCTAAATCAATCGAAAACTAATGAAATGCTCGGCAATGCTTATGTGTGCTCAGCAAGTATAACTGCCTCGACACATACTGAACTTATTCGCTTTGCTAATTAATCGTTTAGTCTATATGATGACTCAGTCTTGTGATGACCGGCCAACATTGCCAAGTAAATGACTAAGTGTTTTGCACTAATAGACAATTGCCTTTAGGTTCAACAAAATCAGGATCAATAAAACTTCTACTACATCAAACATAAATCACATTCATATTTAATTCACCACACATCTTTGCCTTAACCTTAACCATGCAACACCATATAAAAAAATGCAATATCAAATCTAACACGAATAACACACATATGCAATAGATCAACACATAATACCAGATGTGGTAACGTAGAAACCCTCCAAGGTGAAGGTAAAATTGTGGTGGGGATGACAACTACAAAATCTTCACTACTACATCAATAAAGTGTGCTTGTTAGGGCTACAAAGTTTGATCACTTTTGATTATCTACGTTGTGAAGGGGATGCCCTACTAAGAGCTTACAAGATTGTTAAGTCTACCTTGATTAAAAGATTTTTACATCACAATAAAGTGAGCACTCTGTTAGGAGATTTACAATAAGCCTGTTAAGACCACTCTGTTAAGAGATTCCCCTGATACACTGATTAGTATTAATCACTATCATGATACTTTGGTTTGCACTTGATTGCTAATGAAAAATCTTCTCTTTTGAATATTCAGTCACCTCAAGGTGACAAATATACTTTATCTCCTCTTTGCACTACTTAGTCACCTTAGTCCTTCAACCTATGATTCACCTTCAATTGCACAATCCCCTCTTACAACTTCAACATCACAAAATCATAGCTTAAATCTGACTAAGCTTCTAGATCTTGACCAACAATTAGGGTTCATTATTTTTGTTGCTTGACCTTCCCATTTTTTCGATTGACTAATCAAATAACATAGGGATTATTGATCCACAATTACAAGCGTAATTACCTCCATGATTGACTCCTCAATCATATAAACACACTTCCAACTGGCAAAACAATTTACCTATGAGTTTGTGTCATTTCAAACTCAAATACAAAAACTCCATTACTCGACATGTATAGCTTTTAGTGCTTGCCTCTGCTTGTTCTTTTATGTTGTCCCTCAACATGAATATGACTCAATCGTAACCGATTCTGCCTTTTGGATTGCTTGGCACATGTTGCCTCTTGAATCACTCAGCAACTACTGAAATTCTCAACAACGCTTATGTGTGCTCAACAACTATTACTGGTTCATTGCATATTGAACTTATTCACTTCACTACTTGATAGCTCAACCTGTATGATGACTCGATCATTGTGATGACCGGCCAACATTGCCTAGTAGATGACTTCAAGTGTTTTGTGCCAATAGACAATTGCCTTTAGGGTCAACAATAGGAACTACAATGGCATCTACATCTTCATTTGTAGGCTCTAATTTCTATCAAACTTAATCGTCTTGAAATGACTTGTACGAGTGAATGTGACACTTTGAAATATGGTAATCAGCAATAATTGGTTATATGGAGGCAACACAACACTAGGAGGGTAACAAAAACTAGGCAAAGAATATTAGATGATTCATGGTGGAAACATGTGAAATATCTCGCAAGTTCACAAAGCCTGTTATTAACGTGCTTCGCTATACAAACATAGATAGGCCTTGCCTTAGAGATGTACAATGAAATAGAATCAATGTTTGAAAAGATGAAGCAAATTGTAAATAAAAAGAAAAGAAACATCCTGAGGAGATCTTCAAACAATTGCAAACAATTCTTATAGAATGATAGAGCACGATGACCACTCCTATATTTAATTGTTGCATGGACACCAAAATAGTATAGCGCCCAATATATTGATCCATTAGGAAGGCTACCAACATATAGAGATTTAGTAGTGTGATGGGTACAAGACAACATTTGAAACACTCTTTCCTGATGATAATTTGTGATATCTAATTACAAGTGAGTTCTTAGAGCTTATAAATGTAAGATGTCTAACTAATGTGCTCTTCATCATCAGTTTAGGCTCATATTTGGTAGTGCCTCCATGCCCAAAGATTTCAAACATGGCATCCCCTTGCAATCAAAATTATATCACAATTTTTTTTTTAAACATTAAGTTTACTTTGACTTCATGAATTGCTAGTAATTTTTTTATAAGATTGATAATTTTATTTTAATTGTTTACTTTTCCTTGTTTTCATAGGTTGTTAGTTCATCTACATTAGAAGGAAATTGGAGCCCATATTACCTCATGCACTCAGTAAGGGCAAAAGGTTACTACAAAAGAAAAAGTAGAAAACTCGGCATGTGCATTACAACTTGCATCTCACCTCCCACAAGAATAAAAAATACAAAGGAGAGACAAAGTTGTGGGACTTGCATGCACCCAAACTTGAATGCTTCCACTTCTCAACTTGTAGTTGCCAAATTTGAAGAATTTGACACCAATAATATTGTTGTTGCAACTAGTCTCATTGGCCTTACAACTTTTTGTCAATCAACTAATGTCAAAGAGAAAGAAGAAAATGAAGAAATTATTAATCCATTAGTTGAGCTTGAAACAATGATACTTGATTTTCTGATTTATCATTTGACATTTTAATATTTTGAGTCTTTGATGTTGAATTTTAAATATATGATGCTATGATAGTATGATCTTGACCTGTGATGCTATGATTACAAGTTTATGGTGCTTATGTTCTCTTTTTGATACTATGTGGCATTCTAATTTTGACTCATGCTTCTAGGTTGCACATGCACGTGTGTGTCAACGAACCCAAACCCCATTTCAAAATTTTATCCTACTAGCAAGGCGGTTCTTCAAGCCCAAATCCAAACTAGCATCTTAGTTCTAAATGTAAATGGGAACAATATTTGATCTTGGAAAATAAACAAAACAAAATGAATTTCAAGTTTGTGATCTATATCTCAATAAAGGAAAATCATTCATTTAATAACTTAACAAGAAGATAAGTAGAAACTCAAATTGAAGTGCTTTAAGGATGCAGTTATTAGTGAGAGCATTATAAAGGAAAAATTAAAGCCAGCAAACTCATATCGTCCAAAAAATTCCGTTTATTCAGATTTGATAAGTACATCAAAAAATCTTTATGTATGTATACATCCAAATTTATCTATGGATTGCATCTTATAGAAAATGCAGCAGAATTTGGTGAACTGCCAAAAAAATGATTACTGATTATATTCATGTTATCATTAACATATGAACAGAATTCATGCTTAAAATTTGAATTCTGGTGCGCAAATATTCATCGTGAATGGTATAGAATATGCCTGTCAGTTAATTCTACACAAATAATCAACTATGACCTTTCCTAATAAGTTTCCAGTAAGATTGAACTCTTGTAATGGGAGCCATTAATGTTTGTTATATGTTACAATTGTAAACAAAATTGACACTTCATATTGTAACTGAATTGGATGTGACTAATATACCACATGAATTGATTTCTAACAGTTACAGAATAATCAAGGGGAATGTTACAGTCCATGCACTTCTTTCCAGTAGACGGAGCTACATCTCTCAATAACTCATCCCGAGGAAGAAAACTGAGTAGGATGCTATTCTGGTCTTCCATCTCCTGTTTTTAGTACCCAACCGCCACCTTTTGAAATGCATAGTTCCTTCATCACCTACATATGAAGTAAATATCGTGTCAGGTTACACAATAATATTGTTGTGTGAATAAGCTGATATTAATCTAGAGCGGTTCCATGAAACCCAAGTGAGATGATGTTAATATACTATGATAACAAAAAGGTACGCACAAATATAAACAACATAAAATCTTTAGCGGTTTTGATTCTGACAGACTAAACAACCTGTGTGTTGCCAAAGCAGATAGAGAGGATATTTTTCCACGCAAAAATGCCCTATAGCACAGTTAAAAGCTTTTATTTGTCATTGCTAGATAAATTATAGATTAAAACGATATATTACCTAAAAACCTAGTATTGGTTTCGCATTGACAAATTAGTAATTTAAACTTTTGTTTAAGATTTAGTATTTCGTTTTGTGTGTGTGTTATTCCATGGAAAGCCAACTTGCCTTTCTATTGTAAGCGTAGGCACAAATACGCTGAAGAATGTTGGGATAAGGTGACTTAGCCTTACCATGATTTACTGTACTATTTGTGCTTTCTTGGAAAGTTGCTAAATAAAGCTGGAATCTTCCAAAAAAAAGACTTGGAGTAGAAAAATAGAAAGCGTCTAGTTTTTGGTGATTTATTATCTAATGCTTTGTTTTTACACAAGAATTGTGCATAAAGAAGTTTCTAAAATAATTTGTAGATGCGTTGAATGTAGACTCTTTAGAAAGTGTTTCCTCTTGAACAAAAACTCTATACATACAAGGCATTGTTGTAGAGAATTGTGTGTGAGAGAGCCTTGTTTGAAGAGCGTTGTTATGCTGCCAAAATTGCTCTGGATTTGATATCACAGCTGAATACTCCTGGAGAGTTGCAGCTCTGTAGATTGTATTGTAATTGTTGTTGCTGATAATACAATTGAGTCTGGCTTTGGAGTGCTGGGTTTTTTCCTGATAAGGGTTTCCCACGTATATCTTGTGTTTTGTGTTTATCTGTTGAATTTTTTTGTATATGTTTATTTAATTTGCCTTAGTGTAAGGATTTGTGAGATAATTTTCAGCATCATCTCTCCAGTTAGATTTTGCATTTGGAAGCATTTCCACATTTGGGCTTGCTTTCAAAAATGTATCGCTTGTCTAAAGCTTTGTGATGCTACAAATATTTCTTCTTCTCTAATATGGTGCCAAGCTCATTATTAGTCCCTGCCTACATGGGCAGGGAACTAATGTTTTCAGTTGTCCTTCTCTATTATTTTTTATAATAAAAACAATCTAATATCTTAAAGTTAAATAAGTCAAAGTTCCTACTGCTTAGCAGCAATTCACTAGGGGTTTAATTATTTTCTAAATTAAAAATTAACAAAAATAAAAACTACACTTCATTTTAAAATCTTCCAAGTTCTAGATTTTTCTTACCCTAACAGATCTGACTAGTACGTTTGCTCCACTCAGCCGCTAGTTTAGACCCTATGATTGGTTAAGATCCGAGAAGCTCTCTCTGTTGTGGGTGCATACTCAGTTTTTTTTTTATGGATCATGCTTAAAGGGGAAAAAAGTGAATCATGGTGCCAAAATGGAAGATGACATGAAGCAAAGTTAATTGTAAATATCCAGCCCCTAAAATTGAATGCAAAGTTACTGAATTCTGTTGCTTTGGGTGGCATCGCCCTACTCAACAATATGGTATGGTTCCTTGTGTTGGTGTCCAAAAAGTGTTTTTAAACCCTCCCTTTCAGAGCGAACGAGACTTTGCTTTGGCAAACCAAGTTAAATCAAATGAGTGCACACCATAGTAAAGCTAAGGAAAAAGGAGTGCAGGTTTGATGTGCTCAACATCTCTGAAGCTGGGTTATGAAATGATGAACATGTCAAGTCAAGAACATGAATTTGCAGTTAATGATTATGCTTTGGTACAATTTTAGGAATTGTAGAAATCATTAACTATACTGAATCAATGAGATCTGTATCTGCATGTGGATCTGGGCAAGATGATGACATAAACAGGAATTTAATAAGTGAATATGGCAAGGATGGGGGCAAAGGAAACAGGAAAAATACAAGTTCCCTACCTATGTTATGATTATCCACTGCCACCATCCAAGCCAGTCCCAGATTGAAAGCTGATGTCCTGTTGGAGGAAAACATTATTTTCCAGTAGAAACCACTATAATATATAGGTATTTGCACCTTGTAAAAGTACTGCAGACGACATTTCAAACAAAAGCCTAACGGCCCTGCACATACATACAATAAACAGAGGCTACATTCTACTTAATCTTGTCTGCGTTTGGATTCAAAGAATCCACCACAATTTGTAATTAAAGTGCTTACGTATATAATTCTAACTTGTTGGTCGATTGTGTAAATTTGTAGGCAGTGACAGTACTTTTAATTTTTTTTAATTGCTCTGCTTTTCTACTAAACACAATATCCCCATCATAATAATGAGGCACTTTCACTTCTAAAAGAGTGGTTTACACAATTGAAAACTTCATAGTTGTATTTTATGACCCTACAGCCAAAACACAGAGGCCCTCATATGATGCATAATCAAACACTAATAATCATATTTATTGCTTTCAGTTGAATCATCCAGTGTTATGATTCAAGAGAAAACTTTAGAAATGATACTAATTTCAATTTATTGCTTATGGCAATGTTCAATTAGAAACCCTTCTACTCCTATTTTTAGCCTTAAATGCCTTCGTTGTCTAATACTTCAATTCAAAACACAACATTGTTGCCAAAATAATTGTTCAATCTATTAGTCATTTTCAATGGAAAATAAATACGTAAGTCCATTAATGATTCTTAACCAAATTCCCTTGTCTGTGGTTGACAATTATGACTTTAGACTAAGGACTTATGACACCCACAAACTTGTTTTCTAGTATTAATCAAGTTGCTGAAGCAAGCTACATATTTTGTATTAAATAAGTTAATGTACACAAGCTGGAGATTAACATGTCACTTGTAGTTCAATTTCAATGGAATCTCATTACAGTCAGCATTGCTTTTTGATGGCACATAAACTACTGCTGAGAAAAAATCTAAAGATAAAAAATTTAAGCTATGTACCCTGGTACAAGGCAGGGACTCCAGCTCAACAAGAGCTCTTGTTCTTCTAAACAGTTCCCAACATGTCCGCTTTCTTCTATTAAAATTTTAGTAATATTATTTTTAATTAGTCCTAGCAAATTTTTAAGTGGTAAATAATATAATAATAAGATAAAAATAAACTAAATTCAAAAATAATATTTTTAAATACTATGGATTTCGATCATAGGGCCCAAATTAGAAAAAGCAAAGATGGTGACTGTTACATCCCATTTTTTGGCTCCATTTGAAATGCTCATGTAACCACCAAGGTATCATGTGAAGTCTGTTGACAAGTAAAATTAGTTACAATCATGTGAAATGGTAAGATGGTTAATCATTATAATCTTTTATGATGTTGGCATGCTAGTTAACTGTTATGATGATATTTTAATGCTATTTTAGAAAGTTGGTTATTTATCATGAATTCGTGGGAATTGAAAAGGCGGTTAGCCATTATGATTGTTTATGATTAATAACTTGTTATAGTAATATGATTTAATTGTGGACAATCTCCTTGTAGAGAGCACGTCAAAGGGGTGGAAACATTGTCAGGAAAGAATTGGGCACAGGGTGGTCACCACCATCACTAGGCAAATAGGTATGAATCCTAAATCACCATGGCTAAGGGTAAACAACTAGGCCAGCAAGAGTGTACATTGGACAATACCATAAGCTATTTGGTCAAACATATAAAATATATAGCTATCATTATCAAATTCATGTTCAAAACCATTACCTTTGTTGTTCTATGATGGCATCTCCATTTTTCTTCATCATCATCATATATACATGTGTATATATCGAAAGGATATAAGGTTAGAATAAATCATAATCTCCCGAATTACGCACGTACATAGATATACGTATCTAGTAGGTATAACCATGGACATAATATTAGCATTATGGCAATCATTGGAAATATATATATATATATATATATATATATATATATATATATATATATATATATATATATATATATATATATACATAAACCTTTTGGTTTTATTAAACTTTTCAAAGGAGCTCGTTAATATTTCAAATTATAACTCTCTATGTGAGGTGTCGAATACACTTGGCGCTCCTTGTATCTTTGAATCGGTGAACCAAGAAACCGAGGATCTTGTTTTAAAATTGCCATCTTGGGCCGCAACTCATGATATTAAACTTCTCACATTACTGAGGATGACATTCAGCTTTTCTTTCCTCTCATCTCTATTTGATACATTAGAAGATCAAGTTTAAATTACCTCACGAGATTCTACATATCAGATTTCTACCATTTGTCTCTACAGTTTAGATAGTTTGGCCGCTCGGTCAAGACTTCTTGAGTCTCACTGATCATCGATCAGGTTATGTTGATATTGCTTACTTTCATTCTTCTTATTCAGAAATTGATGCCAATAATTATCTTGACAAATCTAAACCTATCATTGTTCCTCAATCATTTTATGTTTCAATGTTATAAGTGAAATATACATACTCGGCTCATGTTTGTTGGCCTTTCTTGTTCTTTCTTCATGATTAAATGCCAACTATTTAGCTTAAGAAATGAGTTGGAATGCACAAGCGTGACTCTCATAATGAACAATTCTACGTACGTCTGTGAAACATCTTATTTCATGATTTCTGAATCACAAGAACGGCTTAATGCCAGAGTTGTTTTATCTTTTGTTTTCAGCTGAGAATCAGCAATTTATTGTTAATGGAGGAATTCCATGTTTAGTAGAATGATTGATCACCAAGGACTCACCCTCGTCGGAAGGACCAAATGAAAGAGGTTGAAGAGGTGGAGGAGATCCTTGTAAAAGGAAGAACAGAAATCAAAACTATCATACATGATAAAATATATAATTAAACTCTATGAACTTTTAAGTAAGCTCATGTTTGTCCAATATGTACCCTGTTGTCAAGTTGAGTGGCGGTAGTAAGTAACAGGATGCCCAGTGGCTGGATAAGGTGTTAGATGGTAGAGAGGACCTTTCTTGAATGAGATTATATGGGGATATTTGAAGGGTCCACAATTGGGAGGTTAAGCCCCTGACAATGTTTCCCCTCTCCACAAGATGTCAGGACATGCACCAAACAACAATAGGTTATGCATTCAAACATTTGTTAGTAATAGGTATTTTACTTTTATGATGTTTATACAAGTAGAAGATATGATGGATTGATTTATATCATCAATTTAGTTATTTCCTTTAATGAAAGCAACTTTTTTCATCAATATAATTGGTAACCAATTAGATCGGTTGATCTTCCAACTAAACACGGGATATATCTATATGCAAGGGATAGGTTTATCCAATGAATTGTTGTTTCAGTCTTTCATTTATGTGAATAATGAATATGAGCGTATCTTCTAACTGTATGTTATTGCCATGGTTAACAATAGGAAGAAAAGGAATGATACAATGGTATTTGATGCCCTAAAAGATAAGTGGTATTTAATGCCCTAAATGATATAGTTGTATTTGACGCCCTAAATGATACAGTGGTATTTGACGCCCTAAATGATACAATGGTATATGATGCCCTAGATGATATAGTGGTATTTGAAGGTATTTGTCATTGCAATAAAGTGGTATAGCTATTTGTTCCTAAGCGGTATATATGGACTACCTTGGGTTTTTGTAGAAGTGTTCCTAGACAGATTTCAGTCTTGAATTCTACGGCATGTAGATTTTAAATTCCTTGTTAAATTCATTAATGATGTCTTCAATTATTAGTTATGAATTTTTTTGTTTATTTAATTGTAACCATTAATCTCATTCACATGAACATAATTGATATAACTTTCTTCCTATGAATATGAAGTAATAACTGTATTCCTTTGATATGCTAGTTGTTAGTCAAGACCCGAAAAAAGTTGTTACAGTGACAAGCTTCATTGAAACATCCAATTTCATTTCAGCAATTCCTCATTTTTAACCCATCGCAATCCAAATCAAGTTGATGGAGAAAAAGTCAAATCATGATCTAGAGGGCTATGACAAGAGACATAAAATAGCTTTAATGCCATCTATGCAAGCCCTCTTTGGTAAAATGTAAAGCCCAAATGCTTTATCTTGGAGACTGGTTAGACAAATCCATCTCAGAATACTTGCTACATCCATAAGATCTCAGTTATCAATTGTCTGCTCTCCAAAAGTCAGCAAATAATGAAGACATAATAGAGCTCGTTGTGAGGAGTTTGCCATCATCATATGATTTATTTGTTGAATCCTTAAGCTTGATTATAGAGACACAAATAGTTGATTTTGAGAAGGCATCCAACCATATCTTGCAAAAGGAGAGAAAACAGAATAAAGAAAAAGCTAGGATGCCAATTCGGATTTGGTCCAAAGTTCAGGTATAAAGGACTGGTTCACAAAAAAAATTGAAGAAGGGTTTGGGTTCGTTAGTACAAAAACATGTAAAAGATATATATATATATAAATATATATGAAGCTTAGAAGCATGGGTTAAGATAAGAATGCCACATAATATTATAATGACATTTAAACAACAAAAACGCCATAAACTTCAACATCAAAAATTCAAAACATTAAAATTAAATAATATAACATCAAGTGCAAGTATCATTGTTTCAGATTCAACTAATGGATTATAAATTTATTGATATTCTTCTTCTTCATCATCTTCTTCATCTCTTCACTTCCCTTTTAAAGGTTTTTCTCTCGATAGCATGTTTCAGATAGAATTAGGTGGACTTTGGTAATCTTAGGTGGCCTTAGATAGTCTTAGCCTCTTAGGTGGTCTTAGGCAATAGCAATTTTCATGTCTCAAAGTCCGAGAGTGAGTTTGAGCACTTTTGGCTTGCTGGAAAGTAATGTTTGTCTTGTGTGTGAGCAAGTGGTTGAGCTAAGTCTGGGGAAATGACTTAGAACCATTAGAAAATCCTCTTTTCAGCTTCACATTGACCTCAAAAAACTAGGATAGGTTGTGGGAGATTACAGCATTGAAGGCATGCTGCATCCAGAAAATTTACTAAGTTTGAAAATTTTTGAGAACCCCCAAATCTAGAATCTTCATTTTAACTCCTACAGAGCTGAAACCTATCTTGAACATCCTGATAGTATTTACACAAATGTACACAACTGAAAAAATTACTAAGATCAACATGTGTTCGACTAATTAGTGACTGCTCTTCCTAGGTACAAATGTCGAATAAGTTGGTTCGAACTACATGGCTAAGTTACAAACCCTATCCAGACTAGCAGTCGAAAAGGACCAGGACCACAAACCAGTTCTAACTTTCCCTGGTCCGGCATCCAGTCTAGGTGAATTGGACATCCTAGAGCAGAAGCATACACTCTAAAATATGCAGAAAGTACATTCAGTGTATGGATCAAAGGCAAAAGGAAGCAGCGCACTAAAATCTCCAAATGACTTATCAAGAAATAACACATCTATATGATTAATACGTGAGTTCTTTTACCATCTTGATCCTGGACACTTTCAAAGGAATTGCTCTAAGAGAAAAAAAAAAAATCAAAGCATGCAAATGTTCTTAAAAGTGAAAAGCATGAAGTGAATGAGCTATAGGTGAAAGATGAATTCATATTTGTAAGGGTAATGCAGGGATTTATCCTCAACCTGAAAACACCTTTCCTTGCAGCAGGAATGTTTCCAGGATGGAGGGACATCCAGGGGTATCCACACCATCCCCAATTTTTGAAAATCAATGAGGGATGTCCCAAAAATCCAGAGATGGCATGAAAATATGTCGAGGACTGTCCTACATCCCTGGGACAGGCAGGTACACCATAACCATCCCCAAGATGAACAGTCATCTCCAACCGAAATGCTCGGCAAAAGTCAAAAAACAATCCTACATGGCTTGTATCTGCCCAATTGGTGGGCCTCTCCACCATATATGCCCAAAAAGACAAAAAATGAGGCATATACATTGTATATTATCATTTTATTTTTCATCAAAACATTTCTCTCTTTCATTGTATATTAGCAGCAAGGGTTTTGATTTCTAATTCCAACGAGCAGAAGCAAGGGTTTGTGCAAGTAATTATGTCATTGTAGGACACAAGAGCTTGGAAGAGGTACATTTAAAAATCCTTTCAAGTTTTCATTTTTCATTTTTTATCAAAATTTAAGCTTCAAACACTCTGATTTTCTTAAGTGTTTTGCATTGTTTCATTTCATTGAACATTCTTCAATCTCAAAATAATTTAAAAATCAAAATGACCAGAACTGAGGGTAGCAGTGTGAATGAAATGGAGGGTAGTCAAACTCTTAGAGTTGAAGCTAGTAGTAGGCAGCAACAACTTTTTTAAAGTCCCCTTATACAAAGGACCCTTTCATCAAGAAAAAGCATCTTCTCCAATATGTTACATCTAGGGTTCAAAAGAAAAAGAATTTAGAAGGGCCTAGGGTGTGAGTTTGTCATGTTTGTAATGATGACTTTAGGGCAGCTTTAAAAGAGTGAAATCTCACTTTTTTGGTTATTGCATGTCATCATGGGGTTATAGCTCATCCAAATTTAACTGAAGAGGAGAGAACAGATTGTCATAGATTGCCCATAATGGCTAAAATGGGGAAACAAGGTTTGACAATGTCATCACCTACTTTATCAAGTGCACAATCATCTAGGCCCATGTCATCCATATTGGTACTAGTACCTACTGAGACAAGAAGGTGAGTGGTGGTGACAAAGGAGGAACAGCTGAAAGTATGTCTAGTGCACAAGAACGAGAAGTTACAATCATCCATTGCTAAATTCTTTTTTGCTAATGCTATCCCATTTCACGGGGCCCATTCCTCTTCTTTCAAACAAATGATGACAAATATAGCCACTAAGAGCCTTTATTTACACCTCTTGGTGATTATAAGCTACGAACTACCCTCCTAGACAAAGAGTATTCAAACACTAATGTGTTGTTAGAGGATATGGAATGGACTTGGCTCAGTACAAGGTGCTCTATTGTGATGGATGGATGGGCTGGTGTTAGACATTGATCACTCATCAATATCACTGTCAAATCCCCTGCCAGTTCTTATTTTAGAAAAGCCATAGATTGTTTAGGGAAGCATAAAGATGCAAAGCTTTAGTTCACCATTTCGAGAGATTCCATAGAGGAGATTGGGCCCACTAATATTGTAAAAGTTTCATATATTCATCATGTGTGTGCAAATTTGTTGATTTGATGGTAGAGGGTGCTTATATGCACATCTTTTGGACTCCTTGTGTTCACACATTAGAAAAAAAATTAAGATAGATTAGGTAGTGTCAAAAGCTAGAGAGGCTCAAATGTTCATTCACTTGCTCTTTTCAGGGCCTCAAAGAAGAAATCCTCAAACCAGCTAAGACAAGATATACCAATTTGAATTAACCTTCATTTTATTTTATTTAAATTATTGTTACATGTGTTTTGATTTTCCAATTATTTATTATAGGCAGGCCACTTACTAATGAGGCACATGAGCCTCTAGAATTGATGGTGAATCTAGAGAGGACTCGATGGTCTAATTCTAATTCTACTGAAGGAAGATTGGTCAAGCTAAAGATCTTTCATGATAGTTGGAGGACCACAATTAGGTAAGTTGCTGATTTTATCCAAACATTGAAATTAAATATTAGTCTTTAGATTGTTGATTTTTATATTAAATTAAAATTTAGAGTTCTGATTATAAATTTATAATTCTTTTGAACTGTTTTTTGCATTTTGCAGGTATCTTTGCTCTGTCATCTCACCCATTGTAGATGTCATTAGATATATTGATACAAACTATCCTAGTCATGGAGATATTCGTAAAACATTTGATAGTGTGTTGGGAAAGATGTAGAAAACAATTAGACCTAAGCATCCTATGAGCAGTATATTAGGCCTATTGTGATGTGGAGCTGAAACATTATGAATACCCTTCTTCATATGGCAGCCTACACTCTAAATCCCATATGGTATGCAAAAGCAGTATATTAGGCCTATTATGATGCAGAGCTAAAACATTATTAATACCTCACTTGATATGGCAGTCTTTGCTCTCAATTCCATATGGTATACAAAAATAGATGGAAGGGTGCCTCTGTGTGATGATCCAAAGGTATTACATGCGTTCTCACAAGCCATTGATAAGCTGCCTCATAGGCTAAGCATACAATTATAATATGTTTTAAACAAACACTATAAAACCATACACACCCCCTCAATATGCCTAGAATTCACACTTGATGTTTTATGAGTATAAGCATACATTTATGCTTCAACTGTACACATGCAGACCTATATATTCACCTCTGTGGAATTCATTTTCTCTATGATTTTTAGGTGTGCTCTCTTTCATACAAAGATGTCTCTGATCTGATTTATTATATATTAAAGTTTACTTCATGGAATGCATCATTTTGTGATATAATGGTGTGCTTGACTATCCCTTATTCAAGGCTGTGCCAGTCAATAGAAATCTATGATTTTGAACTTACAGCTTTTCCCCTTTCTCTTCTTTAGCATGAGAGAAACCGCTGCAAAACCAAGCATGCACCTGTGAATGCAAGCATGCTTTTCAAATCAAATACTACTATGCATGCCTCTTAGTTTCATATGCACACCTGCAGAAGAGTTTGGTCTTCCCCATCCTGTGAATACATCTTTGGGCATTATTACTTGTCATCTGATGATCTTTGAAATGCCCCACTCTTAAGTGTTTGCCTTTCAATTAGACCTCCTTTTTCTTTCAGACACACGTTTATACACCTGAACATCTGTTGGATGATTTTTTAAATTTTGAAACCTTATGCTCTGCTGTAACAAAACTGACTTGCATATTTTGACTTAACCAAATTTGTTTCCTGTTTTTGTGAGCTTTCTGTCATCTCTTCATTGATTGATGAACATTCTATGCCTTCTCTAATAATTAATATCATTCAAATGTTCTTTCCTTTTCTTGGATTATGTTACAGAAAGAGATGAGAAACAAACACCGACTGACATGGAAAGTTAAAAATATGTCTCTTGGCTTTGGTAGTAACATGGAGTTTTATCTTGAAATTTGTCTTACAAAAAAATTCAAGTTGAAACAACAGATTTGTCAATTAGGAAAATATAGACCTGAATATTCATCTAATTTCTATCTATAACTAATCTAAAATCAAAATTGAAGACTGTTAGATTAATCAGTTGATACTGGAACCAAAATTAAAAGTTGTTTCCCTATCTTGCAGTTTTATTTTTAATATTTTGAATGTATAGGGGTCAGCAACTTGTGTGGACATTGGACTTCCTAATCTTATTCAGACTGAAGCATATAAAATCTAGAATGGAACTCATTAAATTACTTTGTGAAATGTTATATAAAATTTGTTCCCTCATCTTGCAGTGTTTTAATTTGGATGCACACAGATGAGTAATTTGCATGGACAATGAACCCCTCAATCTTAAGCCAGAATAGAGCATCTAAAATCTAAAATGAACCCCATTAAATTATATCTGGAATCCAAGTTCAAAAGTATTTCCTCATGTTCCAGTGTTAAAAATAAGAATTGGGTAAAAGATAAATTTGTACTCGTTAATATTATATATAATATGACAAAAACCTTACTTGCATGGCCTTAGGATAGAAATTGAGAGGCAGATATAGCTTGAAGAATAAGACAGAAAAAAAAAAAATTAGCACTAAAGCCTTATGAAAAGATAACATTAAAACCACAGAGGTGAAAAATATTAGAAGGAGATTCAAGGAGGTAGAGAGACAGGACACTCTAGGTCAATACAACAATGTTCCCATTACACTTGAGAACAGATATTTGGAGAGAAGGACATGCTGATGTAGCAGTATAGGAATCAAGAGGAGAAAATATGTTCCACCAAGTTTTTAAAAGGCTCACAATGAAAAGAATTCTTAATATATTAATATTGAATGTTCAACATATGACATTTAAACAGAAATGATTCAAGGACTTGAAATGAAAATGGAGCCAGTCATAAAGTAGCATTAAAAAATGATACATCAGAAGAAGATAAGGGAAAATGGGCAATACTGATTAAACAAATGAAGACAAATCCAACAATATCAAATGGGTTTTTTATGTAGAAGAAATACTTGCCGTTACTTGATCAAATATTGGAACAATACCACAGGGTTGAATTAAATAATAGTCAATGCAAAGCTGATGACAAGCTTAAAAATCATGCTAGACATGGACTGATAGCCAAGACAATTTTGACCAAAGATTTTTCAATCTTCTCATTTTACAGTTGTACGACATGCATTGGAGGCTAGAATTGAAATAGCTAGAGGTTACGGAACCAAAGGTACGAGCATCTACATTTCCAGAGCCTGAAATTGCTGAGTAAGTATAAGATAGTCAAAGGATTCTCACTTATTTAAGAAATAAAATAGGAATTAGTAATGATTGTGCTAGTGTTCACAATGACTAAAGTAGCTCAGGTGGACTTAAAAGCATGTCCAATTGATATAAAAAACTAATAGGTTAAACCATTAATGAACCTTGAGAAATACACCTTTAAACACTGCAGCACGGCAAGCATACTACAGCAATTAAGTCCAAAGAGTCAAACCCAAACTATATACTGCATGTAAATATTTTGCAAATATTAAGGCAAAATAATCCACTGCATGTGTCCAGTGTCACTACAAGACCCATGTAGAAGACTTCTTGAAGTCCACTACATAATTTTCAAGGCTATGGGAGCTAATCTGGACAAGTCTAGAAGGAAGCGTAAGTTTTAGGTGAAAAAGATGTGTTTAGCAGCACTATATTGTTTCACACAATGTGATCTATTTTTTTCACATGGCAACTGGTTCACTATAAGATGGCAGAATTTGCAACGCATATACATATACAATAAAATTCAATAGTTGAAACCTTAGTAGCCGATGCGAGCTTCCTACCTCTAGAAGCAGAAGCGAATGAGTCTAGATGTTGATCCAAAGGCGGAAGCCTTGTGGATGCCATCCAAATGCGGCCTTTAGGCATCCAAAGCGTGGAGATGCCTCTAAGAGGCATCTACGTGCTTCCGAAAACATGTTGGCCACATTTGGATGGCACCTGCATGCATCTGGGTGCTTCCAAAAGTCTCCACATACCCAAAAGGAAAAAAATGCCCAAAAAGTCACCTTTTGACACTTATATTGCATTAGACATTATTTAGGGGCAAAATGCAATCAATGAATTTAACACTATTGGTTAGATGAGATGAATTCATCAACTAAACACTTTCACACTAAGCCATTCAAAACAAGAGAAAGAGGGGCTTCCAAACATAACTCTCAATAAAACTTAAGTTAGATTAGAAAACCTGAAAAGGACAAATGGATGCTAATGCTAAAGTCAAATCATATCAAGGAATTATGCAAGAAAGTCCTCTTTTGTGCAATGCAAATTTGATAACGATGTGTAAATGAATAAGTGCAATTGAGCTAATTGATTAAATGAGAAGTGTAAGATAGGTCTAGGTACTAAACGTAAGCAATCAGCCCAATTAAGATTTGAGAATAAGTCTAGACCAAAAGATGAAATCAATGATAAATTACTCGCCATGAAATGTGTAGAAGAATATGTTTTTTTGCTCTAAAAATTGTGGATTTGAAAGTGTGAGGGAACTTCCAACTACAAATTTGCGATCACAACTGAAAATGTCATGTCCCCTTTTTAGCGACACAATTCCTACAGTAGATTTGCCTATCACCGACTCTCGTAGGCAAATAATCTTGGAGAGAGAGTCATCTCGTCGCCAGAAGATTGCATTTTGCTACATTCAATAAATGGGGTCTACATATTCTAATGATGAATTAAGATTGCACTTTTAATTTAATAAAGTTATTTAATTTTTATAAAAGTTATTTGATAATAAAAGTGCATTATAATAAGATATTATAAAGGACGATTCTGGAAGCTTCAAGTGACTTCTCAAAAAGTGAATAAATAGAGGACAAGAGGCACCCATTTGCACAAGCGGGTTTGTGGATTCTACTTCTTCTTCAGTTGGAGCAATTTGTAGTCATTGATCTGCAAATTCTCAATTTATCTTTGGGAACGAAAACTCCCATTGATAAGCAATTTTGAGGGTGTGGAATATCACCTGAATTATTGCACAATAGGAGGTGACATTTCAGTGATTTCATCGGGGCAAAATTTGTGGCCTAAGGTCAAGTGGGAGTTTCTTGCATTACTGATTGATTAATCCATTTCTACCCATCACCTAATTGCAGGATTAGAGGAAATTAAAGGGAAGCTAGGGAAATGAACTTACTAGTATCGGACAAGACTACGATCCAGATCAACAGGTCAAAGGGCTAAAAATTTTGTGGTAATTAATAGCCGAATCACCTCCAAGTAAGCAGGATTTAATTCACCCGAGCCAGGCGTCCTTCTTCATGGCATTTTCGTCATTAGAGGGCCAGTGAATATTGCAAGGTTGAAGCAATCGCAAGTGACGGAATTGTTTCTTGGCGGAGGATTAAAAGAAAGATTTGGGCTTGTCACACAATTCAGGTTTGTGCGATTAAATTGTTTGTACCGGCAATCACCATTTGGATCATTAACGAAGGATATCCAAGGGCATTCTTGCGTACGTCATTCCAGACCACTAGTGTAACCGGATTGCAAACTATATATCAACAGAGTTTCGGCCGCCCACTCCAGACATTTGCGATATGAACTGTGACGGTTATTACACAGCGGGAACTGGGCGTTATTTGAATCCGACGTCTGCATTCAAACTCCAGCATCAGTTTGGTGATTCTTGGTGATCCAGTTATCATCCAATCCCTGTGGTTTTTTTTTCAGAGGCAAAGGATCTTGAGGGTCGCAAGTATTTCCTTTCAGCTTATTCAGAAGTTAATCAAGGACATCGCCATCAAAAGATTTTGGATGCATTGGTGGAACTAGCACAGCAGATGACTCTCAACTCTAGGGCTTTCTGATTCTGGGTGATCCAGGTTCCAATATTTTTTGTACATTGATAATTGAAGAAATTATTTTGATCACACTGCTTGAATATTGCAATAATTGTTATTTCCGTTAGAGTTTATACCAGTCAAATTGCTGATAACAGTCAGTTTCTTTCCCAAATTATTGTTGGTATTTTACTGCACAAGTTTCATCCATTACTTGGTGAATTGTTTCAAGCATCATTTCTGATTACATGCTAAGTGTTTAACGAATTGTCAAGAGTCGGTTTGATAACCCTTAGAGTGGGGAACATCACAGAAAACCCACAAAATATTATTTTTCTTAGGGTCTCAAGAAGACATCAAAAATGTCACCGTGTTCCTTTAGATGTTGAAAAAAAGTTACATGGATACGGATATGGTATTGGGTACGGATACGGCCATTTTTTAAGACCACCAATATGTATACGGCTAGACACAACATTAATAAATAACACATGCATATATTTAACATAGTTTTTGAGTTATTAGAGGAGATTTTCATTGCTTCAAAGGCAATATTGACCCATAAATATTTATATGTTAATTTAACACTTCACAATATGTAAACATAGTACAGTTGCATTAGAAGATAACCCAAAAAATGGGTTGTTGAAATAGAAAAACATATTATTTGTCTTTCTCATTTGGTGCAAGTTTTGTTTAAATCATTTTCTTTTAAATTGATTTAATAAAGCTTTTTGCAGATTAAATATGGGAAGATTTAGGTCAAATCTTTTAAAAAAATCAAATCACATAGTATTTGGCATGGTTGGAAAATTAAGTTTTTTTAGGCAGACATGGGTACAATGTTTGATGTGTATCCAGGTGGTATCAAATACATTTCCGAATTGGATACAGGGATACACACACCCAAGGGGGACAAAGTAGTTTCTAGCAACTCTAAGTTGAAAATGTCATCATGTTCACGGGGCACTATAGCAACTTTGACCCAACTGCTACATAAATGACTCGGCGAATGTTTTTCACATCTGTAGATGCAATTTTGACAACCAACTTCTACACACAAAATCTTGTTTTTTATTTTGGGTAGATGAGGGTCTTACCTTGGTCAAGCCCTAGATTGAGGAATCAACCTTAAAATTGAAAAGTAAATATGTAATGAAAGCAAGGCAAATGTAAATATTCACCTTGCTCATTGAAATCCTTGTCAATAAGGATTTGCAATGTTTAAATATTGTAGATGTTGAACTTGCAATGAGGGATGTAAAATATCTCCATAAATGCAATGGATCTACCAAAACCACATCATAGAGTCATGGATGTAACTGTGCATTAATAAACAAGATGATGAATGCCTCAAATGTATATCTCATCCCTTGATGGTCAACAATCTTGAGAGGAAATGCTCACAAAGGATCCTTGAATCTTTGAACACCTTGAATGCTTGATAGAGATCTGCTTTCTTGAATGCTTGAATGCTTGCTTGATGTCTCTTGATGTTATCTTGATTGTCTTGTAATTGCTTGATGTGAAAATAAGATGCCTAGGCTTCCTTTTATACTAGTTTTCAAGCACAAAATCAGAGCAAGCTGTCAGGTACATCCGATAATTAAATTTAAAACCCCAAGACAAGATTGGGCCCGGGATCCAAAATCCCTAGGGAACAAGTCGCCTTTCTTTGAACTAGGTCAACTTGTTCTGAAATAGGTTAACGTGGTCAACTTGGTTGATAGGAACACCCGATAATTAAATTTAAAACCCAAAGACAAGATTGGGCCCGGGATCCAAAATCCCTGGGAACAAGTCAACTTCTTCTAAACTAGGTCAACTTGGTCGACTTGTTCCGAAATAGGTCAATGTGGTCAACTTGTTCTGGAACAAAGCAATTTTGAGGTTGACCTATTCTAGAAGAGGTCAACTTGTTCTAGGGTTGTCCCACAAGAAGCCAACCTTAAGGTCTCGAAGACTACACTAGTGAAACTAGAATATAAGGAGATTAACAAGAGAAAGAGGTGATTGAGCACGAATCCATCCATAGTCCACAAGGTCTCAATGGGACAAGAGCTAAAAGGTCTTAAATTACAATACATCCATTTTGAGACGGTTCATTCAGCCCCCACTTTAGCTAGAGTATGAGTTGTCTCAACCTCATGGTAAAGTAGATCAAAAAGAAAGAGCCAATCTTATCATGACTAAGGAGACAAAGAAACTACCGCACCCCCAATAGACTTGAGTCTTTCTCATATCCAAAACCATAATAATAGATGATCAACGTGCCTAATATGGTTAGTGTTCCTTATTGTGAACACACCAAAGGGATAGGATTAAATAGTCTAGCAAGCTTGTGTGCCTAGTAGTTAATCCCATGAAAAAAAAATGGAGTAGGATCAAATGGTCTAACAGGTTTGTGTGTCTGATGGTTAATCCCACAAAGAAAAAAGGGATAGGATAGAATGATGTAGCAGGTTTGTGTGCCTGATAGTCAATCCCACAAATTTTAAACCTTGTGACTATTACAAAGTAATTGGTAAATATTTGCTTGCTATAAACAATGATCAATAGATCAATATATACAAAAAAGAATGAACTATGTTTCCTTACGAAACGATCATAAAGAATAGAAACATTCTATTCTAGCTAATAGAAGACTAACAATTAACTAATTATTAGAAACATTCAAATATTTACAATAGATTACAAATAGATAACCATTAAATAATAATAGTTATTAAAAGAAGCTATCTATTATCATAATAGCCTCCCTTAATGGTTAACCTATCCACAACACCAAGTTGTCCTCTAAATTTGACAAACTTATAAACACCAAGAGGCTTGCTGAGAATGTCTACAGTCTGATCTGTTATAGGAACATACTGCAAGTCTATTGTCTCGTCTTCACCCAGTTGTCATATGTAGTGATAGTGAACCCTCACATGCTTGGTTCATTTATGGAAGACTAGATTCCGTACTAATTTGATAATGCCTTCATTATCAACAAACAAAGTGGTGGGTCCTAGTAGTGACATTTGCATATCCCCAAGCATCCAACGAAGCCAAACAGCTTCACAATAAGCCTTAATTGTCCCTCTATATTTAACCTCTATGGAGGAGAGCGAAATTGTTTGTTGCTTTTTACTGGTCCATGTGATGGCACTGGATCCCACACCGAACACATATCCAGAAGTGGACCTTTTATCGTCAACAGAGTTTGCCCAATTTGAATCTGTGAACCCACTGAGTCTAGGGTTAGAACTCTGAGAGTAAAGAAGTCTACAATCTGTAGTGCCCTTCACATAATGAAGCACACGCTTTGTTGCCATCCAATAATCGGCCTTGGGAGCTTTCATAAAGTGTGAGAAGTACCTGACTGCGAAGCTGATATCAGACATAGTAACAGAGAGGTAGATGAGGTTGCCTACTAGTTGCCTGTATGTACTATCATCAACGGGAGGAGAATTAGACTTGGCTAATAACTTGAGACCTTTCTCCATGGGTGTAGATGCAGGCTTGCAATCCTGCATATGGAATTTGTCTAACAGAGCCTTGGCCTATTTGGACTAAGAAATGAATATACCAAAAGACTGCTGCCAAACCTCAACACCTAGGCAATAATGCATGAGCCCAAGGTCAAACATATCAAAAGACTAGCATAAACTCTGTTTAATTCCCAAAAGCAAAGATGTCGAACTTCTTGTGATGATCAAATCATCCACATAAATAACTAGAAGGATGATGTCACTGTCAGTAGTCTTCATGTACAAATTTGAGTCTGAAGAACTCCTCTTGAAGTCTTAATCATAGAGATACTTATCAATTTACATGTACCATGCCCTAGGGGCTTTCTTCAAATCATAGAGAGCTTTCACCAGTCTAAGAACTTGGTCTTCTTTCCCAACAACCTTGAAACCAAGAGGTTCTATCATGTAGACCTCTTCGTGGAGGTTACCGTCCAGGAAAGCACTCTTGATGTCCATCTGATGGACCTTCCAGCCAAACTGTGTTGCCATGGCTAGGACTAATCTAATTGTGCTCATATTTGCAGTAGGAGCAAAGGTCTACTCATAAACAATACCCTGACGCTAAGAAAATTCTTTTGCAACTAAACAAGATTTTTGTAATTATCCAAAGTACCATTAGATTTGCAGCCAACAAGTTTCTTCCTTGGTGGAAGATTGGAAAGGACCCAAGTGTTATTCTTCAGTAGGCTCTGGTGTTCAAATGTCATGGCATGTTTCCACTCTGGAATTCCTTTAGCATCGGGATATGTTTGAGGTTCAAACAAACTATGAATGTTGGCCATGATAGAAAAGTTAACAGACTTTGTAGTTTTGCTCTTTTTCCGAGTAGTTCTCCCATCAATGAGCTCAACATCTCAAAGATCAGCAAGTGTCTAAGCCCTTCACTTAAGCTGGAGAGGCGAATAACCAACATTAGTCCCAGGAGATGCTCTATGATTAGGTTCCTCATCATAAGAATCCGGATTATTTTCAGGTGAAGCATCTGCATATCTAGGTGATCCTACAAGAGAATCCTAAGGTGTGTGTACAGTAATCACTGGTATAACTAGAGATTCAGGAGTTGTTGAAGCCCTCCCATCAGATGAACCTAATGGCGTCAAACTCCCAAATCATGAGCCTTCATAAGATGGTCTGTTGGATCAGTAACAGGAAAACTAGGCATGAATGGTCATCGTTGCTCAGCAAAGACTACATCACAACTGTATAGGAGATGAGATGTCTCAATGTCGATCAAGTGGTAGGCTTTGTGGAGCCTGTCGTATCCAACAAGCATGAGTTTTTTACTCATCATCCAACTTGATACGTGATGCATCAAGGATCTGGACAAAAGCAAGAGAGCCAAAAACCTTCTGGTGACTGAGTCTAGGCTTGCGACCTGACCAAGCCTCTTCCAGAGTCTTACCTTTGAATGCCACTGTGGGTGACCACTTCAAAAAATAAACTGCAGTATTAACTGCTTTTGCACAAAACTTCTTCGGCACATGTTTGTGTTCCATGGAGCAAGCCATCTTAGTGATTGCTCTATTCTAACATTTAACTACACTATTTTGTTGTGGTGTGTAGGGCGTGGGTAACTAGCACTTAATGTCATGAGTATCACAGAAGCTAAAGAATTCATTACAGCAAAATTCCCCCCATTGTCCGACCTAAGAGCAGTAATAGATTTCCCAAACTATTTTTCAACTAAAAGATTTGAACTTTTGAAATATTGTAAATGCTTCTGATTTCTTTTTTAAAAATATACCCACATTTCTCAACCGAAATCATCAACAAACAATAGAAAATACCTAGACCCAAGAATAGGAGTGGCCATAAGACCGCAGATATCGGCATGAACAAGATGAAGTACCTAAGAAGCTCGCCATGAAGCGCCATTGGTGAAAGGTGAAAAATGTTGCTTCCTAGCCTACCATGCATCACAAACTCCAAGTTGTTGAGTCTGAATCTCTAGCAATCTATGGACAAGCTCTTCCCGAGCAAGCTAAGAGAGAATGCACATTTAAGTGCCCATACTCTTGATGTCAAAGTGTGTTGACAGAAGACCGCTAAGAAGCAATAGCTAAGTCCCAAGAATCACCTGAATCAGTAAATTTGAAAAGACCATGATTCTCAAGACCCACTGCAACAATAGACTGAGTCACCCTATCAGTGACGGTACACTAATGTGAACTGAAAGTGACATCCAACTATGGAGAGTGTCACAACAACTCTCACTAAGAGGAGATTTAGTCCTATCCCTTGAACGTAGTACACATTGAGGAAAATGAGGTTCCTCCCAGTAGACTAAATCTGAATGTTGCCTTTGCCGACAACAGTGTACTCTTCTCCGCCTCCAAAAAAGGACAAAATCTGAATAATGCTGGAAGTTAGTGAACTGGTCTCTATGGTGGGTGAAATGACGAGAGGCACATGAATCAATGTACCAGGAAGACAACTTCACATGATCTACAAGTCTTTTAGCCATGAAGGCGTAAAAGGCATATTCGATTTTCTCAATGTGCTCTCCACTGTTCGTTTTGGGCTGCGAATCAGATTGCTTAAATTGGGCAACTAAGCATTTTCGACATTCAACCTTCATGTGACCATACTTGTGGCAATAGTTGCATTCAATATTCTTTTTCCTAAAGCCTTCTGTAGGTGGAGCAAAGGAAGACTACTAAGAAGGTTGTTGTGAATGAGACTTGCCTTTATCCTTCTGAAAGGACTTGGCAGCAAAGGCTTGCTCTATAGAGGTGGAGCTAGAAATGCTATCGAACTGTTGTTTCCACCAATCCTACTAAAGCAGAAGTGTGCAAAGATCTATGAACTTCAAATCAACACTAGTAGAAGTGATGTTGAGAGTCTTGATAAAATGCTTGTAGGACTTGGGTAAACTTTTGAGGGTTATGACCACAATGTCCTCTTCCTCCATCTTACGTCCAATGGCAAGCAATTGATCACGAATCTCCTGAATACTATTCATGTGTTCCTGGAGTGATGTTTGCTCATCCTTGATAATAGAAAACAGAGTGTTTTTGAGAAAGAAGGCTTTGCTTTTTGCGAAAGTCGCGTGGAGTTTATTGAGATGCACTCATTTCTCGGTAGTTGTCTTGCCTAATGGAATCTGAGTGAGCCAATCATCAGCTACGAATAATTTGGGAAGCATCACAGCATCCAGATTATTCTGATCCCATGTATTTTGATCAGTACAAGCTACAATTGACTGTTATGTAACACCCAAAACAATTTGATTAGTATTCTGATATTCAAAGATTGTTAGTATCTACTGCTTCCATGTGCCATAATTCCGACCATTGAATTTTGAATTACTCCCGAGTAAAATATTAGTCAGAGATGCCATAGCACATTTTTCAATGAAAAAGCATGAAAATCTATGAAGGTACATACTTTGAGGCAAAAAAATGGAGGACCTAGAAAAAATGAAGAGGTACCCAAAAGAGAGCTCGAATAACCTAGAAGGAATATGTTGTCAAATTCTAGATCTACTAGCTCGAAAATTGAGGCACCCAAAAAAAATTGACCTAGTTGACATCTCAAAAAATCCACCAAGAATATATAGAAATTTTTTTGATTAGGTACAAAAAATTAGGTTTTCGACCAAAAATGGCACTAGCTGCATGAAAACCCCAAAATAATGGCAGATTTAGCAAGAGAAATATTGATTATGCATGTGGATTGGTACTGAGGGTTTTAGAAACCCTTGATGTCGCCTAAACAGTGAAAAATGACCATGGCAAAAAACCTCGATCGTGTGAGCAAATCCCACCTGCGAAAAAATAGCGCCCAAAAGCCATGTTTTTGTTGCAAAAAAAATAGAGCAGCTTGCACAAACCTTCCAGGAAAAAACACAGGAAAGATGACTACAAAATGCAAGCAGAAAACCCACGATTTGTAATAAATAATGCCTCTATGCAACATGCAATTTGTAACAAGAAAGTCGTCATTTGCAACAAAAAAATGCCTCTTAAAATTTGCAGAAACAAGGGCCATGAAAATTTCATAAGAAACAAGACAATTTCGACAAACTGAAATTTTTCAGAGAACATTGAAAATTTCCTTTCGAAATTTATTTGAAAACTATCAAAAAAGGTACTATGGCTTTGATACCATATTATGAAGTAATTGGTAAACATTTGCTTGTTATTAACAATGATCAGTCAATCAATATATACAAAAATGATGAATGGTGTTTCCGTGGGAAATGATTGTAAAGAATAGAAACATTATATTCTAGCTAATAGAAAACTAACAGTTAACTACAGGTTAACTAAATATTAGAAATAGTCTAATATTTATAGTAGACTACAAATAGATAACAATTAGATAATAATAGTTAATAGTAGAAGTTAGCTATTATCGTAATAGCAATGGCTTAACACCCTCATGATATATTACTCCTAAACCATAAGAACAGTTTAAGTGTGTGCTAGGATAGGTCAAATAGTCTAACAAGTGTGTGTGGCATGCTAGTCAACCATTCCAATACATGTAAAAAGAAGAGTGGCCAGCCCTAGGAAATTGTGTTATGCTAGTGTACTCTATATGTTGAGCTTGAAATGAACAGAAAAATATGAACATAAGGGGGCCATGTATCCCACCCACTCCCCACCCCCCTTGCAGATGGGAAAATAATTACTTATTTTAACATCTTAAGAAAGTGATGAAGAAGGATGAGGCAATTTCAAAATCAAGATAGTACCCACAAGCAACACCCAATCCAAGCCAAAGAGATCACAATTCCTACAAAGCCGTGAAAGGGAAGAATGCAATGAGACACCATGCAAGAAGTGAAAAAGGAAATCCTTGAAAAGGATACCACACTATTATGAGGCTCCAAGGTAAGTGATCTATCTACTATGAAAACCCAATTGCAAATGATATAAGATTGGATGTCACGTGATAAACAAACAACATGCAACCAAGGGCATAGTGGATCCATGAGAGAATGAAATAGAAGAATATGATTCCCTTGCCCACCAAGTTTAGGAACAAGGGAAGAGAGGACCTATTATACTACTCACAAAGTGAACCATGTATGGCAGTGAGCCCCCAAGAGGTAGGCTAACAATGTTACATGGCATGGAGCAACATAATAGGTACTTGGATGTTATTTAAAGAAACCAGGATTTAAAATAGAGCTCATCATAAGGAGATATGTGAATAACCTCATTATTGATGAATTGTTGAATCTTGTGACGTAAAGCTTGACAATCATTAGTAGACTGATCATGATACTGGTGATACATGCAAAACGGAAGATTCATAAGTTCTTCGCTATGTTTCTTTCTATATTTTGGTCTAATAATCACCTTAGCACAAAGAAGTTTAGGCAAAACCATTTCTTGATCAATGAAAGAATATATGTTAGATGATGAAGGAGAGGATGTCGACAAAGAATGAGATTCAACACTTTGTTGCACACATCTTAAATAATGATTGGCAATGGTGTTGTTAGCTTGTGGTTTATAAGAATTCTCATGCCCACCATTGCCTAAGGGCATTTGATGTCTTTTTTATTGTTTACCAAAGCCATTCTTAGTGAATTTAGGATAACCAAACCATAACAAGAAGCCATATCACACGGTTTGATAAATATATCATGAGTGGAAGTAGAAGCAAAGCTATTAGAAAAAGGAGCTATTTTAGGTTTCATTAATGAAAAGCAATAAACTCTATGTTCTCCAAAAAAGGTTGGTTTGAAAACTAATGATCCCCAATCATCTTCAGAAAGGACACTTGTAGGAGGATGGTCATTAGATTCTTGACCTCATTTTTCCTCAATATTTAGACAACTATTTGGGTTTGTATCTGCATCAAGAGTGCACATCATATTATTGTAGATAAATTTGAGTTTTTGATGAAGAGTTGAAGAAATAGCATGCGTGGCATTTAACCAAGGTCTACCCAAAAGAGGGGTAAAATTAAACGGTCTTGGCATGACATGAATGGGAGTACTCAAAATAACCGGACCTACTTTAATAGGTAAAGAGATGATGCCTAAAGTTTTCTTAGAAACGTTATCCAATCCACGAATAGGAACATTGTCAGGTTTGATGCTTGAAAGATCGGCTTTAATTTCTTTAAGGATGTTCAAACTTCAAATATTAAGCCCAGACCCATGATCAATTAAGGTTCTAGGAGTGAGGTTACCATTGATGAGGACAGCTTACTTAAGAGCATCATAATAATCTAGAATCTCTTGAGCTAAATCATCATGAGTAAACACAATTTGAGGTGGAACCGGGGTAGCATTCATGCATTGTAAAAAGGCTTTGATGTTATCTTGATTAGGAGGAGTTAGAAGAGTAGCTAAAGCTTTTTTCAAGGCTTCATGATATGTAGGAGATGTTTGAAGAAGTTCCCAAAGAGAAATCTTGGCAAGGGTTTTATATAATTGCAATTCCAAATCATATTCCATCCCAAGATTTTGAGAAAATGTGGATGGAGGAGGAAGAAAGGGTTGAGAAGGTGGGAGAAAAGTGGTAGTTTGAGGATTATTCCATGTATGATAGTTGTGAGACACTACATGATAATCCAAAGAATTTCTAGATTCCCCTTTAAGAGTTATGGAAGGGTAACACTTAAGGGTGATGAGAGGATTATTTGACGAATGGTAACCTTTGAGAGTAAGAATAGGTTGAGCAACATTAACTTAATTAAAATCACGCTTCTCCATAGACTCCTCACAAGAAGGATGAGTATTAAGGAGATTGCCATTATCCTCTTTTCCTAAGGAATCCTTAGAATAGGGATTGTGGGGTTCCATTAATGGTTCCTCTCTACTAAGAGTATCAAATGAAGGCAAGGTCACAATGATAAAAGAATTTATAATGTCTTTCTCTTGCTCTAAAACATCTCTAAAAGGAGGGTTGTAATATCCCTAATTGGATATTTACTTAATTTTCCTTTCAACAATATATTCAGAAATAAAACATTGCAAATAGTTTCCAGCACAATCGAAAACCAGTAGAAATCCTGGTAGAGATTTAATCAACTTCTTCTTAGATATAATATTCAAACTCAATATAGATAGATATAATATGATGCAACGATGAAACCAGCTGATCCTCTACAAGAAATTAACCGTCTTTCTAATATACTAGGATACTATTCAGGATTGGAACATATAAAAGTATGTCACAAATCAGTAATATAAAACCAAAAAACTCTTGTACGATTTCGTAGATACGTTATTGCATTATACAACAGCAATACAATAACCAGCACCAGAAAACCCAATCTTAAATACAAATTTAACAGTCAGATTGGAATACTAGAATAAGAACCTGTAAGCGTAAATGAAAAACTTGAATTGATGTCTCCCGAGACAATGGGTTTGAATCCATTGTCTACCAGCACAATGTAATGTCACTACATGAGACCTTAAGGATTTGCAACTTCACTCCTCAGTTCAATGTTTTCTTTTGTAATATTACTCTTGTTCAATTATTTGATTTATCGAGAAAGGTAGAGTAATTACACTTGAGCAATAATAGATATGCATATGTTTGTAATGATCTTTGGTCTAAATAACTAATTTAGATCTTTGTTGCAAGAATCTCCTCCTCCCATAATGAATCTTCTCCGTTGTTTCTAATTGCAAATAGATATGGATGGAATGAAGAGATACTGCATCTAATGATTCTTCTTATTTAATGTTTAATAGATAAATATTTCCCACAGTTGTGACATTTCTTATCAATCATTGGATATGCAAAAATTACATTTGATAGGTAATAGATTCAAGTGTCTATTGACTATCCAAGTTCTGATTACATAAATGTTTTCCCTCCCATATATAACTCTCATCAATAATGACTTCTTAGCCTAAGCATGGCTCGAAGGTTACGAATGCTTTAAGATTGATTTTACTTCTGTAATTATACAACATATTGTCCCATGACCCTCGAATGTTGTTTTAGATTATTGTGTTCATACCTCTGTAGATATTGGAGCCATTCCTGAATATTGTCACCATTATGGTAGATTGTTTTATTAATAATATTGGTTTTCCCTGTCTGATATTCATATCAATGCTGATGTTTTTGCCCAGATATTTCTGATTATTTTTCTCACTGGCTGGAAGTTAACTGTTATTACTCTTCTGATTCTCAGTAGATGTCTTCCTGATATAGAATATAGAGATATTCATATATAAAAAAGCTGGATATGCTGATTCCATTCTTCCCTTCACAGTCACCGTGAATTCTCTGTTTGGTATCTTATTCTCTGTTTTGAACAGTCACCCTGATGCTCTCTAATCAACATAATTTGTAATCGACAGAGTGAACTTCTCATATATATTCCAATCCTCTATATCCCCTCCATGTTAGCAGGGAATTCCATCTTGTAACTCTTGCCGAGCATGCTACGTCGTGTGTTGAGGAGACGCGTCTGCTCTAATGGTTGTAAAAAATTGTCTCAATCAATGGTCTCCCACGTGGGTTATTTCTGGTCCCGGATATACTATATTGTATTATAAGATTTATATGACTATTGATTATATTTTCAATGATATTTATATGTAGCATATTTTATAATAGATTCATTATTATTTCCATTTCAATTATTTAATTAATTTATTACTTGTAATATTGAGTAATACAATAATGGTATTATCAATTAGAACCAGTATCTTTACAATAAAAATATATTTGTAATAATAATAAGTTTATTATTTAATTATATATTTATTGTAGAGTCCATCTTATATTGTATTACCATATATATAAATCGATATTATATTATATCTATTTGATAAAAATAATAGATTATGTTATATTATTTATTATTTGTTATTATATAATATTACATATATTATTTTATCAATTTATTTATTGAATTCTACTATAAGAAATTAGGCAACATGACACGAGGGGCTACGTCCTCAAACTAACTAAAAGCTGAAGCTTTCGAAAAACACTCATAAGAGAAAAAACTGAACTGAATCATAAAATCAAGCATGCTCAACAATGAGCCTCTTTCCCCTTTTAATACACAAACTAAGACTCTTCGACTCCCCTCTAGCCTTCGTCATATTCCCTTGTGACTCTTCAACTTCTCTCTAATAATTCGTCTTATTCCTTCTTGACCTTTTGTCCTTTTTACAACATTAAATTGACCTTTTAATATTTGAGTCTATGTCTCATAGTCAATTTTAACATTATATAAAATAAGACTTCAATATTTATAATGTCCTTTAAGGGGACATTGCAAATCCCCCCTCCTTAAAATTGCTTGTCCTCAAGCAATCAGTACCAGGATCCCATACCAATCTGCAGGTAGCTCTGTAACCCAAATTGAAAACAATTCTAGCCACACTACGAAGCAAGATGTCACTTTGCAATCTATCTCTCAACCGTATCCCTAGATCCTATGTAACTCTTTGAAAAATCTCTGCACCTATAAACAAAACAACTCTAATCATCATTGATACCACTGAATCCAACCTCAAACTGAGTAGAATCACAACAAGGTCCTCAACAAGCCAAAAATACCTATGCTCAACACCTAGATCCCAAACCTTGTTGTCATAACCAGCCAATATGGCAAGATAAAAATGTATTAGTGAACTATGCATAACCCAGCAGATGGTGACAACTTGACCAAAATAGATGATGAAATACACAAGCCGCTCAAAAACTGAAAGTAACACTCTGGGCGCATCAAATACCATACTGTCATCATCAATCAGGATAACCTCTAGGTACATAGGTACTATGAATAAGAATGGAGCTGAAAGAGCATTCCCTACGATCAACACATAACTGTCCTCAAAACTAAACCAAAATCTATTCAAAGGCTGATGTAAATAATCCAACCAACTTCTATATGGTGTGAAATCAGGAACCCAATGTGGACTAATCCTATGATGCATAACCGTAGTCAATTCATCACTTCCATCATGTGACCCATATTCATTGCTAGGAATTGTAACAGGATTCCATATCCTGAAATTAGAATCATCTTCATCATGATAATCAAAAGGAGAGTCTTCGTTTATCTCAAAAAGAGGATTATTGGAAATCCAATCAGCATCTACTTCAAACACTAGGTCTTTTAGGACAACTTTCCAAGTCATAAGTTTGTTGAATGCTATCAAGCTCAACAATGACTTCTTTGAAAAACTCGTTCCTTTCTTTATCCTCCTACTCCTAAGAGTGATTCGTGATCCTAATCTGATTTTCTGCTTCCTGAAGGGAAATCCAAGCTTCGTTCAATTCCTCCTGTGTTTCCTTACGCTCTCTGTTGAGCTCCTTATTCTCATTTCTTTCTTTATTTACCTAACCAACAAGTGTTTCAACTACCTTAAGAATGTTATCCCTATCAAAAAGCAAATACAAATATTTTGATTTCATAGTTTCAAGGCCTATTTTGATTACTTGCAAATTAGAAACAAGCCATTCTTCTTCCACTCCCTTATGAACCTTCCTGTAGAGATTCTCAACCACTTTGTGAGTGTTGTCATAACATACCAAGGATGCCACAATCTTTTCTTTGTTAACCTTCAACTAGTTTCTAAATGCATGCATTTCATTATCATGTTGATAAAGCTTATCGTCTTGTAGTGTCATCTTCGATTGTTCCTCTGAATTTTTGTCATAGGCATAGGTACTATATGGTTCATCACACAAAATTTCCAATCTGTTATTACCTCGTGTGCAACAGTCCTCATCCGCCTGTTTGTCAACACTAACCTCCAATTCACCAACATAAAAAACGTGTACCTTGAGTAACATCTTCTACGTGGTCACTGGAAAGTTGTAGATCAATGGTAGTTGACTGCTCTTCTTCTTCAAAAACCTCAATTTGATGATCTTGATCTGCTGGACATTCATCATACATAGTTTTGCACTGGTCTTTTGCAAGGAGATCCTTTGCTAATCCAAAATACTTCTTTTTTGTCGGATCAGTCCTATTTTGGTGCTCTAAATGAAAATCGAAGTCATCATTCAATGATAACTCATTTTGAATTCTGGTAGGAAGTTCTTCATACTCTCCATAAATGTCAAGGATCTCTACTCTCATGTCGGCTTTAGACTTCTGAGCTAACTGTTCTTGTAGTTTCATAGTATTTTTTAAGATTTTACCCCAAAATCCTTTATTTGCCAAATTGTCAAAATGGATGCCCATTGGAACTGAAGGAAAACAGTGTACAGAGATTTTTAACAATGTTGTTGTAGCACTTTGGAAAATGTTATAACAAGGAACGTCGTGAGTATTTTCGGCAAGATTGCTTGCTGCCTTGAGGTATTGTTAATTGACTTTTCAAACCATGAACTCTACGGCACACTAGATGTGACTATAATTCTGAATTTAACTGTGAAAAGTTATTACCAGCAATGTTATTGCTGTTTGCCTTCTGCTTATTTTAAGATGAATGCAATCAGTTTCCTTTCTGAAACACACTTCCAATCCTCGAGTGAGGGCACAATACTTAGCAACATTGTTTGTGACAATACCAACACCTTCCTTTATCTAAATGTAAGCCCCAAATAGAAATATTTGGTCACTATCTCTGTACGTTGTCTAAGATCTGATGCATCATGTTCTTAATCAGATGTACGTTTGCTGGAATTAGATGTTTCTATAAGTTGAGACCACCCAAAGACACGTGCCACTATTCAAAAGTATGATTTGCCCTTTTTAAAATGTGTTCACTACTTTGAATATGGTGTTACTGCCTTTGCTAAAAGTTACCACTATTACATATTTTTGATATCAGGAATTCATAACCCACTGACGCCAAACCTTCAAGGTTACTCCATTTTCATTTTTTACAGAGTTGACATCTGCCCTAGCTTGTATGAGATTTAATCTGGCCCCTTCGTATCCTTAGATACAGCCAAAGCAAAGCTCAATTATATAATCATATATAACAATATATATATATATATATATATATATATATATATATATATATATAAGAGTCATGAGTTAAAGTGAAATCTATAAAGGGGGGAAGGATTGAAAGAAGATATAGGTCCACCCTAAACCAATAGATCCTCATAGTCAAGGCCTATATTACAAGAATGTCCAATATCAATCCACCACTCATCTCTATAAAAAGAAAGATCATATGGTAAGTCTAAATTGACAAGTGGGTGGTACTTTATGTCAAAGATAAGGGAATGATGTTTGCAGAATGCTTTAAATAACTTGTGCAGCATGGAAAAAAGAGAATTGCATATGGAGTAGATCCAACTAACCATTTTGTCATTGACATGCATGCAAGATCCAATGAACATTTGAAAAATAGAGTATGAAAAGTTTATAATCAATGTTGAAAAATACATGAAAAAGAGATCTACCAAGATCTCCATGCACAAAAAAGAGATTACCAAAACTCCAAGATGAAATAAAGAGGTGTAAGATGTCGGGTTCGCCAAAAGAAGATAAACACTATATGTAACAATACAATCCAAGAGAGACCAAAAGGGAGAAAGATCTAACTCCAAGAAAGAGGTTGATGAAGGGTGCTCCCTTTGATACCACAAATACACACAAAAATAGAGAACAAAATTTTGCATGAACAAAAAATGGGCTTCTTATTATCGCCACATATGTGGAATTACAAATTTTCAGAAATACAAAATGAAAATCCACATTGGCAATTTCTTTACAATATTTTTCAACACAAAGCACAAGCTACCACCCAAAACTGTCAGAACATCACTATAGGCCTTCCTTAGATAGGCATTTTTTCACTAATTGGGAAGGTTCTAGACATTCACCCTAGCCCTTAAGACCGACAAAACTCCAATTAAAAATCATTTCTTAAATTATTACATAGGATTGGCCCTAATTATGTTTAGAGGTACCCAACTTTTGGAGGCCATAACTTTCAAACCGCATATCTGATTTTCAACTATAAGTACTTTTCGGAATCATCGACTCCTGAACTACAATACATAACACACACAAGCGCCAATTAGCCCACGCATGACCTTGTTCCAGAGCCTCTAAGGCCTTCAAATCTAAGCTCAAAGGTTTTATACCCAAAAATCTCAATAACTTTTGCAATACATATAGTATGATGATGTAAATCCTGGCAAACTAATTTGAATAAAATGAACCTCCACTTGCAAAATCAAAACATTCCAAGATTGTAGGACCCACTTACTAAAAATTGTAAGTTTCCATAACAATAACATTGTATCGAATTAGCCCTTAATGAAAATGACAAAACAAAAAAAAAATTGGGTGATGCAAGATTGCCCTTACACCCAGGATGCTCCTACATCAGAGGTATAGGATGTCAGGTTCACCAAAAGAAGGTAAGCAACAAATGCAAAATAAGAGAGATCGCAAGAGAGCAAGATCTAACTCCCAGAAAGAGTTATAGGCCATCAAGTTCACCAAAATGTTTAGGGGGGAAATGGAATCAATGGATTTAACATGATTAGATGAGATGAATTCATTAACTAACCTTTCACACTAAGTCACTCAATACAAGAGAAAGAGGGGCTTCCAAACATAACTCTCAATATAACTCAAGTTAGATTTGTAAAAATCAAAAGGATAAAGGGATGTTAATGCTAAACTCGAATTATATCAAGGAAGTAAGCAACCAAGTCCTCTTTCATGCAATATAAATTTGATTAAAGATGTGTAAATGAAAAAGTGCAATTGAACTAAGTGATTAAATGAGAAGTGTAATATTGGACTAGGTGCTAATGTAAGTAATCTGCCTAATTTCAATTTGAAAATAGGTCTAGACAAAAAGATGAAATCAATGGTAAAGTACTCACCTTGAAATGTGTATAGGAATATGCTTTTTCGCTCCGAAAATAGAGATCTGAAATTGCGAGGGAACTTTTGACTACAAATTTGCAATCACAACCAAAAACATAGAAAATGTTGTTTTCCTCAGGGTCTCAGGAAGGCGTCGAAAACATCACCATGTTCCAGAAGACATTTGTCACCATGTTACCAAGGCACTGAGCAACTTTAACCCAACTTCTTCAAAAACAACTCGGCAAAAGTTTTTCAGATCTGTAGTCGCAATTTTGACAACCTGCTCCTACACATAGATTGAGTGGATGAGGGCATGCCTTGGTCGAGCCCTAGAATGAGGAATCAATCTTGAAATGGAAATGGAAATATGCAAATAAAATCAAGACATGTAAACATTCACCTTGTGCATGGAAACCCTTGTAAATAAGGATTCACAATGTTTGAATGTTGTAGATGTTGAACTTGCAATAAAGGATGTAGGATATCTCTAAAAATGCAATGGATCTACCAAAACCACATCATGGAGCCATGGATGTTAATGTGCATCAATGAAGAAAAAGATGAATGCCTCAATGAAAATTTCCTCCCTTAATGGCCAACAAAATGCTAGATCTTGAAGAGGAAATGCTCAGAAAGGATCCTTGAATCTTTGAACACCTTGAATGCTTGATGGAAATCTACTTTCTTGTTGTCTCTTAATGTTAGCTTGATTGTCTTAAGGAAGGCTACATGCGGAAATGCCTTCCTAATGCCAATTTAGAGGGGAAATAATAAATAGTTTGAATCTATGTCAGCATATCGAGATAAGAAGAAACAAGAATGTAGAAAATAACAAGCACACCAAATAAACACAAGAGACCAAATTTACATGGGAAAGCCCTTTCAGGAAATAACCCACCACCAAAAAGCCCAAGCATCTTCTTCGTATTATAGTAACCAATGTTACATACAAACAACAATGTATTTCTGTACAGGCTCGCACTGCATTAAAATCAACTTGACTTTACATCACTTTGACACTTTGCCCTTACATTCCTGGTGAATCTTGCAAGCATTTATACATTCTGCAGTTCGTTATGTAATTCAATATATCAACCCTCACATTACAGAAAGGTCTAGAAACTCCCATTAGCCTAACTCTTGGCCACAATAGAACTATGTGCCACCACAAACACTACTCCATGGGCATAACTTTCATCATAAAAAATAGCACCCAACTGAAGGCACATACTTGGTACTGGCACCCTACCATCCTCATCGTACCATCTTTGTCATACTCATTCTCATTGTAGTCTCACTCACCATACTCATACTTGTCATACTTGTACTTGCAATCATAATCTGGTGGACTTAGTACATCGTAATCTAGATTGAATTTCATTGTACGTCCTACCATCCTATGGCATCGCCATTCATCATGCCATTGGCAACATAAATTGTACAGTATCCATCATTCCATTGGGAAACCATTGTACTATAAATCCCATTGTGTTGGATCTTACCCGAATTGGCACCCATACTAGAAAATGCCATCGTACCTGTCAATACATACTCCATTGCTACTAATCCACATACATATATTGCCTCCTCGCACGGTTCATGTACCTCACTGTATGATACATACGCATTCCACCATCAAGTGTTCCTCATACCACTACTATAGGATCGTCACACATTGCACAATTACCGTACTAGTTACACTATACTATCTCCACCGAATTAACACCGGCTTCATCGCCATCCTCGTATACAACTTCACTGTCGGACCTAGAATTGTACCTACGCCAATGTGAATTAATCTCGGCAATGTGTCTCACTATACTTACATGGCCTCTCAGATGTGTCCCACCCTCATACAATTTCATACATGATTGTAGACTCAATGTATAGTGAGCTTACCTTCATTGTAGGTGGACTCACCTACTTCATCACTCCAACAATCGCCCACTTGACGAAGTACTTAATCATATACCATATGTGCCATTTGAACTTAACCATGTTTATTTTGATAGCTCCAAGGTATACAACATGAATTCAAAATCAACAACATATACAACATGTTACATATAGCCTCAAAGTAATATCTTCCACATACATACGGAGAAGTTGCCACTGCATGGGTAATGTTTGTTTGATATAAATCCATACAACATTACATAGAAGTACAACAACATCAAACTTGCAACATCAATAACATCCATAGTACATCAGTGACTTGCAAGCACAAATATTCTCAATCAAGCCTCTATAATTCTCCCATGTTCTTGATCATCAACAAAAGAATGCAATAAAGAAATCATCATGCCTTCACCCACATGATGTGCATGATCACAAAACAGCAATCACAAATCTCTAGCCAATCCCAAACTATTGTAGGTAAAACTGAACACCCAAAAACTGATCAAAGCCAAAGAAATAAACACTTCAAATCAACCATGTATTATGTCCTATCTACACCTTTGAATGAAAACAATGTCAATACGACAATCGTTCCAACAAACACATCTCTAATCACAAGAGAATACAACATCACCATTGTCTCTAATTATCCATCAACACCTATAATTGATCAATCCATGCCAACTCCAAGTGCAACATGGCAATATCCTGAAGCATCCACAAAGTGATCAATATACTCAATACAAAGAAACCATAAGAAGATCAATGTGAAAGTTCCAACCATGGCCTCAGGAACATAAACATGACAACATGATCTAAACCATCTCAACCGAGGAGATAACATGCTCCATTTGAACATACCATAACATGTCAAATGAAAAACTTAATCCACCCTTTTATCAAAGACCCTATTGAGCCCTCAAGATGTCAACATCTTCAACCACACGAAGATAAACATCTACAAATAGTAATTCAACAAAAGTAAAAAGATCCTTATCAAGATTTAAGACACCTTCCAACATCTGCAATACTAATGAAGATCATTCACTAGCAAAAGAATCTAGATCTTTCCAACAACTCGCATTGAACTGTGGTGTCAAGTCACAAATGACATCTACATCATTGCCAACAAGTCCCACTGTAGGGTGTTATTGAGTCACTCAGAGCATCACGAAAAACATCTTACACATGAAGATTGAATTAATCCAGCCAATCATCATCAAATGACCGATTAGTCAAAGCAACACTACTAGCATCTTCATCATCACTCTAAGTAGACCTTGAATCAAAAGAATTCTTTGATTTCTTTTCTTCTCTTTACAATCCTTTCAGAAATAACTAGTATGCCCGTAGTTCCAATAGTTTACTTTGGATTTCTTTCCAGAACATTCAGCCTTCATGTCCTCCTTCCTTTTGTCTTTCGATCTGTCCTAAGCGGCAAGAGTCTCTTTAGCCACCTCAGAAGATTTTCTCTGCATCTCCTCCTACAAAAGTACAACTACTTCATCTATTTTAAATTGGGTGGTAGTACTTCCGATGGCCATCACAAGGTGGTCCCAAAAATCACACAAAGAACTCAACAACATACAACATTCCTCTTCATTAATGACCACACCAATAGATGTTAGTTGTGCAATCACCATATTGAACACATTCAAATGATCTATCTCAGTCATTCCTTCGTCCATCTTCAGAGAGTACAACTTCTTTCTCAAGAAGAGCTTGTTTATCAAGGATTTTCTTTGATAAATATCCAAACTTCCTCCACAAAAAAATGCAGTTTTCTCTTCATTGACATTCAGCAAAATGAAATTCACAAGGCTCAACCTTATAAGTCCTTAGGCCTTTCAATCCGCCAAATCTCAATCTTCTTGCTTCATGCCTAAAGGCTTGTTACTAGACACAAGGATCCACAAATCTCAATCAACTAGCATATCTTCAACTTTCCACAACTCAAAGTTTATGTCATTGAACTTTTCAATGTCTATTCTCCTCGATGTACCTGTCATCTCAATTTCCATATAAACATTTTGCACAATCCCACCGGAACCGAATTGACATAGACAAACAACCCTATCCAACAAGGATTAAAAAAACTAATTTGGCTCTAGTACCACTTGAGAGGAAAGCTACATGTGGAAATGCCTTCCTAATGTCAATTTATGTAATGTCCCTTTATTGACAGGCACCAGCTACTTATTTTATTTTAGCCTTTATTTTCCTCGGAGGCTAAAAAGGAAGAAATAAGGGGGAAAAGATATATTAAATTATTTACTTATAAGGTTACTAAACAATGAAATATTAAAAAGTAACTTTATATTTAATTGATTTAATATTAAAGTGACTAACATAATAAAATATCAAAAGTCACTTAAAAGAATAAGGTGCTGGATTCCTCTAGAAGCTTCTTGGAGTTGCTTGTGAAATATTTATAAGGAGCCTTTGGGGGGTCATTTTACACATCTTGAGTTGCATATTCATCTATTGTGCTGAGAGCCTTAGTGCTTGCATACTTGCCTGAGGGTTTGAAGACTCTAAGGTGCCAATTTCAGTTGTGAGATATCAACCCTAGCTGGGAGTGGAGGAATTGGTATTCAGCCAATTCATTTGTGATTAATTGGGAGATAATATTCAATGATTTTTGTTCAGCCTGTGCATCTAATTTCTGACATCAGTTGGCAAGGAGAAAGGTTTCAGTTTTCGCAGCGGATCCGAAAAAGCAGAGCCGAAAAAGCAGTCCGAAAAAGCAAAGCGAAAAAGCAGAGCTGAAAAAGCAGTCCGAAAAAGAAGATCCGAAAAAGCAATTCGAAAAAGAAAATCCGAAAAAAACAAAGCCAAAAAGCATGTCATCTCAACTACTTATTCCAGGTTCTTTTGGTATTTACATTTGGCAATTGTAGATGGATACATTTGACAAATAATATATGTCTTTTTGTTACCAAAGTATTCAGTCATTGTAAACATTGAAGTATTGAAAGGAAATCAACTTAATTCAGCTGTTCAATTTGTATGCCAAATGTTTGTAAAAATGTCTCATTGCATAGTCATTCATAGGATGCATGCCAAGTGTTTGTGAAAATACCTCTTGGCTGTAGGTGTGCATTTTACATCAGAATTTCATGTACTTGCATTTGGAAAATAATAAAAAGAAGTTGCATATCACTTTGATTTCCAATTAGTTATTTTGCAATCATTTGTATTCGTCAATATTATCGGCATTCAAAAATCATAGCGAAACAACAAACATCAGCAAACTAAGGCTGCAAGGGAAGTGTTTGACAAAATTCCTAAGGCCGAAAAACAGGGATAAAACTTCAAAAATTGTCAAGGCACTTTACAATTTACAAGGGAGATGATAAGCAGTTCAAATCTACTACAACATATTGAGATAAGCAGAAGAAAACAAGAACATAGAAAATAACAAGCTCACGAAATAAAAATAGGAGACCAAATTTATGTTAGAAAACCCTTTCAAGAAAAAATCACCACCGACAAGCCCAAGTGTCTTCTTCACATTACAGTAACCAATGTTACATACAAACAACAATATATTTTTGCTCAAGCTCAAATTACATTACAATCAACCTAACTTTACACCACTTTGACACTCTGCCCCTACATTCCTAATGAATATTGCAAGCATTTATACACTGCAATTCACTATGGAATTTAATATATCAACCATCACATTAAAGAATGGTCTACCAACTTCCATTAGCCCAACTATCGGTCACAACAAAACTGCGTGCCACCACAGACACTACTCCATGGGCATCATCGTTCATCATCAATCCTGGCAGTGTACTGAAGGCACATACTTGACATTTTACTTGGCACTAGTACCCCACCATCCTCACCATACCACTTCATTGTACCCTCTTTTCCGTACTTATTATCGTTGTACTCGTACTCATTGTACTCATACTTGCCATCATCATCTAATGGACTTAGTATGTTATACTTGAGATTGAGTTTCATCGTACACCATGCCATCCTATGACATTGCCATATCATCACACCATTAGCAACATAGACTGTATGACATCCATCATTCCATTGGAAAACCATCATACTAGAACTCTCATTGTACTAGAACTTACCCAAATCAGCACCCATGCTAGAAACTGCCATTGTACCCATTAATGCGTACTCCATTGCCACTGATTTACATACCTGTACTGCCTCCCCGCACGGTTCATGTACCTTACTATATCATACTTGAACATTTCATCATCGGGTAATCCTTGTACCACTACCGTAGGCTCCTCATACATTGCACAATTACCATACTAGTTACACTATACTATCTCCAATTTGACACCAACTTCGTCACTAGTCACATACAACTTCACCATCGAACCTAGAGTTGTACCGTATGCCAACGTGAATTAATCTCGACAATGTCTCACCGTACGCACATATTATAGAAGAAGTCAACTTGGTCAACTTGTTCCAGCATTGGCCCATAGGGAGCCAACCCTGAGGTCTTAGAGACTGCATTGGTGAAACTAAAACATAAAGAACAAAATAGGAGAAAGAGATGATTGAGCACAAATCCAACCATGGTCCACAAGGTCGCTAAGGGATGGGAGCTAAAAGATCTTAACAAATGCATCCATTGTAAAATGGTACAGACATGTGCACATATGATTTTTTAATTGTCTTTTTTGCTCCTAAACCCTAAAACGGTCCTAAAAGAGGTCGTTCAACTGTTCATATCATTTTGTTTGCAGCCAGTCTCTCTTCTCATTTGGTCTCCATTTTCGCATTTTGAAGGCAAGGTGATTATTTTTTAAGAGGATCATTCGTACAGAAAAAGATAGCTTCCATAAAGGAGTTTATTGGCCTAAGTGTCTAAGGTAAGCATTTGACCTCATTGTTGAGTCCATTAATGATTTTCTTTTAGATTTTCATTAATTTTGTCAAGTTTGTGAAGAATTTTTCAAGTTTCTTTCATTATTTTAAAGAAATAAAGAAAAAAGCTTAGCTATCTATTTTAATAGTTTTCTATCATATTTTTGCACTTGTATGGTTGATGTTAATAGTTTTTTTCTAATTTAAATTTATTTAATTTCTTATTGTAGCAAGAAATTAGAATGTATTCTGCAAGAATAGCCGCCACCAATAGTCAAATTTCAAGAGGGCAAGGAGCCAACAATTTGAATACTCGTGTAGGATCTCCTTTATGGAGACATACTACTACAAGAGTATCACAGGTCGCAGGAGCTGGCTCTTATCTTTGGAAGTATAATTATTGTCAAAGTAGCAAAGGCAAAGCATTTAATAGCTCATATTCCCAGATCAAACTTCATTTTGAGGGCTTTGCTAGTAAAGGATTTGCAATGTGCAAAGGTACAAAAGGGAAGGGGTTATCTAATGCACAAATAGCTTCACTTGTAAAAGAACAAAAAGTTGCTGATAATTTGGCTATAAGATCAAAAAATTGCTTTTATCAACCTCTATCCTCAAAGAAAAAATGTTGTTACCCACGTACCCAATTGAATCCTCCAAACACCTATTCTTACCAGTACCAATACTAGTAGTGGAAGAGGAAGAAGTAGAAATATTGCCCGGAAAAGAGATGAAGGCAAGAGAACTTGTCAATCAAGCCGTTACACATTGCTTCTATGCCAATGGTGTTCCTTTCAACTTGGTGAGATCATCATATTGGAGGAAAATGGTGGCAGCAATAAATAAAGCACCGGCTGATTACACAAGACCTGGGTATGAAAAGGTGTGTGCCACTATATTGCAAAGAGAGAAGACTTGTGCAATGAAATCTATTCAACCAATTAGTTATTCACGGAAAACTTCAGATGTCACTATTATTTTGGATGAATGCAAAGATACGAAAAAACAACCATAATTAATGTGGTTGCAGTGCCACCTAAAGGGATAATGTTTTTGAAGGTAGCTGGTTGTGAAGAGGAAGTGAAATATTCACAATTCATTTCCAAAATTCTCATTGAATCCATAGGGATGGTGGGTATTGAGGATGTGGTCCAGGTGATTATAGACAATGCCAAAAATTGTAGAAATACAAGTGCTTTGGTTGAGGGCCGGTATGAGCATATTTTTTTGACACCATCGGTACACTCCCTAAATTTGGTCATGCAACAAATTGGCAATCAAGAAGATTGGGTGAAGCAAATTTACCAAGAGGGGGAGATACAAATGTTTGTGACAAACCATCACATGTCACAATCGATATTTAGATCATTCTCCAAATTGGAATTGTCGAAGGTAAATTGTGATTGCTAAATTTTATTTTATTTTTTAATTTGAAAAAAACGTATGTCATGTTCAGTTATCAAATTGTATATAACTTTTCTTAATATTTATTGACACATTGTTATGATTAACTTACTTAGATGGCTGCAACCCAATTTGCATCTCATAATATTGTAATGAGACAACTTGTCAAGGTGTAAGGGGTATTACGCCAAATGGTTATTTCTAGCTAGTGGGGAATATAGAAGGCTTCAAATTCAGAGAGGGTTCAAAATATCAAGCCATTGATCTTCGATGATAATTGGTGGGCTCATGTGCAATTTGTATTAGATTTCATGAACACTCTCATGACTATGCTCAGCTTTGTTGATACAGATCAGCCTCTTTGCTGATACAGATCAGCCTTGTTTGCAAGATGTCTACGATGGGATGGATACAATGGTAGATAAGGTAATATATTCTATACAAACACATAAGAATGACCTCACACAATGTGAAGCCTTATACAATCAACTAAAAACTATCATTCAATATCGTAGGGAAAAGATGACTATGTGATTGCACCTCCTTGCATATGCCTTATCTCCAAAGTACTATAGCAAGGAAGTACTCACTATGCCAAATACAGAAGTACCATATGTGGATGAAAGAGTTGTTACTAGGTGCTCCAAAGATTTTGCAAGACTCTTCCTAGATGATGACATTCACAAAAAAGTTAGGACAGAATTAAGCTTATTTTCTTGGGGATCAAAACTTAGTCCTATTGCAATAAGGGACCAAAGTGACATGGGAGCTATCACATGGTAGTACCACTATGTTTAACCATTTAAGCATCTACAACTCTCACAACCACAATCCTCTCACAAGTTTTAATTATATTTTGTTTACCGTTCATATTCTATAATTTTTTAAATTGTTTTCCCTTTTTATGCTTTACTTTACCTCTATAATTGTGAACATTGTCCAAGTTACAAGTTCTTGCAGAATAAAATTGGAGCACATACTTCTTTATCCAATCAGTGAAGCATAACCGTTCGGCTCTAAAAAAGATGAAGACTTGGTTTACATTCATACCAACTTGTGCCTTATGTCACATAAGGAGGAACACTACAAGGAAGGGGCGGCCAAGCTTTCGGATGTTGTAATGTCCCCACTTGAACATATAACTTAAATAATAAATAAGTATTATATATTAATATTAATATTAAAATAATAATATTTTACAAGTAATGTTATATTATAATCATGTAATAATATCATATTATATCGTATTATAATGGTAATGTGAAAATACAAATTAAATAATAATCTAATACAAAAATAATGATATTATCATATAGTAATACTATATTAATAAAATATAATATAAATATAGTTGATATATTAATTGTAATATAATTATTAATATAATATATCTTATTGTATTAATTGTTATAACTAAGCTTTAAAATATATAATTATATAATATAACTATTAAATTAATATATTATATTATAAAAGGATGCGACTCTTACCACGAAAATATATATATATTGAATAAACTCTAGGAAAGGATGATGGGATAGAGGGTTATAAAATCATCAAGAAAATACAGCAAAAAGGATACAAATTATAGAAAAGGTCGCACATAAATGAATGACCCCCAAAAAGGGTTCATTACAAATGGTATCAGAGCACCGATTCTACCATCCTGTGATATCACTATTAAAATTATAAGAATGAATGACGAAATTTGAAGCATCGCGACCTTGATGCATACGGGAAGGAAGTTATGGCCTGTGAAAGAAATGGACAAACCCTAAACGATTTACACAAAGCACAATATTCAAAAGCATGACAAAGGCTTTGTTGTCAATCACTGTCAATAATCTCAACCAAAAGACACACCACATGGAAATGACAGGTTAACAGTTTAAAGATAGGTATCAGATGTCTTTCAATCATGTCTATGTAAATCCTTCATTGCACCGTGGGTCTAAGAATATTTGCATCACGCTCGAGATAAGGGATTCTGCTAGCAACGACAAGCTCCAACCTCTACACTGTTAGCAAGAGCCAGAAGAATTAAGTGGAAACCATGATATACAAAACCTTGTTATCAATAACATCGCACGAGATTTGCATGGATCTTCCTCCATCCCTATCAATGCGGAGAATAGGAATGGTAGCGAATCTCATAACAGATTTGGACTCGAGGCAAACAAGATGTATAGTGCTCTATCCAACATGGATAGATCCTGCGCAAATGATCAACCACTCAGAATCATCAATCATGCCTACCTTCAACATGGTAGATGTTCCCCATCCAATGGCATCGACAAAGAGAATACCTCTATCAACACTGATTTACAAGGTCCGGGCTAACACTTCAAATACCCCACCATATGCAATTTCTCCATATCAACCTAATCAACATACATTACAAACCCGTTTTGAGGCACTCAATTCATATGAATTGCGGGAGTATAAGATTCTAGGTTACAACAAAAAACACAGAGACAACTCTCCAAGAGCTATGAGTTAATAGACAGCAATAGCAACAATGATTTAGGTAAAAAAAGAATAGTGACAGCAAGTGCAGCCGCGCAAAAGGAAAAGCTTTACACAAAATCCTAAAATTGTAAGTGATATGACCAAAGGTTGAATAATTAGAAATTAATGATTTCGAATTTACCATAAGACCCTCGTGGTAATCTAACCTAAGGAGGTGAGACAAATGTTATTGAAAGATGAAAGAGGTAAGTATATTTCCATTTTAAGATTGTTTTATTTATATGGAAATGATGAAATACAAAAAAAAATATTTTATTCTCATAATACATTAAGAACTATTAGGTAAAGTTTATTTTTCAAAATAATTGTACCGAAGGAGAACCCCTTTGAGCAATTTACATCCTCATCTTCTGATGGTAGCATGGTCATCATTTCATCAATTGATAATCCAAAAGTCTTCGATCGTTAAATATATTTTAATATGAATGTAGCTTATCTGATTAGACAATTTATTTCTTAGTAAAAACCAAGGAAACATTGCAATAAGCTACACAAATTATGCAATGCATCATAAACACGGGATCATGTATGACCAGATCTTAGTAAGTACCAAGTGAAGTATTAAACACCATGGGAATATATGAAATGAGGTGCAGTGACCTATCATAGTTTAGTGACTATTGGTTTTACACCTGACATTACAAAAGAGTAAATACATATCCATAGAGCAGTGTATATTCCAAAAAAGGAAGAATTTAACCAATTATGATAGAAGGGAAAACCATGTGATTAGATAGTACATAGGGGTCTATTTCTCGTCCACATTATGATCTCTTAAGATAGGGATTTGGTGGAGGGAGAGGCGAAGTAATTTCGAGCACATGACGAATATCCTCTAAGGAATCACTTGTAGCCTATTTCACGTGCCCTTTGCACCGTAAATCTACCATCTCAAGATGATCGTACTAAGGAGAGAGAAAGATTCCTGTGCCAAATAATTATGTTCATTAGATTAATTTTCTCATCCACATTATGATCTCTTAAGATAGGGAGTTGGTGGAGGGAGAGGCAAAGTAATTTCGGGCACATGACGGATATCCTCTAGGGAACCGCTTGTAGCCTGTTTCACGCGCCCTTTGCACCGTAAATCTACCATCTCAAGATGATCATAATAAGGAGAGAGAAAAACTCTTATATAAAGAAATCTTCCAAATAATTATGTAAATGAGAAAAAAGGATCATCACAAGACTCATCTTTCTTTGGAGCTATCATATGCTAATAATTATTTGTGTTTGCAGGATCTATGGTCAAAAAGCGTACTGGGGAGGTATATTTTATAAATTATTCCCTTTACTCTACTTCATTGTGAAAAATAATTTTATAAGGAATCAATAAATAATGTATGATGTGTCTGCATCGTGTATGCTTCATGTTTTCATTCATTTAAGATGTATGTTTTATAAACTTTCTAGGCCTTTCGTATGCAAATATGTTTGTATCTATGACAAAGCTTGTGTATGAAAGATTTTTCTTGAGGGCAAGCAAATTCGAGAGGGGAGGACTGTAATGTCCCCACTTTAACATATAACTTAAATAATAAATAAGTATTATATATTAATATTACTATTAAAATAATAATATTTAACAAGTAATGTTATATTATAATCATGTAATAATATCATATTATATCGTATTATAATGGTAATGTGAAAATACAAATTAAATAATAATCTAATACAAAAATAATGATATTATCATATAGTAATACTATATTAATAAAATATAATATAAATATAGTTGATATATTAATTGTAATATAATTATTAATATAATATATCTTATTGTATTAATTGTTATAACTAAGCTTTAAAATATATAATTATATAATATAACTATTAAATTAATATAATATATTATGAAAGGATGCGACTCTTACCACGAAAATATATATATATTGAATAAACTCTAGGAAAGGATGATGGGATAGAGGATTATAAAATCATCAAGAAAATACGGCAAAAAGGATACAAATTATAGAAAAGGTCGCACATAAATGAATGACCCCCAAAAAGGGTTCATTACAGATGTAGAACTCGAGTGTGCAAACTTGGATGCAACAATTCAAAATCTTACTACAATCACAAATGATGATGTTAATAACAACATGACACATGGTGCATCTAGCACAAGTGAAACGATTCTTGGTTCAAATAATCTTGAACTTACAGTATTTGGAGGTGTTGGTGATGATGAGAAATTTTTTGTGAATCCATATGATTCTGATCCAGATTGATGAACATTGAATGATGAACTACATTTTGATTTCATAATTGTGATTATTTTATGATTTGCGTTGGAATCGTGAACATATACGTATATGATATGGTTTATTATATAATAAACTTGTTGAATTTTTCAATTTCAAATTGAATTAGAAAAATAAAATAGAACTCTCAATATCCTCAGAAATTACTTAGCTCAGATCGATGATACTCTTCTGCTGACTCAGAATGACCTGTAACAGTCCAACAATAGCATTGTATAGATCAAAACTGGAAACAGTCTTAGTTTTTGCTAAATTATCAGTTGTGTCAATACAAGAAGGCCTGCTACTACTACTATTGTTGACACATCAATCACCCTCAAAGAATGAGCCCTCTGTTGTCAAGAAGATTTTTACATATGGTGCTATTATCTTTGCAAAGACCCTTTTTGTAAGTTATTTTAATTCTTCGACAAATTCTCAGCCACCACTCCTTTTTCATTTAATTTCCACTAACAAACCTAAACACTATTCCTACAATTGGAGGGTGAGGATTAGCACAAAGGGATGGTCCAGATTTTAGTCTTATCATTAATGTTTGCATTAGGCAATCACATGGATGAAAAATGGAAACATTAAAAACTTAGAACATTGGCGCAAATGAGGGAGGCCGGCATTACCTTTTTGAAAGATATGGGCATAAAATAATTTCTAAAGGCACTTTCCAAGATAAATATTAACACTCCCTCTTACCAGGGAAAGCATGCTTCACCACTCCTAATTTGTCCCTGAAAAACACATACTTACCTCTTTGTAAAAATATATGCAACCTACTCCTCAATGGATGTGTACTCAAGGTCAACTGGTACTATCTGAACCCAATCTTGAATGAAGTGATACATTATCTCAATATGCTTTTCCATATAAGGAAACATTGGATTCTCTGAGAGTTCAATGCAACTTTGATTATCACTTTATATTATCATAAGCCTCAGCTCCTTATCAAATAAACCAACCAGTAACTTACAAAGCCAAATAGCCTCACAACTATCCTGACTTGCTGCAATATAATCAGACTCAACAAAACTCAAAACCACTTATAAATTTCTGTCTGAACCAAGACAGAACTGTTGAGAGCAACCCAAAACAACATGCTTTCTTGTCAATAGGAGTCAGACATCCTTATAACTCCCCCCTTAGAACTGTGATTGACCCACACTGCATTGCTCAATCTAAGTTCGTATAACCAACCAATCTAACTCCATCACCCTCGACATAATTCAATCCATAACCCACACTGCCTGCTCAGTACGTCTAAATGTGTTTTGTTGCAACCCAATGCACTCTCATAGGCTCCATCATGTACTGACTTGGAATGTTTATAGAAAAACAAATGTCTAGTGTAGTGTTGACCAAGTACATCACAAAGGCAATCAGCTGACGATACAATGTGGGGCACACCAACTCTAACTCTGAAGCACTCATCTTCTTCTAGTTGGTGGTCACAGGTGCAGACATGGGCCTGTAGTCCTCCATATGAAATCTCCTTAGAAAGATGTGCCCATCCTCTTCCCAAACCACCAATCCTGAGAATTAATGCATCAATCTGCTCTCCATCTCAAACTCCAAAGCAAGATCCTTCTTGCAACTAGCTATGAGACCAACTCCTCCTATACTGTGAGAGTCATCAACATAAAGTACCAAAATGAGTGGATCATCCACAAACACTATCTAGTAGAGATACGAATCTACGTCAATCTTCTTGAAGCCAATCTGCTGCAAATAACAATCAATCCTATCAGAGCAAGCCTCATACCATATAGTGCCTTCCTCATACAACACACATGAGACTATCAAACTACTTAAATCCCTATGGTTGCTCAATGTATACCTCCTCTATGAAACTATTCAAAAAAATATCTTCACATCCATCTAATGAACAATGGCTATGACCTTGCATATGGAAGTCTGAAGTATATCTTACTACTAGAGCAAAATTCAAACCATAATTAATTCCCTCCATTTAAGAAACTGAAATCTGCAAACAGTGTGCATGAGATTTGTTTGGGTGAATTAGTTAGTTGGAGGTAAGACCAAAAGTGCCTTGTATTGGGTTGAGGATCTTACAGCTTTTAATGCCAAAATCAAGCAAACCCATAATGTGTCATGTCCCCTCTTTTAGCTCAGTCTAGCAGAGACATGTGAGTCAACTCATTATGGGGTCTTGTAGGCTGACAGGGTTGGATAAAGACCCAGTACCGTTATTCAGTGTTGGGAACTTGATGTTCTGGCAGTTATTGATCAATTGGGAGATGTTCCTTGTTTTTAGGAGGCAGTTCCTACTTTTTAGGAGGTCTGATCTTGCCTAGGGTTGGGTCTCCATGAGATTACTCTTTGGGTTCAGTTTCAGAGGGATAGGGCTTGTTTCCTAAATTTTAGGAGCATCCCAAGATTTTAGGGATGAGACTGCTAGTGGATCCTTGATTTCCGACTTCAATCACAGACAGGTGACAGGACGATTTTATGGTTTGTGATGTCAGTTGAGCATTTTGTGGCTATTTGGGTTATATTTTTAATATTTTCTAAGTGTTTAATAATTAAATAAGGCTAAGTTATAGCCATTTTGGAGCAATAAGGGGTTTTTGGCCTCATTTTGGAGTAATTAGGGGTTTATGGCCTCATCTAGATTGCTTATACCTTGGTGTAATAGCTCGTTGGAAAGGTCTTGAACTTTTCTAAATATTTCTCTTTTGACTCAGAGCATTTCGATGAATGAATTTCTTTCTATTGGGAAAAAGGTCATTTTTTGGATACTTGACCACTTCAAAAATGAGAAATATATTATTTTATAACCCAACGCCACATGGGGACACTTTTAGGGTTCGAGCTAAGTTTGGTGGTTTATAAGGAGGTAAAAACAAAGTTCGAAGGCATTATTGACATATTACGTTTTGGATTTGGGTTTTGGGCTCTAATTGAGCTTTCAGCATTTGGGACGCCAAACCCTCTTGCTTTGCCTGTTTGGGATGTAGCCCCCAAAACAGTAGCTTGGATTCTTAGCAGTCAAAAGCATCTTGGAGATTGTGCATTGTTTCTTCAGGGGAACGCAATTTTGAGTCAAAGTTTCAACTGGGGTTTGGACATTTTATCCACGTGTGGACACTTTGCAACTGTACGGCCGTGCCTGGTAGCCATATTTTTTCCCATGTGCAGCACTTGAAGAGCTAGAATCTGGTCGTAACTTCTTTTTGGGCTCATATTTCTCATTCATGCCTTTAGGTTGGCTTTGTCCTTGGTTGTATTCATCTAGATATGATTAAAAATCTTCATCTAAATTTTTTATTAGGCGTATATTCATGAAAATCTGCTTGAAGTGACTTTGTTTTAAATATATTCGGAATACATTTTCAAAACTGGTTCATGTTATTGTACTTCTGTTATTACTTATTGAAAATCATCAAAAATACAAAACAATCAAACCCTTCTGCAACTTTTGTCTAGCTCTGCAAGAAAATTTTAATAAACAGGGAAAACAAATTTAAAAATATAAATTTACAGTAGATTAGCAGAAGAGATCCATCAGGGATCTTTCAGTGGTATCAGAGCTTACATGCTACTAGCCTGTAGGGTTTGAGAGAAATTGTCACAACAGATTTCAGCAAAAGTCTCAATAATTCATTTCAACATCTGGGTACTAGAAAACAAATTTAAAAATATAAATTTATAGCAGATTAGCAGAAGAGATCCATCAGGGATCTTTCAGTGGTATTAGAGCTACATCCTGCCAGCCTATAGGGCTTGTGAGAAATTGTCACAACAGATTTCAGCAAAAGTCTCGATAATTACAAATTTAAAAATATAAATTTACAGCAAATTAGCAAAAGAGATCCATCAAGGATCTTTTAGTGGTATCAGAGCTTACATCCTGCCAGCCTGTAGGGTTTGTGAGAAATTGTCACAACAGATTTCAGAAAAAGTCTCGATAATTCATTTCAGCATCTGGGTACTAGCTAAAAAGTTTTGATAATTCATTTCAGCATCTGAGTAATGGCTAAAAAGTTTTGATAATTCATTTTGGCATCTGGGTATTGGATAAAAAGTTTTGATAATTCATTTTGACATCTGGGTGCTGGCTAGAAAGTTTTGATAATTCATTTTGGCAAGGGTTTGGAATAAACCAGGAACCTACCATGGCTAGAAATAAAAATGGGTGCTCTAAGGATTCATCTTCGTTAACAAACACAAGTAAGATGCCTCTTGCCAAGACATTCAATGTTGTAGTTATGAACAGCTACCATCAGTACTATTCTCTTCCTAAAGAGATATGCAACCTCCTTTCCTTTACAGAATTTATAGGTGTACCCGAAGCAGATGATAACTAGGTATCTACAAGCTCTTTTCAGCAGCAAAAAAAGAAAGAAATATTAAATGATAATAAAGAAGCCATTAGTCACAAATTGGAAGAGATTATAATCAGGGGACAAACCATTAGAGATGTTGGAAATGTGACACCAAGGTGTGAGGCCTATTCTGATATTGGCAACAGCAGTTCAAATCATGAGGTAACATTTATTTCAAATGGAGGTAATGATGTTGATGATGGTATTCAACTTAAGAATGGAACAGCAAGTAATACAGAGGGTCAAGATTATTTTGGTGAGTTTGCACAAGAGAGTAATCTGGACACAGGCATTTCAGAGGCATTGGGTGATGAGACTTCATGTCATGATGAGACTGATTTCTTAGACCATACCCTAGAAATCAGAGTAGTGTGTACTCATAGTGACACTGGATCCCAAGATCGTGATTCGGTTGTATGTGCAGACACATAGGGAGCTGATGAGAGTGAGCATAGCGTGGTGATAGCAATTTCATCATTGATAAAGGAGGTGGTCTTAGAGGTACAAAGTTGCAGTACTATAAATGAAGATACATGCATTAGTGAATGGATACCGGATACTCCTTACAGCATTGTACATGACTCCGACACAATATTCTACCATAGCGCAAATTCAGAGGTAGTACACATTCCTGAGAACTATCATTTTCAGACTCCTCATCGCTTGATTAGACAACTCAAGGTTGATGACAGGAGGGTAGACATAGTGGTTGAGCACTTTGATGTCACTCGACAGATGTTATCTACACTTAGTTGGAGTGCTCTTATGACTGATAAGCAGGATAGTGGAGGCTTTTCCATGACAGATTTCCATGCTCTTCATAAGGCTATGGGGATATTGAAGCAAGACTTATACTATCCGTGTTGTGTGTTGTCCTGTATTTTGTCACCACAAAATGTAACAGTACAAAACTTTTTCAAGTTTAGTTTCACATTTCTCTAAGTTTAGTTCGTTATTTAATTGGTTAGTATTGATCAACCAATTAATATCAATTGATATAATGAATCATTTTACTAAAAGCCTTCGTCAAGTATTTTTCGTTTTTCTTGTTGTCAAGCCTTCGCTTGATTTTTGAAGCCTTCACAGTCCATTCTTTTCTTTTGAGTTTGCATTTGTTTGTTTTTAGTCTTTTGGTTTTGCTCATGTCATGCCTTTCATTTTCCCCTTCGATTCGGTCTAACCTAGAGGTCAATCGGAGTTGTCAGTCAAGAGTTATGGTCATTTTAGTGCCCAAAAAGTGGACCTTTTTTATGCAACAGCACGAATTAAAAAAATGATATTATATTTTCATTTTACTTTTTCAACAATATAACATTTAATCGCTTTTTGTTATGTTTTAAAGTTACTTTTCATTTAAATTTATAACTTAAAGTGACTATAGTGCACTTTATGTTATAATTTTAAGTTGACTTACTTTTTAATTTTTCACTTAAAGTGACTATAGAACTATACAGTTACTTTTTAAATTTTTTATTTTTAAATCAAATACTTTTATAAATGTCACTTTAACTTAATGTTTATGAATTATATTGATTAATATGATGCATAAATGTTATTTTTAACCCATATTGATGACATTTTTATAAAAATAAGTGAAATACATAACTTAAAAGCCTTAAAGTGGACTTTTTATGTGCATATGCATGTTAAAAACTATGAAAAGTGAAAACTTTTCATGCTATTGCACATAAAAACTCACTTTGAGGACATTTTTCATACCATTACATCAAAAGCTTGTAAAAGTGGACCTTTTTGATGCAATGACATGAAAAGTTGAGTTTTTATGCTTGTGCACCAAAAAGGTGAGACATTTTAAAATATGTAAGTGATTCCACAAAGTGAGATTTTAGAGTCTTACACATTTTAAAATATGCAATGAGTCTCAAAAAGTGAGATTATGTCTCAAGACATTTTAAAACATGCAATGGACTCTAAAAGGTCCTATTTTGCCTTCCAACATGTTTTAAAATATGTAATGAACATAAAAATGTCTTATTGTGTGAAGAAAACATGTTCTTACTCCAAAAACCTCCAATTTTGATCATAACTCTTGATTTTCTCCATGGATTTGGATGAAATCACTTGCATTCAAAACATTTAGGAGTGGTGATCATTTTTCCCTCATCAAAAATCAGTTTATTGCACCCAAAAATGTGTTTAAAACTCCCAATTTAGGGCACAAGTTTGCATAAAACTCCATAAATCTTCAAATTTGGAACACGTTTTTGCTTGGAATCAAGTCGTTTTGGCCTTATTTGTTAATTACATTGCATTGTGATCACACGTTTTTTTCCAAAACGTCTCAAGATCTTGAAATTTTCAAAACATTGGAAAAGAGAGAGGATCTAGGGCATGTTTTGATATCTTGCACAATAATCTCCTTGTTTGCTGCCCTTCATCATTCGAATTTTGAAGATTGGAAAAGTTCTCACCATTTTTGAAGAAGATTTCAAACAAAATGGCATATTTTCCTTCATTTTTGGCACATATTTTTCATGTAAGTGGACCTCTTCTTTCTTGCATTTTAATTCATGCTTATCCTTGCTGATTTTATGCATGAAATCGTTGAATGTATGCCATTTGTTAAAATCTTTGCCTTAGAATGTGCATTTTTCCTTTAAACATGAACTTCTTCTTCATTTTGATGTCTTTGATTCTTTCCCAAGTTCCAAATTCGATTTTCATCTTTGAAATGCATTGCATCTTGGCATGTTTTGAGTTGTTTTCAAAGGTATGTTTTTTCTTTTGTTTTGGTTTTGTGTGCTTGTTTTTCGATTTTTCTCCATTTGGAGAAATTGCAAGTTTTTTCCCAAAAAATTGTTTTTCCTTCATTACATGCAAAAGCATTATCATTTTTCACATTCCGTTTCCATGTCATTACATCTCACATTTCATTTGACAAATGCGATTACATGTTTTTCACTCCATTCGCCATCTACATATGCATGTAATCCCATTTTCCACTTCCGTTTTCACCCATCCCATTTTCCACTTCCATTTTCGCCTCTCCATATGCATTCGTGCCTCTACGAGCAAATACATGCTTTCCCATGTTTTCGCATCTTTCCATGCTTTCCATCTCATCCTTTATCCCTTGTTACATGTTGTATTTACATGTAATCCATTTTCCATGCAATGACATCTTGAAAGCCCAAGTCACATTTTGGAAATCAGCAATCTCCATTTGCACGCATTCCCATGCGTCAAGCACTTTATAGCAAAAAAAAAAAGAAAGAAAGTTAAAGGTGTTGATGGAAAGTTGTTCTGAGTATACATCCAAACATCGTCAAGAAGGTTTTCAAAGTGTCAAAGACTCCAATTTGTGTCTGATCTACAAAGGAGAATTCATGACAACTTGAGTGAGAAAAGATGGATCACATCATGTTTCCACATGATAATGGACAATTCGTCAAAGAGAGTTAGAGGTTATCAAAAGACACAACACTATGATTATCAAAGTGAATGCAGTGGTACAAAGTACAGGAACTTCCAATCTTGTGATCATCTGGGATTGCATCGTCAAGTACAAGGCCCTTCAGAATTGTTCTCTTCTCTTCCGTCTTCTTTCTTCTTCTTTCATGTTTGTAGTAGGAGAAGATGCATTACATGAAAAAGTGTAATTATATGTAATGCGAATTGCATGTACATATAAAAGATGTGATGCAAGTTGCATATGCAATTGCATGTAACCCTTTAGTTTCTGTAGTTAGACTTGGTCAAAGTTGGTTGAGTTGCTCCCACTTTTTCCTCCCTCTTTTTTCTCAACTTCTTTGCCTATTTAAAGGAGTGCCCCCTCATTGTAAAATCGTCATTATCTTTTGTGCAAGATAACTCTGGAGAAATTGTGCCAGGATAACTTTGTTTCTGTAAGCACTATTTTGAGAGAAAGTGAATACAAAGGAGCATTTGAGACTTAACTCTGATTAAGTAAGATTGTTATTTGAATGAATTGTAAGCTTCGTCTATGATTCATCCAAGTTGTCTTTGATTCATATTGTCTTGTGTTATTGGTAATTGCTCTAGTGAATTGAATTGAAAAGAGTTAAGAAACAACTGAAACCAGAGCTTTGACCAGGAGCAATTGTGAAAGTGTATAGCTAGAAGCTTTGTCTGTAGGTTATATTTTCTTCTTAATTTTCAAAATAGTAGTATTCTTACTTTTAAAAGTCTTTGTGCCCTAATTGTAAAGTTTTTTCTATATAGAAATACAACCGGACTTAGAGCCAAACCGGTACATTTTTAGCTAGCCTTTGAGTTAGTGAAGGTTTATCGATATCACTGTTTTCAACTCTTGATAGAAGTGTAGTTAGAGATTCACCTTGCCCATTACTCGCTCCATGAGTAAGTGGATTCTTTCTTGAAAGTTAAGAAGAAAGAATATTGGTAACACCATTTTATAAAATCTTTCAACTTCTTGCTTACCTTGAGTTGATCCAAAGAATGGTGAGAAAGGGGAGCCTTCCTTTTAAGGTAGGAGTGACTCTTTCTCACACGCTGTGGCTGGTCATCCTATTTTGCGACTGGATTTTCACCCAAAACTGTCGGTTGCAAAATATCCACCCAACATTGTGATAGTATGCTCGCATCTTCAGAAGATACAGTTATTGACTGTAGGCAACTAACTCAGCAATTTGGGAGGATTGGTTGGTGGGACCAGCAAACAATCCAGCATTATGTCAAGCAGTTTCCAACATGGGCTATCACATCTATATCACAGAGACTTCATCCAAGATCATGGTTACAGGATGATGTGGGTATTAGCAGACATGATGCTTTGGACAATTATTAATTTTGTGGTGGTATCACACTAGTTGCAGAGAGATATTGCATGATAGAGGTTTCTAGTTATCTCTGTTTATACCCGATGGATGGGTGTTGGTTCAGATGGTGTTGGAATCCGGGTATTGTTTTGTTTGACGCCTTGTCTTACAGGGATTTCAGTATGTTACCGCTTTGGTTGTGGGAACACTCTCATCCAGTGTGGGGTCCTGGTATTATCCTATGCAGTGCATTTGATTGGGTGATCCTTGATGTGTTGCTTCATTTCACACACCTAGGAGTGTGTATCAAAGTGGCGCAACAAGAGTTTGTTTATTGCTTGTGGGCAAGCATCTCCGAGAGGGGAGGACTATCATGTCCTCTTTTTTAGCTCAATCTAGCAGAGACATGAGTCAGCTTATTATGGGTTCTTGTAGGCTAACAGGGTTGGATAGAGACCCAGTATGGTTATTCAGTGTTGGGGACTTGATGTTCTGGCAGTTATTGATTAGTTGGGAGACATTCCTTGTTTTTACGAGGCAGTTCCTACATTTTAGGAGGTATGATCTTGCCTAGGGTTGGGTCTCCATGAGATTACTCTTTGGATTCAATTTCAGAGGGATAGGGCTTGTTTTCTAAATTTTAGGAGCATCCATAGATTTTAGGGATGAGACTACCAGTGGATCCTTGATTTCCGACTTCAGTCACAGACAGGTGAGAGGACGATTTTATGGTTTGTGATGTCAGTTAGGCATTTTGTGGCTATTTGGGTTATATTTTTAATATTTCCTAAGTTAGCGTTTAATAATTAAATAAGGCTAAGTTATAGCCATTTTGGGGTAATAAGGGGTTTTTGGCCTCATCTAGATTGCTTATACCTTGGTGTAATAGCTCGTTGGAAAAGTCTTGAACTTTTCTAAATATTTCTCTTTTGACTCAGAGCATTTCGGTGAATGGATTTCTTTCTATTGGGAAAAAAGTCATTTTCTGGATACTTGACCACTTTAAAAATGAGAAATATATTATTTTATAACCTAACGCCACATGGGGACACTTTTAGGGTTCGAGCTAAGTTTGGTGGGTTATAAGGAGGTAAAGACAAAGTTCGAAGGCATTATTGACATATTACATATTGGATTTGGGTTTTGGGCTCTGATTGAGCTTTCAGCATTTGGGACGCCAAACCCTCTTGCTTTGCCTGTTTGGGATGTAGCCCCCAAAACAGTGGTTTGGATTCTTAGTAGTCAAAAGCATCTTGGAGATTGTGCATTGTTTCTTTAGGGGAACGCAGTTTTGAGTCTGAGTTTTAGCTGGGGTTTGGACATTTTATCCACGTGTGGACACTTTGCAGCTATACGACTGTGCTTGGCAGCCATATTCTTTCCCATGTGCAGCACTTGAAGAGCTGGAATCTGGCCGTAACTTCTTTCTGGGCTCATATTTCTCATTCACACCTTCAAGTTGGCTTTGTCCTTGGTTGTATTCATCTAGATATGATTATAAATCTTCATCTAGTTATTTATTAGGCGTATATTCAGGAAAATCTGCTTGAAGCAACTTTGTTTTAAATATATTCGGAATACATTTTCGGAACTGGTTCATGTTATTGTATTTCTGTTATTACTTATTGAAAATCATAAAAAATACAAAACAATCAAACCCTTCTGCAACTTTTGTCTAGCTCTGCAAGAAAATTTTAATAAACAGGGCAAACAAATTTAAAAATATAAATTTACAGCAGATTAGTAGAAGAGATCCATCAGGGATCTTTCATAATGTGAGCACGAGTTTAGTTGTCACAGTGATAGTAGATGAAGATGAAAGCCATCTCATTAACCTCTCAACATTCCTTTGTAAATTATAATATCTAAAGGGCATTTGTCACCTTAAATTTTTAAGATGGATTTAAATGAAGTGATCAATCTGTAGCAATACAGGTGACCTATAAAATGCTGCACATGTATGACCTATTCAAAAATAGGGGCATCCACCTCTAACCTTGATAATGAAAGAAAATGCTAACAGAAAGAAAGTGATACCTTCTCAAATATCAACATCAACAACACTTAAAACATCGTCAAGCTTCACTTACATGGGACGGTAAAGACAACAGACCCTGACATCATGCAGAACATAGAAAGAAAAATCAGACTCGGCAGTCAGAATTTCTGACTTGGACTCAAAAGTCTAGGACACAGCAAAACTCAGCTGAAAATATGCATAATTACACACAAAAAATACAAATTGGTGCATAAGAAACACAAAAAATGAATTTAATGAACGAGAAGGTCTTAAAATTTTGCACTTGCCCAAGACAAGAATGAAAATAACTTTAAAAAATTGGTTTCGAAACCCCTGTCGCAGTTTTCCTTCAGAAGGTTAGTCCAAGTCTGTATCTCACAAGTCAACAAGACTCAACCTGGGAGTTCTCAGCAAATCTCTAGCCAAACAAACTAACTTGTTCTCACATGTCAGGTGAACACTTGAAGAGATTTCCAACTTTTATGTGGAATATTGTCATTTGCCTCAATTCCTAATTGGTGGAAACACACCCTCAGTGAGTTAAGGGGAATTGTTTGACCATGCAACCAATAATTAAGACATTAAACTATACAAATATTAAGAAAAAAAAATATTAAGAAAATCAACAAAAACCATTGCCCCTTTCATGAGAGCTCGTGAAGAAGATTTAGGCAGATCAATGTTTGTAAATATTAGATATGCACAGCCAGAAGCGAATACCTTGACCTATTGTGCTTACTGATTTCCACATGTCTGTACCCCCATTTCCAGTTTCCCAATAATCAATACATTTATTGGACATTTGATATCAAAAAAATAATGTTAGAAAGTATTGACCATTCACATTAAAAAGTTCCAACAATAATAATTAAAATGCAATAACAATTATGAGAATTATGTGTGAGCAGTGTAGACATGCAAACCCAAGAGACTAAACAAATATGTCAACTGTCCTCACCTTATTATATACAGGTTGAGGAACTTCAACTCCAAGTTTTATCTTACATGCCTCATTTATGTCCACCTTGCGAATGGCTGCACCAGGACCCTTGGTACGAAGGAGTGCAATAACCACATTCCTGCATGAAAGCAATGCATTAGTACACAAAGGCAATAATCCTGCATTCAAGTGATATACAAGATAGGAATAGTGAATATTCAAGACTAACCTGAAAGGATCTAAATCCTTGTTCCCCAAAGAAGATAAGAAGTATACACTATTAATATTTGTAGCAACCTGATCAATGACACTTTTTAACTCAGGCTCAGGTGCAGATGCCCCCTTTGAAGCAGCTACAGCAGCTGCAATTGCCTTTGGATTTAATTTTTGGGCAGACAACTTTTCTTTAGCCAAATTTTGTAAAGATTGGCGAATTTGTAACAAGCTGTGCACATGAAATTACTTTTTTTGTCAATTATAATATTCACGCAACATAACCAGTAACTTTTACAACAAAAGATTCTCAAATAACAAAATGTCAATACAAAAAATGAGAACACAGAGCTCCGAAAAGTTGAATATACCATGTTTAAAATGTAACTCACACTATTCATTTTTTACCTCTATACATACAAGCTGTAAGGAAATAGACCTATCAGTCAAAATTGGAAATGATAAATGCAAAGACAATCTTATTTTAAAGTTTGGAAGATGAAAGTTACGTGCAAACGCGATTGGTTAATATTTCACGCAAAGCTCCAGGAAGAGCAGCTCGAGTTTCTTCAGCCATTGTCCTCACAGAGAGATCTCCATTCCCCACAACCCTACTTGCAACTTGACCACTGTCAGCAACTTTTGCTGACTTAGTTCCTTGGTATGCACCATTAATGCTTGGTTTCATTGAACCCATGCTTCCAGCTGTACCTTTATCTGAATTTTGTAGAGAAACATCTGCAGACTTCAACTTATCCCTATTTCCCATTGCAACATTCAGTGCTGCATTCCTAATACCATCTTCATTCTCTGACCATCTCTGATTTTGTTCCTTCACAATATTTTGGTGGCTCTTTATAAAGGACCTATCAGTAGATTCTTGAAATTCCCAGCCACCGGTCGCAGGTCTCTGTATAGCCAATGATACTAATACTTCTCTTAATGTTTCTTTGGGAACATTTAGTTCTTCCAGTTGCTCATACCGCACTAAACGATTCTTATTGAACAAGAGAAGAATATAATCCCTAACTTTGCATATTTCTCCATTGTAACGCAGAGGACTGGCTGGTACCCAGCATCCTTGAACAAGAAGTGTGTATTGCTGCAGAACATCGAGTACTTCTTGCTCTGTTGAACCAGCAGGGGCAAGCCGCATGAGTCGTTCAAACTGAAGAACTTGAACACGTCCCTGACACATAAAACACAGGAGAATGAACAAATCCAGCAATTCTTGGATGAACGTTTTTTGAAAAATACAGAGCAAATATAACTCAAATCTTTTTCATAGATTCAGGAACTTACATTTTTTCTTTCAATTTAAATCGCTACTCCTTTTCATCACTATAAGGGCTTTTATTAACAGTTCAATCAGGATAGAAAACCTAAAATTGCTCTACATTGAAGGGAAAAATTCCTATATATATGATCGGTGAGGCAAGGGATACAACGAGAAAATTGTTTACATACAGATAGAAAATGAATGCCACATATAGCATATATACTAGTTGTCAGTTTATCAATGTATTCAGCTCTCAATATGTGTAAGGAACAATAGTTCAATAGTTAACATCAAAATGATTGGCCATACCATCGGCAGATTTGGATTATTTGCTAAAATTGCTTCTGGTAAAATACATTGTAAGTGTAACAATACAGATGATGAATGAACAGACCCAACACGGGCAACAAGTACATTGTTCCACTACTGATGATTAACAATTCACTTAATTTTTTATTTTAGATGAATACAAGCTAAGTGGAAAATATAACTGTTTTAAAAATTTTACCTGTGCATGCAATTGCTATCCATGATTTTGATTAGTTCCTACTGGCTTTAGCATCCTGTCTGTAGATATATTTAACCAGCACATTGAAATTCATTGAAAAAAATTAATGCCCTTTAAAACATCGGATTCTGGAACTTTTTTAGAATACAGAGTTCATCTTTTGAAATTTGTATTTCAGTCATTTGCTCAGGGATAAAATGTGAGAAAAGAAAGGTTATATATATATATATATATATATATATATATATATATATATATATATATATATATATATGAGTCAGAGACTGACCAATAAAAGAAGGGCACTTTAACATAACAGTACTTTGTAAAGAGTCTAATTAGTAATACACTCCATGAAAAGATCAAGTGACAGTAATGATAGAATAATGTTAAAAAAACCTAAATGCTAGTGACAATTAGTTACTCTTCTCTAACTTCTGATTTTAATCTAACAACCCAATATATTATTTCTCCTCTTATTGTATGGTTAATAATTGGGATAAGAGCAATGGTGGTGGTACGCCAGAAGAAAGGGAGAAATTTAGGCCACCAGGATCTCATGGTTTGGAGATGCCTCCAGAGCCAGTGGGTGGTGTGGTCCAGAGTCTGTGCACGTGTACAGAGGATGTTGCGAGAATTTCAAAACAAGCTCCACTGAACTGGTAGGAGACTGCCCAGATGGAAGACAGATGGCACACAAAAGATAGGATTTCAAGAAAAAACTCCTTCGATATGGTCCTTTTGTCCCATTCTAAAAGTGGTACTGATTTAAATACTTAATTTATGTGTTTTGGAGCTTTGGGGTATTCTGTCTTTTGCAATCTTTTAATGGATCCTTCTGGTGTACTTTCTCGAGATGGTGACACCCGTGGTTGTTATCACCCTTGGTCTGGGTCAAGTTTTTTCCAGTTAATGAAACAACTATTAATGATCAAAATATAATATTTGGGATAAGTATTTTGGAATTAAAGTAGGGCCTCTCAAAGACTTCCAAACCATAAAAACAGTCTGCATTAATGTCTGAGGATATGAAGAGCTTTTGCTAAGACAGACTCTTATAGTCTAATAGGGTTTTGTAAATTGTGAGGCTTTATATGGGTCTAAAGTTAACAGGGTTCCATTGACCAGAGCAGCACTTTGGCCACCACCTCTATTTTAGCTATAACTCTGGTTTCAATGACAAATTCTGTACTCTCATGGTCATCAATATTAACAACCATTTAATTTCTGCAATTATGTTCAGCATTTCTAATAGAAAGATTTCTAAGAATACAATAGATCAGCTCACAAGAACCTCTAATTGTTCGCATAATTCAATGATCATTGATGCCTCTAAGGGATTGACTCATTTTGTGCTTTGAAAACCACCCTTCTCATCAGAGATATAAATAAACATGACTATATGTCTAGTACCTCCATAATAACAGCACAAATAAAATGTGGCAGAAATGAACCATTTCAATACCCAAAAGTTCCATCCATTTTTCTGCATTTACCTTGTTCAAGGACATTACATATGTCCTGAATTTGAACATCAACCAATCCAAAAAAAGGAGCCAAAGAGGATACCAATAGGGATTTTTGATGTCATCATTTTCCATGGTTTCCACTAAACACGTAATCCAGAGATTTGCCAATATCGGAGACATTACGAATTCAACATCCTTACTAGGTCCTTGGAATATTTCATAATCCTAATTCATCTGCATCTTACAACAAAAATGCAGGTACTCTAATCTATACACAACTAATGATCACTTGTAAATTGTCAAGATTGGGCAATCAAGCTAAGGACATATTGTTCACTCTATCTATGTTGATAAATAGCACATTGATAGAAAATGGAAGATATCTTCTCCATGCACAGTGAAAGGTAATGTTGACAGAGAATCAGAATAAACTATATAAGGAAATAGGTATTAGGAAACCCTTGGTGTTCCCTACAAGTAATCAGAAAGCAGCATAAAGGAGTACCTTATAATAAACCGAAAAATTTGTTGTTCAGACACCAAAACAATTGCTGCAAGTCATCATTGTAACTTATCTAAGCAGCACAATTAATTTAAATAAGCTTCTAAAAATCACATTGAATAGAAAAATATACCACTATATTGGATGAAAACATCTACATGGTCACATTTAACAGAGAGCAAGAAAGATCCAATAATGCAATAGCATGATTCTTAACAACATATCTGAAAGTATATATAATCCAACCATACAATAACAAAGCGCAAGCTAATGTCAAATAGAGTTGTGTAAGCATGATGTTACCAAGATCATCCAAAAATTCCACCTATGTATCATACCAGTAGAAGTACTTCTTCAACATATGTCATTCTAGATGATACAGAAAATAATGATGCAAACACAGTTTATAATACAAAATTAAATTCACCATTAATGACGCAAATATAGTTTATAATACAAAACTAAGTTACCCATTGATGACACAAATATAGATTATAATACAAATTAAATTCACCAAAGCACAGATCAACACAGAGTGTGGTGACCCAAAACCATTTGCTGGTGCTGCAAAAAGAAACACTAACCTTTGAAAGCAACACTTCAAACCGTTGTTCTAGTGGTAATGTATCCAAGAAACTGCAGCCAAGAAATCAAGACTAGTGAATATGCTGTTAGCATAGAAGACTTGTGAAATTAACAAATCCATCAAATCTTTTCAAAGCAATCATAAATCCAAAGCTTTCCAAAATATGCTTTTTGCTCTTGAGAATATTGATTATAACTAAGTTGCCAGTTAGGGTACAGACGCAAACACCAAAACCTGGTAAGGTGTTACAGCAAATAAAAATCCTTTGGTAGGGCTACAGGCATATACATATGTAAATACATTAATACCTATATAGACACATATATGTATAGCTATGCATATATGTATATATATTTACAAATTTTACACACGTGCACTTGTGCACAGATACAATCTCTCTCTCTCTCTCTCTCTCTCTCTCTCTCTCTCTCTCTCTCTCTCTCTCTCTGTGTCTGTCTCTGTGTGTATGTCATAGTTTAATTAGAAAAAAAAAGTGAATTCTCATAATTGCCAATAAATAGGATATTTAAATACCTCATTCATAATCTGCAAAAATGAAAGTAATAAAGTCTCAAAATGTCATTATACAATGAAAATTCAAATTACAATAAATATTTAATATTCTTCATATTCTTTATCTAAATCATCAAGGTCAACATATGGTTTAATTTCATTTAAACCACAATCAATTAAATTTCTCTTCCTATTACGTGTCAAGTGTAGAAGCTGTCTCATCTATAGAGACTTCGGCAAGCTGTGCAACTGCAGTATCTATATCTGCATACTCAAGGTTTAGGTCCCAGTTGTTTGTCACAGCCTCATCATATTAAGAATTCTTATGCCCAAGAGATGAAGGTTGAAATGTATATAAGACAAACCCTCTGCTTTATTTTCATCCAAAATGGTTTTACTTGACTGAGTGCATAAAAGAGTTTGTACTCCAATTCTGCTCAGCTGAAGAACTTGCAATTTGCTGAGTTTGAATACAATATTTTGTGTTGGTTTTAAGATTTCAAAAAATATATAAATTTATATTATCATAAAGTATAATATATCGCATAAAACTAAATAGCTTTAAATGAAAAAAGATCAATACTTGGGAGATTATTTTAATTGTAAGAGGGTAAAAGTAAATGGATTTTTGACCACATATATACCACCACTCATCAGCACTTTTCCTATATTTGTCTAGAAGAGCAAGAACATAGTGACTTCTTAAAGATATAATGAGACCAAACCTGCTCAAGACAATACTTTGGTCCCCCTCTATCTCTTCTTCCTCTGTCTCCTCGCTCGCTTGTGACAAATTCATTTTTAAGAGACCATGAAACCCCCTAAGTATTCATCCATCCTAATTTCCACCTCTTCATTATGAGTAGATTGCCTTAGTTGAGATGCTTCCTCTTCTTCATCTTCCCCTGTTAGATTAAGCCCCATTAAATAATCTTGGTTTAATTATAAATGTAGAATCTCTGGTTCTTAACTTCATGGGGTCGGTCTCATTAATGTCAATATCCATTTTTACTATAATCATATAATTTGTTACAAAACAATCTTCTTACAAATCCACATATTCTCCTATCCTATTTCCTATTTTCCTAATTGTTTCCCTATTAAGCAATTCTATAGGGAGATGTAGTAACAAAATTGACCTATCTACTTTACAAAAGGCACTTTGATCTGCCTTCCCAGCCTAGTTCCATGAGACCCAGGAGATCATATTCGTAGAGATTCAATTGCAGCTCCATCTCTTCCACCTCCTCTAGTTTGAGTCACCTTGGCAGATAGCAATAGTAGCGACATCATCATCAACAACGTTACACTCCCAATGGACTATCCCTCCATTCGAGGGTTTTTCTCTATCTCCTCGACTCTTCAGTGTCCTTGGCATGGTGAGGTTACTTTCTTGCTACAAGAGATCAATCTCCACCACAGGAATCAAAACAAAATTGCTCTCTCAAAGTGAAACAGATGGTTCTCCACAATTTATTTTACACCAAATCATAATGTTGGGCTCTGATACAATATGAAGTGAAATTAAGAAGAAAGATAAATGGTCATTGTAAAAACAAAGAATTTGTATTTGCATTCGATGTAATATCTTTTACAATTAACCAGTGTAACACTAGTACTAGGGTACGTCGGAATGGGGGGACATGAGACAGGGAGGAGATGGGCCTCATTTTTGGGACGGCAGGGGGCACCTGGAAGACAGTAGCAAGTGGTGGACAAGGTAGGTAGGGGTGTTATATAGTATACGTATAGAACTTGTAATGCTAGTTATGAAATGATGTTTCAGCAGAACATACCAAATTAAATACTCAAATATATCAAAATTGCAACATTAATTAGAACAATTCAACATTCAACATGGTAACATATTACATCCCAATAATAACATTCAAAATTCAAATAGAAATTCAAATACTCATCCTAGTAGCCGCATGGTTGTGGAATGGTTGAGGTGAGGGTGCTTGGGTACTCAAGTACCCAGTGCAGGGTCATCTCTTGGATGGGTACTTCAAGGTTTGGGAGTGCAGTGCGAGTCCCCATGTTACACTGCAATTAACACTCTTGACTTTATAAGCCTTTATTCCCATGAATAACCATCTACAAGATTATGACATCTCGCAAAGTAACTTCAATCTAACTATTTATTTATTAATCTAAACTAAATTTATACTATTTAATGTAATATTCCAAAACACTACCAGCTGGATTCGTGTTTGGATCCTTGAGGATCTGAGTAGGATCATTCTGCCTGTGGACCCATGTGGATCCTAACTTATCCACAGGTAGAATCAAGGATCCTGCCTGGATCCAAGCCACAACCCGAGGATCCTCAAGGATCATAATTTCATTTTGTAATCCAGTAATTCAATGTGAATGCGTTGATTTTTTTTATAGTCGTGAAAATAAATCAATTATCAAGTATACTAGATTCATAGATCCATACTAAAATCATAGATTCATACTATGAAATGATTTAGTTTTAGAATTATGTATATTTCTCTCTTTTTTAGTGTGTGTGTGTGTGTCTATATATATACACACACACACACACACACACACACACACACACACACACACACACACACACGAATCCTCCATGAATCTTAATTGGGGAAAAAGAATCCCAAATCCGCAGATCCAACTCACAAGCCCAAATTGGATTCGTTTCACGAATCAGCAAATAAGATAAAAAACTTATTCCCAAACCATTCTAACAAGATCCTTGGAGCCATCAAGGTGCACTGCCCCAAAAAACCTGTTGACAAAACTAAGAGGAGATTGTGCTGATAAAAGTGGGGAAAAATTAAGCTCTAAGTCTAATTAGGCTCCATATAACAAGTAATGTGATAGTGCTACAAGAAAGTGGCATTGTGAATGGTGATTGAAAATATCAGTCAAATGCCTAAGAAGTTTTATAGACAACATGAAGTGCATGAGAGACACAACTATGAAGAATACATGGAGCCCATGAGAGGGAGAAAGCTAACAATAAAGACATGACTCTCATGAAATAAACAAACGTTGAAGCCTATAATACATATTGTATGTTGATTTGATGAGTGATCATTGATTTTGATTTATCAATATTAGTATGTTATAATGATGATTGTGTTCTATTATTCATGAATATTATTGAAATTTAAGATTTCCATATACATACACACACACATACATACATACATACATACATAAAAAATATAGCTGTCCCTTGCTCTAGAAAAAAATCCATCCCAAAAACCTGTTGCATTGCCCCTTGTCCTAGAAAATCAGGGTAACGTAACAAGACAACCTAAAATGATAGTGTGATTGATCACATGAACCTGGAATTGATAGCTAGATATGCAAACGTAACTTTTGTTTTATTAAAATTCTTTTGTAACCCAAAAATTTCTTCTATAAAAGGTGGTGAGTTGAGACTCCAACTAGGACCATTAAAGAGTAGATTAATCATATGTGATTTCTCTAACTAGAATGGAAATATAAATAAACACCTGATAAACTAGATCAACCCTCAAAGAAAAGGGAAATAAAATATCAAAGGCACTTATCTCTTTAACTAAACAAATCTTTTTGGTCATTGAGATTCCACATGACCATTTGGAAGCCCTTAAAATATGCAAGTTAGATCTACTAGAGTTACCAAACTGATAGGAAGCATGCATGAAAATATGCTAAATTCCTTTTATGATTTCAAATTATTCTTGTTTACATGGAAGTAATATAAGATATCCAGCACCCAATGCATAAACAAACTTCTGGAAAGTAACAGACAATAGTATTCCACCTTTTATCAACTAGGGGATATCACCCTAGATTCGGAAAAGATAACACAAAAAAAAAAATTACAAAATTAATTATACGAAGGCCAGAGGCATGAAATAAATCCCACACCTTCTTGAGAATCCTTCATTTCCATTGTCTTCATTAACTTTTGCCTCATTTGAAATGGAACTTGTCCTCCCTGGTACCAATGTATTGACATAATCATACCTGCAATGCAACAGAAAGATGTTATTTATGCATAGATTCGGTAGCAAATATTAATATGAAAACATATTTCCTTGTCAAGGTTTGTACATACGGATTCATGCTAAATGGTATTTGAAAATTTTCAGATGTAAGCATTTTCTGTCGAATTTCGCTTGTGATGGGGCTATCAATACCATGCGCTTTCAGTGGAATCCAAGGCTGCAGAATCACTGCATCAATCAGTTAAATAATCTAAGCAAATAAACATATCAGCTTATAATTTAATACAAGGCAAGAATGGTCCCTTTACTTACCAAAAATATGTTAAGATTAGCAGATAGTCAATTTGCTTGCATTTATGGATTTATGCATGTAATTGTGACTTAAATGATGCAACACGGTAAACCTATTGCTGAATAATGGTTAAATTTTATTGCAGAGCCTCACTCCATTGTTTAACTAGAGTCACATCTGGTGAGGTGTCTCTGGCGTACCCATGGTAATCATCATCATACTTTCAAAAAAGCCCACCAATCATCCTAAATGGTGTTTGATTATAAATCTAGTTAGCAGGGATGATCATTAGCCTATTTTATGACCTCCTGTAGGCTAATTGGTATTGGTAAGGGAACTTCACAGTTCTTGGAGTACACCATTTCAGTTTCTTGGTTTCCATTGATGGCACTGAGCTGTCAGCATTATTGGTTGTTACAGTGAAGCATTCAAAAGACTCCTAGGGTGTTCTCCAAACTTCTTGGAGAGCACATCTATTTCTTGTAAGTCTCTGAATTGGCACCAGTCAGCGCCCCACAGCTTCAGTTGCATCTTGGTATAATCAGATTTAGATTCTAAAGCCTTCACAATGCTTTCCACAACTCAGACATATTTAAAATATACCCTTAAGTTCTAATGTTCAATGTTAATTGTTTACTAGGTGTTGTATTTTCTATTTTTTATATAGTTGCTTTCTGTGCCCTCAGAAGTGGACACCTAGAGAAAAGTGAAGGGGACTTGCACACAAAAATCATTATAATAATTCAGAAAAGGGCTTATTTTGTGGGAAACAAATCCTTTAATATTTTCAAATTGTTCTTTTTTCCCTTCCAAGGCTGTCAGAAAGGTTCAGCGGTCTCGCTCACTAATATGTTGAGGATTATGCACATTGTTGTATTGCTGGATTGTCCTTCCTTAAATCTTTTTGAGATGACAACCCTGAACAGATTACTACTTTAAGGTTTGGAAGACAATCCCTAGCTAGTTTCAGCAGTTCTTTCAAGAATCACCATTGTGCTTTGACAGAGTTCCAGTTTCCAATGTTTTAGAATGAAAATTTTCAAAGCATTTTAATGTTGCATATTATTGGTTGTGTTTAGCATGGACTTTCAGAGGTGCTTTGGTGTGTTTGAAAATGAATCCAGTGGGTTTTTGCTGGTCATGCCATCCTCCTGGAACAGCACTTACCACTCATTTGCAGGAAAGTTGCTGATAGGAATTGAAAAGTCAATGGGGGTTGTGTTCATTGTGAATTCTATAGCTGAGTCCCTCATTCGCGCAGGATTTGGAGAACATTTGCAAGATTCAGAAATTCCTAGAAGGACCCTACCCCAAAACAGAGACTCCTGAAGCATGGCATTGGAAGCTAGCAGCAAAGCATTTCCATTTTACGGGGTTTAATTGGTTGTATGGTAGCTCCTTGGTGTTTGAAGGTGGTTTGCAGGATTTCCTGAAGTGGATTTCCTGTTGTTGGGCTCACAATTATTAAATGTTTGAATGTAATACCAAATCTGCAAACTGACTTCTCCGTGCATTTCCAGGACTGTTTGGTAGTGCTGGGTGCATCCCCTGTTGATTGCCTTTCACTGGATGCAAGTTTGGTTGCATAGAAAGAATTATTTAAGGTTTTTAAGTGACTGTTTGGACTTGCAACACATATTCTAATGAAAACAGACTTGCATTTTTGAAATATAATGTGTGGGTTCTTGTTGTGATCATTACGGATCTCATTACAAGGTATTTTCCTTTATTCTTTCCTGCTGGGTGCTAGTTTTATGCAATTTGGACAGTCTGGAAAGTGTATTTTAACTGAGCTATTTTGAACCAGCATTTACATCCGCTTTGCAACCTTAATTAACACTTATAAAAGCAGAGATATCATTGTTTCGATTTGCATGTGATCCTATACCTTGTTGATATATAAAAACAAAACTTGGAGGGTGGTCATTACAGATAATGATCACCATAACATTTTCTCTATTATGTAGTTTAAAAGATATATTAAATATTAGGGAACATTAACACAACCATTGCATTGCCTCAGTGGCTATGCATGTATAGTAGAATACACTATAAACTCGTTACCTGTCTCTTTCGAGTCAGGAGCAAGAAAATATGAAAAGATGATAGAGCTGCATTTTAAAACCCCAGAAGACATGGACCATGATCCTGATAAAATGTTCAGTAATCATAAAACTTCAGCAGAAAGATGAAGAAGCTTTAGAAAAAGACATAAAAATATTGGACAAAAGTACTTTAACCTTCCAAAAGATGAATGGAGATACAGAAAAAAAAAATATGTAGCAACCAGATGAGTGTTAGCTTTTAAGTTTATTAGAAGAGGAAATAAAATTTGTATCATTACTGCAGAAAAGCAATCTTAAGTTCCTGAATTATTTACCAACAAGTTTTTCACAGCTTCAAAAGATTTAAGTTATGTCACTGAACTTCAAGATAGAAGGAATCTATATCAATGACTGGTACACCATGGTCAGCTAATTTCTTTAGTCAATCAAGTGGCTACCTATCCAATCTCCACTGTTTAAGTCGGCAGAAATTATCCACACAAAACTGCTCCTCAAGTCCCCTCGTCGCTATAGTTCAACTTTGTATAATAACCTAATGGAATGGAGAATAACAGATTATTATCTTGATAACCCCTTTGTCAATTGGCAAGTACTGTCGAAGCTTTGCATCACGTATTACCAAAGACAGTCATTTTCAAGTAAAATAATCATCAGGTTGTTACATGTCAGAGTCTGAAATGTTTAATCCAAACTTATCTCTCCCATCTGAGACTTGCAACAAATAACACCATAGCTATTCAACAAGAGGATCTCACACAGGATCTTGTCCACAAAACCCTGTCTTTCATTTGGCAAATAATCCATTGCAAACAGCATATATTGCTTATTTAATTAGGTCTTGCCAAAATTGAACCAATTACTGACTCTGTTGGCAAAAATGGGATCAATAGCCTTAGCTTTGACCTGTATTTGTGCATGGAACTAATCATTTTTATGAAAAGTCGCACAATGCAAATAAGCTAACAGATAACTATGTAACATTAACTATTTGACTATCAAGGCAAGATGCACTTAAAACATGCAATGATGATTGAATTACACATTGTATTAATGAATGCACTCTGAAGATGGACACATTCATGAATAGAATACAAATAATCTAATAAATAACTATGTAATACAGACTATAATAATAAATACTTCAAGGCAGTATGCACTTCATCTTGCACTCTAATGAATTGCACCAAGATGCTCATTTAATAATTAAGGTGTATTCGAGGATCTTCAGCTAGGAAAGGATGCGGATCATGTTATTTAAAATCAAAAATTACATATCCTTGCTCCATTGTATTAGTATCCTCACTTCGTGAAGGAGGAAATCTTAACATAGAAAGACATTCGAGGAATCAACTACCATAGCTCCGATTTATGAAGATTTTTTTGAAGCCAAGTCATTCTGATAAGATAAAAAAAATATTTTATGTGCTGATAATCAAATCTTGAATAAGAAAGATAAAACATATATTTCTTGTTCCTTCAATAGATGAGCCCCCCAATGACCTACAAGGTATAATCCTCTTAAAAGGGCATACCTACATTCCTTGACATTGTCAAATGTACTTAACAAAATAGGATACTACAAGGCTACCTTCTGAATCCAGGAAGTGCAATATCAACTATGTCTGATGCCCTTCAAATTGTGTACGGTCCCTGTCATCTTCCAAGCCAAAATGAATAAGGCATCAGAGCCACATTAGAAATACTTTTATCTCCATCCATTTAATAAGATTTTATACGTGCAAAAAATTACAGTTACGACTTCCAGACCACAACAATAGTTAAATAAGAAATACAGTGAGAAGCTATTTGAGGGATATATATTGGCGGTATGGCTTGCAAATAATACTTCTAAGGTCCACAAGAGAAAAGCTCAATTTCCTATATATTTGTGAGCCAAAATAAGAAAATAATTGTCCGCAGGTGATTAAAAGAGTTGTTTTTTCTGTATCATATGCCCCATTCCATTCTGCAATTTGCATTTGTGGATTCCATCAACTTAAGAAATTAGTCTCCATGGTCATGGTCTATGCCTATCCATGTTGAGACTGCCAGTTAGATATGATCTTTACTGGATTACAAAATTTGCATTCCGTTATGACAATATTCATTACCATTAACAGGACTTACACCAGGTTGTGGAATCTCGATCTCAACAAAATTGGGCACATCCTTTAATAATTATAGGGATATAGTGTTTGCAAGGACAGATTTCCTGCAAGTTGACTTTCCATTGCCAAAGTTCCCCCAATGAGAACTTATTGAAACACCTAAGAGATGTAAATCCTACTCTTGCTAAAGGAAAAGTAATTGTATTAGAACTTTGCAAAAGCATTAAAAAAGACATTTAGAAAGAATCAAGAGAAATATGTCTTAAAGTTATATAGTGTAGCCATCCTTAAATCAGATGAAGACTATAGAAAGAAAACTAGTGGAAAATGAAGTCCCATGTGCATCGCTCAGCCACAATATCCAAAGAGCCATAGATTAGAAAACTCCCATAGAACCCTACCTATTGTCTTTCAAGTTTGAGCATTATGCTAAACTAAATCAGCACTAAGCCTGTGGAAAACAGAATCATTCCAAATTATTTACTGAAAAGCTCAGATCTCAGAACATGCACAGCGCCAGCAACATTTGGAAAATAAATGCAATGTTATTCTATTCAAGTTTTTTTTGCATATAAAATAAACTCAACCAAACTTACCAAAAGTAGCAAGAGCATTCTTAGTTACAGGAAATGCACTTAGCTAAGAATTTCCGTTTCAAGAACACTCACAAGATTTTGGAAAATAGACAAATCGCCTATCCAAGTCAAAGGAATCTCCTAGAAGTACAAATATAACCCCAAACAAAAGGGTCATCTATAAATGGGAATGTCAAAAACCCTTCATAGAACCAAGGTTAGTAATCCATCTTATCAACATGACTAACTTGTACAAAATGAAACATTAATCTGTATTATTATTTAGAAAGTAATTGAAGACTAGTAAGACATGTGCAGACTCCTGTTGAAATCAAGTCATGAAAGAAACCAAGCAACTCGTCCAAAACTTGTGGGTCAAGTTCTACAAATTATTAGGTAAGTTGTTTCACCACAACTCAACAAGAGCAAGACTTGAACTCATGAATCCAGAGCTTGAACACACGAGTCCTGAGTGCAGACTTAGCTGTGCTAGAATTGATAAAAAATTACCATCCAATTTGAAGATTAGTTCAAGGTGCATCTAGCAAAGCCTTTTTCCCTATTTTTTTCCAAAATTTTAAAATTCAATCACTGACAACCTGCTGTATGCTGCTGAAATTTATGTTTTTCAGATTTCCAAACCCTCACTGCTAGAGCTGTGTTTCATTTTATTTTTATTTTCCTTTTTTCTTTCCTTTTTTCCTTTCCTTCCCTGCTGATTTTTCTTTTTTTCTCACAATATATAAAATCTGCAATTGCAATGAAAAGAAGTAGCGAAATGGCAAGCTGTGTGAGACCAAGAACACAATGACCTGTATTTTTTGTGGATTTAGTATAACTAAGAATTACTAGAGTATAATCCACCTTGCCTGAATTATTAGTTAAAATGTTAAGTTATGTCCCAAAGTACCAAACAAAGTGGGCAAGGAAATGAATACCCTACTTTCCAATTAGGAGGACTCGGGAGAAAAGGAAAAACAAGGAAAACAAGGGAAGCAAAAACATCAGCAATGACTTCCTAAGCCACTCTAAATCATCTAGAGATTATTATATTGGCATATGGATTCAGAATTCCTCCATTAAGATGAGTTATAGCCATCTACATCCTCCACCAAATTCCTCTTGTCCATGCAATGTTTTAAAGGCATTGTTATAAAACTCAATAGTTTGATATTAAACAATGCAGATCCAATCTGCTTAAATAGAAAAATCACAAACAAAGAGTTTCTTAAAATGAAACGAACTAACAAATAGAAACTTCCTAAACAACTAAAACTAAGAAGACCATTATAGAAATATTACAACTGTTGCGACTCTCCTTGAATCTGAAGAACTTCTCGAAATGACCAAGAGTACTAGAATATGTCCAAACTAATGTTTGGTCACAAAGCTATCCCTCTGAGATCAGATGATGAAACTTGAAACCATGATTTGTGGAGAAATCAGAAGACACTTGTGTGCAGACCACTGCCCTTGCAACTCTACATACAATCCAAAATAGCTGCAAAAATACGACAGATTTTGCGGAAAATTTTGTCAAACCTTAAAACTGAAGTTTACAAAGCATCATTATTTTGGGGAAAAATAGTAAACCCCTAAAACAAGAATACCTTTTGAAATTTTTGTGGAAAAAATTCAAAAACCCTCCAAATGATAACCCATGATTTTTTAGGACAATGTCATGCAAAACACAAAAAAAATCATTTTTTTATGTTTTAATCAAAATACCAAAACGTGGCTAATGGAATCAGAGAATGCGGTTGGCATGCAATTTCTAGACTACGGCTAGGGCTTGCGTGCCCTAGCTCGCCCCCTGACTGGTTTTTCTCCCTGTTGCACGTCGTTTCTACGTTTTCGAAGGCTGGTGCTTGCTGTGGATTGGGTGGGTGCTGCTGTTTTAGGTGGCTTGGTCCTCCTTCAGCCGTGGGTGGGCGTTTGTGTCTCATTCTTTGCCACTACCATGTCCTTGCTAGGATCTACAGGGGGTGTGGTTGAGGGGCTTCTGCCCTTCTTTTCCTCTCTAATTTTCTTAGTCCGGGTCCCAGGTGAACAGGGGAACTTGGAATCGCCTCCTCCATGCCTTTTGGTTGAGATTTGGAGATAGGTGATCCAACTTCAATAGTGCATGCCAGTAGTAAGGGTCTAGATGGTAAACCCCAATCGGGGGAAGGAGAATCCTCTTCAAATGGTATGATACGATTACAAAAAATTAATGGATGTTTGCAGAAAGCCGAGGTCCGGCCAATTTTGGTTATCCAACTTGAACAGGTTTTAGAGGATGTCGAGTACTGGAGCAATCATGCTCTTATTTGCAAATTTTTGGGCCTTCGCCTTTCACTACCTGTGTTAGATTCCTGGGCCCGTCGGGTGTGGAACCCAGAAGGAGATATGGAGATTCTGGTAGCAGCTAACAATTATTTCATGGTTATCTTCTCAAGCATGTCAGACAAGTATAAGGCTTTTGACGGTGGCCCTTATTTCTTTAATTGGGTGGGGCTTTTTATCAAGCCTTGGCATGCGAGCTTTAATTCTACTGAGGAAATCCCTTCTCGAGTTCTAGTGTGGGTTCGCTTGCCAAGACTTCCTTCGGAATTCTGGAGGGAAGATATTCTTCACTCAATCTCGATGCTTCTAGGAAACCTTGTGGGACCGGCTACACAGACTCAAGATTGTAAGGTAATCTCTTTTGCTCGCATTTGTGTAGAAGTTGATTTAAATAATTTGTTGCCAGATTCTATGGAGATTTGTATGGGCTCAGTTTCCTGGATTCAGCAGCTGGATTATGAGACCCTACCGTTTAGATGCAAAATCAGCCATGAGTATGGACATTTATTTCGCAGATGTCCCAGGAATAAGAACCCCACCTTGGATGCTCCCGAACCCCCTAGAGAGGACAAAGGGAAGGCTAAGTTATCTAATGGACCTGTTGATAGCGAGGGATTTGCTCAGGTTAAATCTCATAACAGAGGTAAAGGTAAGAAGAGAACCTAGATGGACAGGCGGACTGACGGCACCTTTAACAAGTTTGATGTTCTTGGAGACATGGTTCAAGAGGAAGGTATCCCAATTGAGCTTTCTCTCGAGGCCAAAGGTCAACATGAGATTCTAGTTGGGGATATGCAAAGTGAGGATCAATTTCTAGTTATAGGGGATCTACAGGCCAGGCAATTGGATATTGATTTGCCTCCTCTTGTTTAGGTTATTGGAGATATTCGTGTGTCACGGGGTTCGAAGGGCCCAGTCTTGGTAGCTCCTGACCCCCTTATGCCCAAGGGAACCTCTGATTCCGCAAAGAGTAATAAGGCCCCTCTTGTTTAGGCATCCAGCAGAAATCCTTCAAAAAGGGGCCTTTAGATAAACTGACAAAGAGTGGTAGAAAGTCTGATCAAGAGAAGGTGAAGATTATGGGTGAAACTTTGGTTGAGTCTGGGTCGATGAAACCCATTGATTCTCATTTCTCCCACCCCCATAAATGATTGTGTTGTCATGGAATGTAAGGGGGTTGAATAGCATCCCCAGACAAAAGGTTGTTCGTAGATTAATTGAGTCTCAGTCTCCTGATTTGGTCTTTATTCAGGAAACAAGACTTTCATTGGATGGTTTGGCTAATCGTGTTGCATGTATCTGGCCCCAGGGCTCTTGGCAGGGGGTGGGTGCCTTGAACTTTTCAGGTGGGGTGGCTTGCTTTTGGAACCCAAGGAAAGTCTCCCCCTTATGGTGGATCTCCAGTCGGTCCTCCATTTCTTTGGTTGCTACTAGCTTTGAGACTGGAGAAAGGTGCCTTCTATCCAATATTTATGCTCCTACTGATTTTACAGGTAAATCTCAGTTATGGGCTCATATTAGATTCATCCGGTCCCTGGACCCCTTTCTCCCATGGATTATGGCTGGAGATTTTAATGCAGTTACTAGTGTGGAGGAAAAGCGGGGTGGGCTATCTAGGCTGGACCCATCTTCAAATCTACTCAGAGATATGATTGGCTCATTGAATCTCATTGATGTGAAGCCAACCAACAGTGTCTTTACGTGGAATAATCGGAGATGCGATGGTGAGGCTATCTCAGAAAGGCTTGATAGATTTTTGGTTTCATGCTATTGGTTGGACAACAAGTGGATCACCAATTCTGAAATTCTTGACTGGAGGGGCTCGGATCATTGGCCCATTAAGCTTTCCATCACTTCATACAGAGTTACCAAGAATCCCTCTTTCAAATTTCAGCTGATGTGGCTCAGAGACTTGTCTTTACCTGATCTTATGGTGGATTGGTGGTATGAGGAGATGCTTGCTCATGGTACGGCCATGTACACTTTCAGTAAGAGGCTTCAACATGTAAAGTACAGGTTTAAGAGATGGAATAAACAGTGCTTCGGATTGCTACATGTTCAGAAGACTGATGCTCAAACCAAGCTGGATGATATTACTCGCCAGATTTGTGACCATGGGTTGAACTCTGAGCTGAGTAAAGCTAAGTCCTCAGCTCTTAGGGCCCGTTTGGTCGCAAGCGTAGGAATTGAGAATTAGAATAGAAAATTTGAATGAGAATGGAGAATGAAGAATAGGAATGAAAAAATGTAATCCAATCTTTGTTTATTCCTTGTTTGGTTATGCAAGCTTAAATTGGAATAGGGTTAACTTGCAATCGGCGCCATTGGAAAATCACTGAAATATTTGAAAATATTGAAAACAAAGTTCCAGCGCTCACCCCAGGTCAAAGCAGATTTGAAAATTTAATCAAATTTGAGAAAGTTAAAATGAATGCAAGAATAGCAACTCCAATTACAGGTATTTTTTGGAATGGACAAAAGCTCATTTTGGGGCAAAAATGAGAATATGTATTCCTATTCCCTATTCCTATTCCACGCACCAAACAAAGAATACAAATCATATTCTAATTTTCTATTCCTATTCCAGTTGTATTCCAGCAATCAAACGGGCCCTTAAGGATTTGGAAGAATGGGAGCTTCGCGAGGAGATATTCTAGAAGAAGAAATCTCGTATCGATTGGCTTCAAGAGGGGGATAGGAACACTACTTTCTTTCACAACTCGGTTAAGGCACATAGACATGGGAATTCTCTCTCCTCTCTTGTCTTAACAGATGGAGCACAAATATTTTCTTGTGAAGATAAATGGGAAGCAGTCAATTACTTCTCCACTCTCTTCTCTAGGGAGGATCCTTCTGCTAGGCTTGAGGAGCAGGACATTTTGGATTGTATCCATCACCTTGTCTCTGCTGAGATCAAAGTTGCATGGATAGGGATATGGATACAAATACAGATACAGTATTGGGTACGGATATGACCATTTTTTAAGACCCCCAATTTGGATATGGCTAAACACAACATTAATAAATAATACATATACATATATTTAACACAGTTTTCTAAGTTATTATAGGAGATTTTCATTACATCAAAAGCAATATTGACACATAAATGCTACATAAATATTTATAAGTTAATTTAACACTTTACAATTTGTGAGCATAGTAGAGTTGCATTAGAAGATAACCCAAAAAAAGGGTTGCTGAAATAGAAAATCATTTTATTTGTCTTTCTCATTTGGTGCAGGTTTTGTTTATACTATTTAATTTTTTTTGCTTTAATAAAGTTTTTAAAAAATTAATTTTGGGAAGATTTATGTCAAATCTTTAAATAAATCAAATCCCATGGTATTTGGCATGGTTGGAAAATCATGTTTTTCTAGGCAAGTTTTTCAACATGTATCCAGGCAGTATCGGATATGTATCCAAATTGGATACGGGGATACGTGCGCCCAAGGAGGGACATAGGAGTTTCTGGCAACTTTGGCTGAGATGAATGGCGCCCTCTTAAGTCCTATCTTGCTTTCTGAATTGGAGAAAGTTGTGTACAATATGAAGAAAGGTAAGGCCCCTGGTCCAGATGGTTTTCCGATTGAGTTTTTCCAAGAATTCTAGGAGACAATAAAGTATGATCCCCTAAAGCTAGTCCAGGAGTCACTTAGGAATAAACAAATGCTGAAGTCTTTGAATTCTACTTTCTTGGCTCTTATACCTAAGAAAGAAGGGGCAAATCAGTTGGACCAATTCAGGCCTATAGCGTTATGTAATGTTGTCTATAAGATTATCACCAAATTGATTGCCGAGAGGCTCAAGCCACTCCTTGGTTCTTTGATCTCTGCTAAACAAGGTGGCTTTGTTGGCGGAAGACAAATTTTGGATGGGGTTGTGATAGCAATGGAGGCTGTACACTCTATGGCTACTTCTGAGGAGAAAGCTATGTTCATTAAGCTGGACATGGCCAAAGCTTATGATCGGGTGAGCTGGGAGTTCTTACAGAAAATTCTTTTGACTTTCGGGTTTGCTAAGGAGTGGGTGGATTGGGTTCTTAGCTGTGTGACCTCGTCCTCCTTCTCAGTTCTTATTAATGGAGAACCTTCAGAGCTGTTTGGCGCCTCTCGAGGACTTTGACAAGGGGACCCTCTTTCTCCCTACTTGTTCATTATCATGGGGAGGGTCTTAGTAGATTTCTTAAAACACAAGTGCGGCAAGGACTTATCCAAGGCTGGAGTTGGAAAAATGACCGTCCTTCGTATTCTCATCTTCAATTTGTGGATGATACTGGACTGATGTGCATGGCTAGAATCAGTGAAGCAGTGAACATCAAGAAAGCCTTGGATACCTATTTGAAAGCCTCAGGTCAAAGAATTAATGATGATAAGTCTTTCATTTATTTCTTTAATACTCCTCGGCTTATTCAGAACAGGATTGTTGGAATTCTTAGATTCCAAATTGGTCCCCTTCCCTTGATGTATCTCGGGGTCCCTTTGTCCTTGGGTTCTTAGTGGAGGGACTACTAGCAGGGCATTTTGGATAAATTCAGGAGTAAGGTTAGTCACTAGACTTACAGATGGTTATCTTCTACTGGGAGAGTGGTTTTGCTAAAGAATGTGGTGCAGTCTCTCCCCATTTACAGGTGTTGTGTTCAAGTCCCACCCTCTAATTTTGTGAGGGACTTTGATGCTTTATCTTGACAATTCTTTTGGTCTGGTAGCTTTCTTTCATCGAAGTGGAGCCTAGTCAAGTGGTAGTCGGTGTGTAGACCGAAACATGCTAGTGGTCTTGGGCTTCGATGGCTCTTGTTGTCACAGCCTCCGCTGCTAAGTTGTACTAGCGATGGTGTAACAATCAAGACCAAGATTGGGTCAAGATCTTTTCCCATAAGTACTTTCCTAGTGCGGATTGCTCTAAGATGCCACGACTTCCTTTGGTGTGTAAAGGCTCCTGTATTTGGGATACTCATGAGAAGGCAGCCCAACTAGTTAAGGAGGGTCTCTTTTGGATTTGTAACAAAGGCTCAGACACTCTATTTTGGCAAGACTCTTGGGATGGCCACCCTCCCATTATTTCTAGCTTTCCCCAGCTTCTATCCCTTTCCCATACTTTTACTAATGCTGGCTAGCTTAAGGTGGAGCATTTTAAGATCGTCAAACACCTGGGTCAGGTTGAGGTGACTTGCTAGAAGGATTCTTAGGAGTGGCCGGTTGGTGGCTCTGTTGAGGATCGTGCCCTTCTTTCTAAAGTTTTGGGGACTAGGTTTTGCAGCTCACTTAATGGCAAGGACAGCTTGGCTTAGAGTCCTAGTCCAAAGGGTAAATTCACAGTGGCTTAAGGCTATGCTACACTTGACAGGAACTTACACGGTCTGGCTGAAGTGCACTAGTGGAAGAAGGCTTGAAGCCACTTTTCTTGGCCTAAATGCAATTTTTTCTTATGGCTGTTAGCTCAGAAGAAATGCCTCACTTTGGAGAATCTTCGCAAATGAGGCATTCAGGGACCTTCAGTTTGCTTTCTTTGTTTGCACAATGAGAAGTGTGCCTCTCACTTGTTTTTTCTCTGCCCTTTTTCGAGAGAGATATGGCATAGATGGTGGGAGGCTTGGTGTCATGGGTGTATTCATGCCACTTCTCTTATTAATTTGTGGGAAAGTTTGGGCAAACCTCCAGCGAAGACTTCTTTCTTACAGGTTGCCTAGATGGTTGGCTCGATTTTCATTCTCTGGAACCTTTGGCTGGAAAGGAATCGCAGAATTTTTTGTGATTCCGAATTAGGAAGTAGTCAATTATGGAAGATGATTCTCAATAGGCTCCAGGAAACGATTTATGCAAAGTATGATATGTCTAATATTATAGAGCCTGGGGATCATGTTATTGTGAGGAATCTGAACCTGGAAGTTAACAGCCGGGGAGGCATTTTGGGAAAAAGACCTAGCCATGTTAAGCAGCAAGTTTGTTGGGATGGGAGGTGGTCTCCTCCCTTGACTAGGATTTTGAAGATCAATATAGATGGTTCTTCTCGGGGGAACTCTGGTCATGCTGGTATTGGTGCTACTGGTAGAGGCAGTAATGGTAATGCGGTTTTTCTCCTCTCTATTTACAAGGGTCAACATTCTAATAATCTAATGGAGGCCCTGGCTATTAAGGTTGCTATTGAGCATGGTTGCGCTTTAGGATGGCGGAAGATCATCTATGAGTCTGATTCTCAGACTGTTGTGGATATGCTGAATAACCAAAGGTTGGAAGATGTTAATTGGCAACTTGCTTCTTTGGCCAGACAAATTCTAAGTCTTTGTAAGTCCTTGGACTCTGTCTCCTTTCATCATATCCCTCACGAATGGAACAGAGTGGCGGACTGTCTAGCAAAGTGGGCTTCGGAGAATATGGGTGGATGGGATATTAATGGTAGGAATGAGTTACCTTCTGAGTATTGTGAGATCATTGATCAGTTGGTACTAGAGGACAGGAGTATGTAGTGTTGTTTTGGGCCTTTGGCCTTTGCTCTGTATCTTGGATTTGATTGAATAAATTTTTACCCCTCTTTTTTCAAAAAAAACTCAAACGTGACTTTTAAGGAGAAAATCGATCAAAACTTAAGACAAAAAATCCAAGACATTACTCATAATACAAAACATCATTTTAGAGGAAAAAGGTAAAATCTTGTTAGAAAACAATTTTTACGGCAAAAATAGCACAAAACCCACAATAATTTTTTAAAGAGAAAAATTATATAACCTTACCATATTTTTTAAGAAAAAAATTATAAGAAACACATCCATATTTTTGAAAGCAGAAAAATTATTAAAAACCCACAAAAAAAATAAAGGAAATTATTATAAAAATACCCACTTGAACTTTTTAAGGATACATAAGAATTAAAAAGTTAAAACCCAACAAAATATTTTTTAAACTGATTTTCCGGGCATATTATAACAACCCAGCAAATAATTTTTTTCATAGGAAAGTTCTAGAAAACCCCTCCATGAGAAAGATCCCGCAACTTTTGTTGGAAAAATTGGGAAAAAAACCACGATTTTTGTAGAGAAAATTGTGCAAAACCTAGTTCTGAAAATCAGTACACTCAGAAATTTGTGATTTTGAAGAATCAAGTTTGCAAATTGTCGCCAAATTTGCAAATGCAAAACTGCCATTACCCTGGCTGTCCCAGGTTACACAGAAAAAGATGGCCAAACAGCAGCAAGACAGCTCAGACTCAAAACACGGTTCAAAAACTCCTACAACCTATGTAATCCCAGATTTCCGAAATGGGCGAACGAGGAAACAGGTTTATGGGACAGTTTTTTTTCCTGCCGAGCTGGGGACGGCAATGGGGATGACAATATAAAAAATAGGAAAATTTGAAATGTAACAGCCTGCAACTGCTAAATGCGGACACAAAATTTTGCAGGTCCATCTTCCAAAAACACTTGCAAATAGAAACCCTCCTAGTGCCATTTACAAGGGAAGAGTGAAGCAAAAATTACTTAGAGATGTAGCTCAAACCAAGAAGATGCACAGTCATAACACAGATATAACACCTTTGCAAATAAACCCTAAAAAGAACTGCCAAATATGCAGAAAGAAACCTTTGAAATTGCTCCAACAATTTTCTTATAAAAACTAGTAGTGTTTTTTAATAGAAAATTTTATGTAAAATATTTCTGGAAAAATAATATTTCCAGGTAAGAAGAGGTTACAGATTTTTATTAAAAAAATTGACAAATTTTATAGAACCCCAATGACCTGCTTTGATATCATGTTTAAAAACTTAATAGTTTGATTAAACAATGGAGATCTGATCTCCTTAAATGGAGAAATTACAAACAACAGAGATCCGGTCTACTTAAATGGAGAAATTACAAAGAAAGAGCTTCTAAAAGGGAAAAAACTAACCAAAGTAACACGGGGACGCGTACCCGCCATTTTTGATTACCGCATCCGACACGGAGACACACCTAGGACGGAGGGATGGCATTGCTGCATCCTCAGTGGTGCCGCCAAATCGCCGTTGGGAGGGGGACGTAATTGCATCCCTGATTGGGCACTTGGGGACAGAACAGCCGGCTGTCCCCCTTTTCGGCACATAAAAAATGCAAAAAAAAAAACATTTAAAAGGTTTGTTATGTTGTTTTTTATTGTTTGTTAACCCTACGGTATGTGGGGCCCATTTAGAGGTTGAAAGCCCATTAAATCTCTATGTTTTCTCATTTCCATTCATTTCGTGGTTTTCTAATTTTTGCAACAGCAGCAAGAGGAGTGAAGAGCTCATAGAAGGGTGATTATTTGAATGAAGAGTGTATGGAAGGCAAAGAGGAGTAAGGAGCAAGAAGAAGAGGAGAAGCAAGATTTTTCAGCTTGTTCAAGATTTGTGCCAAGTTATCGATTCGAATGCAAATTCTGAAGCAGATTCCAGAAGCGGCTACAAAATGCAGGGAAAAAGAAAAAAAAAAATTGGATGCAAATGAAGGAGGAAACGCGCGCACGTGTATGTGTGCGTCTATATATATGCAAAGAAATGCAAGAAATATACAAAAACAAATCATTCGATAGTATGACTATGATACTTAACCCTTTATCAAAATTCAAGATATTTCAAAATTCATATGATATATCAACATGTGCTTGTCCAATATAAAATCTGAACAAAATTACATTAAAGATTTGGCATTCCCAATTCACTGTTTAGCAAAACTTTCTTGAAGCCTGAGTATGGAATATATTGATCATAATTAATTTCAGCTTCCTGTAATCTGTTCTTCGATTTTTGCTTGAGAGGTGCAAAATGAATACAATCCCTTGTTTCCATATACTTCTTGTGGTCTTAAAGTTGATTCTAATGTAACTATGTGATTGGTTTTATCCAGAATTATACTCTTATTGACACAATGCTACTGTCGTATACGCTTTGATTATCCTGATGCAAGTTCTCATTTAATTTTAAATGTTGTGCTTTAATCATATGGAATGTTTATCTAGTGCCTTGGAGTTTGGGTCAGACAAGCTAATACTAAGTATTAATAATTGTAAAAGAAATCAATCTAATGGTGTGTAATGTTCTGTAATTGCAAAGAGACATGATGCCAAAGTGGCTTTTGTATATCCACCATACTTTTAACACGTATAAGATCATTTGTAACGTATTAGGATGTTGTGATCAGTCTTCATGTTTTGGCCATTGGACCCGCAGATGCTCCCAGATGCGTCTAGAAGCCCTATGGAAGCTGGCAGGAAGCCAACAACAGGGTTCCGGATGAGTTTGGAAGCCAATTGTTGGCTTCCTGCCAGCTTCCATTGGGCTTCCGGATGCATCGAGAACCCATCCGCATTAGAATCCACACCCAGGGGTTTCCAAGAAGAATTAGTAACATAGGATTTGTAAAGCAAAAGGTATGGTTTTTCACGGTCTTTTAGTTTTCTTTTTTATTGTGCAAGTCAAAATTATTGTTTCTTGTTTTTTGTTTGTAGCTTTTAGTCCTTAGTTGAATTTCATTTCTAGATTTTAGTAGATGTTTCTTGTCTCATTTCCAAATTTTTGTTGCTTCAATTTTACTTCAAAAATTATGATTTTGAAGGGCATTGGCTGAAAGCATGTATTTATTTTATATTTTTTTCCATTTTGTGAAATGCAGTGTCAAAATGAGCTCCCAAAGTCATGACTCAAGTGGGTCAAATCTCAATGTGATGAGATGGATTTAGAGGCACATTCTCATAGTGACAGAAGCCAAAAAGATTATAACCCTGAGGCTAAGCATGATGAAGAGAATGAAGAAACAAATTCAAAATCAACAGATAATTGGCCTCCCAGTCCACCAGCTACAGATTGCCCCTCCACTCTTTTGGCAAAGTGGACTAGGGGTAGTTGTGATCCTAAATCTCCTCTCAGATAGTTTGCAACAAGGATAACTGCAGCAACAGCTACAAGTGGTGGTACAAGGAAGTGGAAATGTAACATTTGTAAGACAGAATGGTTTGGGAGCATCACTAGAGTGAATGCACATTTCCTCTTTTGGACAAGAAAAGTTGTGGGTCCATGCAAGTTCTTGATGGAAACGAAAAATCTGTATTACAGAATTGAGTTCACCAAGCTTTGGGTGTTCCAAATGACTTGGTAGTTGTGGTACCTACCACCTTGATTGTTAGGTAATAGGTTCAGAGTCTTCAGCGGGCTTTTGAGCAAGGGCAGCCACGTTTTTCTACTCCTAATCCTAGGGGTAGACCACAGCAAAAACCTATGGCTACATCATTTGGAGGGGCAGCCTTGGGTCCCTCTACATCTAGTGCTATGCCTGAAGCAAAGTCTAGCAAGGGGAAAAGAAAGGTCTCATCTGAATGTAGCCCCACTGCTAATTTCTTCAATGCCCGCCTAAGGGAGGAGATAGAGGAGGCCATTGGTAGATTTTTTTTTCAAATGGCATACCTCTTCATGTGACACAATCTCCTTATTATAAGGAGATGATGCAATTGCTGGCAAGGGGAGGAGGACCGTCATTTCCACTAGGTGAGCACAAATTGCAGACTACAGTCTTGGATAAAGAGTATGCCAAGATTACTTTGGAAAAGGAGAATTTGAGGCCTGTTTAGGAGGAGTATCGTTGCAGCAGCATCATGGATGGGTGGACAAACATATTATCATTACATGCACAGAGGGGACATTTTTTCTTAGGGCTATTGATTGTTCAAGGCATCGAAAGAATGTTGATTTTCAGTCTAATATACTTCAGGATGCTATTGAGGAGGTTGGGCCACAAAATGTGGTCCAAGTAGTGACAAATGCAGCACCTGTATGTAGAGGTGCAGGGAGACTTGTTGAGACATCTTACAAACATATTTGGTGGACTCCATGTTGTGTGCATGCCATGAACAATGCACTAAAGGACATGGGGAAGATTCCCTGGATTAAGGAAGAAGTGAGTGATGCTAGAGATGTGTAGATGTTTATCTGCAATCACCACAAATCACATGCCCTTTTTAGGAGCTTTGCAAGGAAGGAGTTCTTGAAAACAATTACCCGATATGCATCCCACTACAATCTTTTGGAGAGAATGATTGAGTTGCAGGAGCCATTGCAACACATGGTTATGACAAATGAGTGGAATAGGTGGGATGGGTCCACGACAGAGCAACGGGTGAGGGTGAAGGAGATAGTGAAAGAGCGATGTATTTTAGAGTAATGCAAAATAAATTCTCTTTCATCACTTCATTTTTCCAGGTCATCAAATATGGGGATGGGGATGCAACTACTCTTGGAGAGGTGTACGAGTGCATTGATGCTATGCTTGACCAGATGACGGAAGTTGTGCGAGAGAGGGACCCCTATTATTCAACATAGATGGGACAGCCTCAACACTCCTTTACACATGGCTTCTTATGCATTGAATCCGAAGTGGTACATGCCTAGGCATGGGAGAGTTGCACCACTAAATAACGATGAGGTAATCTATTATCAATTTAGTACACTTGCACTTATGAATATTTAATTTTTTAATTTACTAAATTTTAAAATTTGAATTTCAGGTGAAAGAAGGATTCTCCAAGTGCATTGATAGGATGTAAGACATTGAGATAGTAGGGAAGGTTCAGACTAAGTGGACCAAATTTGCTACTCTTAGGGGCTATCAGCTAGAGCAAAGCCGACATAAAAACAATGGCACAAGAGGATCCTATTTTGTGGTGTAATTGTCTTGTACCCAAATGAACAACTACCACACTAGCCATTTGTCTCCTATCTAACATTTCTTGTTCTTCAACTTTAGAACCTTTACTTTTCACTTTCAATTTCAATTTTAGTTTTAGTTACGAATTTCAATTTTGGTTTTCTGATTCTCATACTAGTCATTTGATTGCTTTGGTATCTAGTTCTTCAACTTATGAGAAGAACCGGTCTACTTATAGCTTCATCCACTCTCTTAAAAGGAACAGACTTACCTTTGAAAAAGCAAAGAAGCTAGTGGTTGTACATTGTTCCTTGAGTATCAAAGATTGCAAGACACTTGTGTACAAGGAGAGCTCTACACCACAATGGGATGTAGAGTCAAAGGAGCCCTCATGGGTTGAGGAGGATGCAAATACTTATAATGCAAGGTTGTTTGGTATTCCTCTCACAGCTCTTACCCTTGAAGAGGCTGAGAATTCAGAGGATGAGTTTGTTGAGCCGGAGCCTCAAGTTTACATGGATGATTAGAGGCCTCTAGGCAGCCTCTATTGCATTTTGGTGGCCCTTAGACCATTAGTACTTGACATTTTGTCTTTTGATTTTGTAGTTTGTACTTGAGACTTGGATATTTGAAGTTTGAAAGTTGAAACATTGAACATTGTGATCATATCATGGTTGATGCTACTTGATATAATTAAGTTTATGGTGCCATTGAATGATTGATGAGATAAAAATATTCATACTTTTGCTAAATTGATTATTAATAGATATCTATGACTTTCGAATTTGTTAAATTATTTAATTTATTTGATAGAAGTTAGAATTTAGAACTTATATCTCTTTTATTATTCATGAATTATTGTTCAATGCTCAATGCAATGTAAAAACTAAACTAGAAATAGTGGTATTGATGAACTTATACTTCATATTTATGTCTTATGTTGGTATACATCTTTTCTATAATTAGCATTTTAAGTATCATATGTATAGTATATACTATATACCCCTCCCGTTCCCCGTCGCTGTCCCCCTACCATCCCCAAATTGAGCCCCCCTTTGTCCCCCCATCTTGCAAATTCATCCCCTTGTTCCCCCATCCCTCGTCCCCCGGGCTAGTGTAAATATAGAACTAAAAAAATAGAAGCTACTTAAACAACTATAACTAAGATGACCATTCTAGAAACATTCCAATATTTAATTGGCACAACTTCACTCAAAGATGCTACATGGTTTAGAGGGACACAAATAAGCTAGGAAGGTAGCACCAAAATTTTACAATATTATACTACTTAATGTGGCAACGATCCATATTGGGAAGGGTCGGCAAATACATTAACAATTACACATTTAGATTTTAGAAATTCTTTGTTGGCCAAGAAATTCAACAATACCTAGGCCAGTATAACTATGGAACTAACAAATAGAAACTACTTACTAAGATGACTATTCTAGAAACATTACAATATTTAATAGGCACAACTTCCCTCAAAGATGCTACATGGTTCAAAGAGACACAAATAAGCTAGGAAGGTAGCAACAAAATCTTACAATATTATACTGCTTAATGTGGCAACAATCCATATTGGGAAGGGTCGGCAAATACATTAACAATTACACATTTAGATTTTATAAATTCTTTATTAGCCAAGAAATTCAACAATACCTCCATTGGGGAGAGTTTTGTCCATATACATTCTCCACCAAATTCCTTTGTTTCATGCAATGTTTTAGAGGCACAATCCCCACTCAAAGATGACACTTGGTATCAAGAGAAACACCAACAAGCTAGAATGGCAACTAAACAAAACTACAATAACAGACTAATTAATGTGGCAAGCAACCAATATTGGGAAAGGTTGGTAAATGCAACAAAAATTAACCATGTAGAGTTAAAGAATCCAACTACCATGGAATTTAGTGCCCATTGCTAGGGGTTACCACAAAAAATGCATGGCTTGTTATAGATGATCAAAGATAAGTATAGTGGACTGAAGACTACATCATTTTGTCAAATGGGACTCGCAAGAATAGGACAACTACAAACTATTTAGTGCCCTTTGAATTTCACATTGGTGTTCTTAAAGTTTATAGATATCTTGCATGAAGTAAATAGTGTTCAAACTTTGTGTAATTCATTGGAGAGAGTGATCTAGGAGATTGGAATTGAGGTTGTCCAAGTTATCACAAACAGTGCAGTAACAACACTTGTTGTTATGAGTAGACTTATTCAAGAGAGGCATCCCATCATTATTTGAAGCACTTGTACAAAGAATAGTTTATATTTAATGCTTAAGGGCATTGGGAACATTGGATTGATCTAAAATGTGATTGAAGATGCTAGATACATTACCAAATTTATTTATAACCATACTTGTGCATTTAGTTTTATGATTGGCAAGGAGTTTGTGCAATTATGACATGAATTACCACCAACTTTCTCACTTTTTAATGCATTGTAGACCTACCTTCCTCTCTTAAGCAAATGTTTGCAAGACATTCCTAGATGAGCACTCCAGAAAATGAAATGAAGGCTATTAATGCTATGGTAATAAATTTTGTATTACACAAAGGAGATGAAAGCTCATATAAACAATTGTGAACAAAAGACAAAAATAGAAACTACCTAATAAACTAAAGACCATTAAAGAAACATTAAAATATTATATTACCTTCCCTTAATGGTCGTCCTATAACTAGCCTATAGAATGTTGTACATGTCTTGTGGTCATAAATTCTTCATAACATTTTGCTATTGTCAAGACCCTCCCTCGAACTGCAGAATGTCAAAGACCACAAGGAGCCAAAACAAACATTAAAGAAACATTACAATATTATATTACCTTCCCTTAATGGTCATCCTCTAACTACCTTGCAAATGGTTGTACACATCTTGTGGTCATAAGTTCTTCAAAACATTTTGCTATTGTCAAGACTCTCCCTCGATATGTAGAATGTCAATGACCACAAGTAGCCAAAAGCTATCGAGAAAAAATATAGAAGGCTGATCACTTCTTCATAATGCTCTACAAGAAGAAACAAGAGCCTATTACTGAAATGAGTCTGACACTAGCCCTCCCAAAATCTGCAAAACTTGTAACCATAAATCATCACAAAATGTCCAACCTAATGTTGGATAGCAAAGTTGTCCCTCTCTCTAGCCAGAGGCATAGTGAGAACAACTATCATGATTTTACGGAGAAATTGATAAACTCTCCAATTTTTTGCAAAAGAGTGCAATGCCCCAAAACTGACTGCACAAACTCACAACTTTTTAGGAATATGTATCATTGTTTTTTTTCAGAAAAAACAGTAAAAACCCACAAAGAAATGCCACACAACTTTGCAAATTATAGAATCAAACATTTTTAAAGGTAAAACATTTGAGAAAGCTTCATATGGCAAAAGACACCACTTAGTGTGGTAAACAAAATATGCATGTAACATACAACTCGCAAAAAGAGCATGCAAATACATGCAGCCTTCAAAATAGTACATGCAAATACATGCAAACTTAAAAAATTAAAGACTTTTCTCAAACTAGGAAATCATGCAATCAAAACCCTCCACTACTCTCACAATTTTTAGCAAGAATCATCTTCTATGAACCACAAAATTTTTATAAAATGCCTCCAACAATTTTTATTTTAAAAAATTGGACAGAAAAATTCTTTAAAAAAATTCTAGATCAGAAGAGACTCGGTTTTTTCTTAAATACCAAAATTTATGAAATCCCATCGACCTACTCTGATACCATGTTATATTAAACCAATGTTGTATTTAGCAAAGGAGATAAAAGCTCCTTATATATATTTACAAAGACAATGTTTCTTAAAAAAAATTGCGAACTAAAGACAAAAATAAAAACTAACTAATAAACTAAAGACTAACTAAAATGACCATTAAAGTAACATTACAATACTCTAATAATTAAAACAATTTGCATGAGGTGTTCTTCAAACATGCAAAGAAGATATTCAAACTAGTGTTAGTCACCAGTGGCCTTGAGCCTCCAAGATATCATGCAAAGCTAAAACCAATGGACTAAAGCCTCCAAGATCAACTATAAAACTAAAAGATGTCTTCCACAAGAGAGCGCACAAGAAAAATAACGCTTGATTATGGTTACAATGAATTGGATTGAATTGTATACATCACAAACTGTACATATAAGACCTTGTTAATATATGCAAGATTGATAGGTAGGATTAGACAAGATCACGACAATTCTCTTAATCTTATGACATGAGACTAGTGATAAGATGAAATAAGATTATAGGGCAACTTAAACTTTCTACAAAAATTCCAAGGTTTCTAAATAAACATATGAATAGGACCTACTAGTGAGCTAATGGGCTTATATACCTTATTCACAACAACAGCCCCCCTTGAGTGCAACTTAGGGAGAACAACAAAATGCAAAACATAATGCTGATGACAACGTCCCATCAGCTAAGCTATTTTAGGTACCCATTTACAAATGCAATCTCTCACAAACAGAGAGAAGGAGAAGGCCCAATGGGACAGAATGCCTCTCCAAATGAGAGAAGAAAATACCCATAAATATGAACAAGTGATGGATGGAGAACACAAGATCCCATGTCGACTACATCCATCACGAATATACAAGCAATTGTCCTTTGATGCATAAGCATCCAGGTGTATGTGCAATCCTCATCATGCAAAACAAAAAAGTTGGTTTTGGTGTCAACTTTGGTTTGTTTAAATTCAATCATTAGGAGTAATCAGGAGTTGTTAGGAGCATTAGGAACTCTAGTGCTAGTTATAGTTTTTCTTTTCAGTTTTAACTTGGTTTGGCTTCAATTGTCAGAAGCAATTAAGAGCCATCAGGAGTCCTCGGAAGAGATCCAACCCAATCAGGAGTTGTTGGGCTGTGTCTCACATAGTCAATGCATTAAAATTGTGAAAATAAAAAAGATATTCTTTGTGGCTGCTGAATTTCTTTTCAACTCCTCAATTTAAAATTAAAAAGACTATCCACTTCCCTCCTCTTGACTATTCAGTTCTCTCATTGTGTCTGTGTGTGTGTTTTGAACTGATTTGAAGGAGTAGTGTGCTGGGGATTCTTTTGGATAATTATTTCTGATTGTAGTTATTGATTTTGGAGGCAAAACATTAAGTACTTTTGGAGGCAAAGTGTCTCTTCATATTTCATGGGTTGTAAATCCAGTTTTGTGTGTTGTTGAAGTTCAAATAATTGATGCAATTTATTTGGTGAGTTGTTGTTGGTAATTTCTTGTTGTGTGTTTGGGCATATCCTTGGGCACAATTGCTCCAAGTAGTATCAGAGAAGATTTGAGGAGACTTGAAAGTGTTAAAAACAAAGTTCTAAAAGAGTTTTTTTTGTGAGTAAGAAGAGGAAAAGAGCAAACCTGCAACTACAAAGAATTTTGTGAAATGGCACGAGGAGGAGGCAATAGGGGAAAAGGAGCACATAGAGGTGCAGATCCTGTCCTGATAGAGATGTTAAGAGGAATAACAGAAAGGCTGAAAGCCACTGAAATAGCATAGTGTGGAGGTATTCATGTGTTAATGTAATGCAAGCTAGGTGACTAAGAGGGGGGGGGGGGGGTGAATCAGGAACCACTTAAAACTTTATTCACTTAATCCACTTTATTACTATTGTCTAATCTACTTTCACACATGCAACATAAAGCAATAAAGTAAAAACACCATAACACAATATTTGGTAACTCGGAAACCCTCCAAGTAAAAGGTAAAACTGGGGTGGGGATGACTCCCATAATGCTTCACTACTGCAGTAATAAAGTTGGTTTGTTAAGGCTTACAACTGATTACTTCTGGTGATCTACTCTGTTAAGAGTAAGAAAGACTATCAAGTCTCCACCCTGTGAAAAGATTTATACAATACAATCAAGTATGTACTCTATTAGGAGTTTCAGCAAAAGATTGTTCGGTCCACCCTGTTAAAGGATTTAGGACTAATGCACCTATTAGGATGAATCAATGGATTGATCTCTGATATGCAACTTTGTTTACTGATGAAGATCCTTTGAAGTAAACTCATCAACTGACTGTGATAGATGAGTCTCTACCTTTCCTTATGTTGCTTGTAGCATTCTAAATATTTTGCTCTTCCATATTCGCTTGTATATAATGTCCTTCAACTCATAGTACTTTATGTGGACAATCAAAACACCTTATATCCATCTAAATAATTTCATTAACAGTTGGCTACAACATAGATAGTTCCAAAATAATTACCAAGTCGGCTCAATGTAGTAACTTGGGTCCAATGGCTTACTCGGGTGATACTGCGAAAACTCAGGCAACATTGTCACCTTGGCTAACTCTAGCACTCGATTGATACTGGATGCTTGGTTCATACTGATCACTCGGCAAACACTGTTGGCCCGGTTCACACTGCTCTGCATGTTGGTTCTCATCTTGAAACAAGAATACTTTGCTAACTCAATCAAGCTAGAGCTTGGTAGATACTGTCAACTCAATTGATACTACAACTCGGTGGGAAATGTCAACTCGGTTGACACTGCTTGCTTCATGCTAGGTTAACACTGTTTAGCTTGGTTCATTCATGAGCTCGGTTAACACTACTGATTGGTAGCTCGATCACTACTGACTTCCCATAATGACTAAGTGTTTTGGCACTAATTGACAATATATCTTACCATAAGATTAACATCATGTTGAAGATGAAGTGATCAGAAAGATAACAAGGTTGAGGTAGCTGAAGAAGAAACCTAACTTGGGCTTGACCAAGGAGATGGAAGGTTTATTCAATAAATAAACTGAGTGAATACCAGACCCCGTTTGTTACCCTCCATGCTATTACGGTTATTTGAATCTAGAGGAATTATTGTATTAGTTCTCTGAAATGGAGAAATATTTAGAGTTTGAAAGTACGGAATAAGATAAAAAGCATCTAGACACATCTCAAAGGTCTTCATGAGACTTCTGACAAAACCAAAGCTTTCTTGTTGAAAAACATTATGTTTTCTATTGTCATGGATGGGCAAACCTCACTCGAGGCACACCTGAATAGGATTCAGGAAATCCGTGATCAGTTGCTTGCCATCGGTGGCAAGATGGAGGAAGAGGACATTGTGGTTATCACTCTTCCAAGTCTACCATAGTCCTATGAGCATTTTATCTCTCCACATCACGTCTTTTGGTGTTGATCTGAAGTTCACTGACTTATACACACTTTTTCTTCAGCAAGACCGGTGGAAACAACAATTCGGTAGTAGCTCCACCTCCACCTCCACAGAGCAAGCCTTCGCTACTAAATCCTTTCAGAAGGATAAAGGCAAGTTTCAGCAACCATCTCAATAGAAGTCTTCTGCTCTAGCATCAGATGGTTCCTGGAAGAAGAACATTCAATGCAACTACTGCCACAAGTTCGAGCACATGAAGGTTGAATGTTAGAGACACTTGGCCGCACAATCTAAGAAATCAGGTTCGCAACCCAAAGCGAACAGTGCAGAGCACACTAAGCAGATGGAATCTACCTTTTACACCTTCATGGCTAAAAGACCTGCAGATCTTGTCAAGTCGTCTGCCTGGTACATTGATTTAGGTGCCTCTCGTCACTTCACTCACCGCAAAGACTAGCTCACTAACTACCAGCCTTATTTAGACTATTATTTTTGGTGGCGGCAAAGAGTACACAATTGTCGGCAAAAGCAACATTCAGATTCAGTCCGCTTAGAGGAATCTCATTTTCCTCGATGTGTACTATGTTCCAAGGATGGAACTAAATCTACTCTCAATCAATCAGTTACTACAAGATTTCCCACACTTGGATGTGACCTTCAGTTCACATTAGTGCACCATCATGGTCTTTTCAAGATGGCTTGATCCATGCTTGAACACAGACATGTTCCGAAGAAGTTTTGCGCAGAAGCAGCCAACACTGCAGTTTATCTTTTGAATCGATCACCCACAGTGGCGGTCAAAGGTAAAACTCTGGAAGAGGCCTGTCAGGTCGCAAGCCCAGAATCAGTCACCTGAAAATTTTTGGCTCCCTTGCTTTTGTTTGGATCCCTAATGCGTCATGCACCAAGTTGGATGCCAAGAGTCAGAAACTCATGCCTGCTGGATACATTAGTCTTCACAAAGCCTATCGCCTAATCGATGTTGAGACATCTTGTCTCATCTACAGTCCTGATGTATTATTTGATTAGTAGCAAGGACCATTCAAGCTTGTTTCTCCTGTTCCTGATCCAACAAACCAGCCTATGAAGGCACATGATTTGGGAGTTAGGCTTCCATTAGGTCCACCTAATGAGAGGTCTCCAATAGCTCCTACAGCTCCAATTATACCAGTGATCCATGTATAGACACCTCCAGCTTCTCCTACAGGATCACCTTGATTTGTAGATGCTTCACCTGAGCTTGATCCAAATTCTTCTAATGAGGAACCTGATCATCGGTCGTTCTACTCTCCGGCCTAAGTGGTGGGCTAAGACATTTGTTGATCTTCGCGATGATGAGCTCATAGATGGGAGAATTGCTCAAAAAAAGAGAAAACCTACAGAGTCTATCAACTTTGCTCTCATGGCCAAAATTCACAATGTGTTTGAACTTTGAACCTCAAACATATTCCAAGCCTAAGGGAATTCTAGAGTGGGAACAGGCCATGACATCTGAACACCAGAGCCTGTTGAAGAATAAGACCTGGGTCCTTTCTGATCTTCCACCAAGGAAGAAACCCATTTGTTGCAAATGGGTTTACAAAATCAAATACAAATTTGATGGTACTTTGGATAAGTACAAAGCTCATTTAGTTGCAAAGGGCTTTTCTTAGCATCAAGGCATTGATTATGAGGATACATTTGCTCCTACTGCAAAAATGAGCACCATCAGATTAGTCCTAGCCATGGCACATAGATTGGCTGGAAGGTCCATCATATGGACGTCAAGAGTGCTTTCCTGAATGGTGATCTCTGTGAAGAGGTCTACATGACGCAACCTCCTGGTTTCAAGGTTGCTGTTAAAGACCGTCAGGTTCTCAGATTGGTAAAAGCTCTCTATAGCTTGAAGTAGGCCCCTCGAGCATGGTACATAAAAATTGATAAGTATCTCAGTGATCAAGGCTTCCAGAGGAGTTCTTCAAACTCAAATTTGTATTTCAAGACTATTGGCAGTGACATCATCTTTCTGGTTATTTGTGTCGATTATTTGATCATCACTGGCAATTCGACATCTTTGATTCAAGGAATCAAATAGAATTTATGCCAATCTTTTAATATGACTGACCTTAGGCTCATGCATTATTGCCTAGGTGTTGAGGTTTGGCAATAGTCTTCTGGTATATTCATCTCTTAGTCTAGATATGTCAGGGCCCTATTAGACAAATTTCATATGCAAGATTGCAAGCCAGCATCTACACCTATGGAGAAAGGTCTCAAGTTATCTACAAAGTCTGATTCTCCTCCCGTTGATGATACTACATACAAGCAACTAGTAGGTAGACTCATCTACCTCTCTGCTACTAGGCCTGACATCAGCTTCGCAATCAACTACATCTCACGCTTTATGTCAGCTCCTAAGGCTGATCATTGGATGGCTGCAAAGCATGTGCTTCGTTATGTGAAGGGTACTTCAAATTATGGACTTCTGTACTCTCGAAGTTCTAATCCTAGACTCAATGGGTTCACAGATTCCGATTGGGCAAGCTCTGTTGATGATAAAAAGTCAACTTTTGCATATGTGTTTAGTTTGGGATCCGGTGCAATCACATGGACCAGTAAGAAGTAGCAGGAAGTTATCTCTCCTCTACAAAGGCTGAATACAAAGGGACTGTTATGGCAGGATGTAAAGTTGTTTGGCTTCGTCGAATGCTTGGGGACCGACTACTGTGTTTGTTGATAACGAAGGTGTTATCAAATTAGCTCGAAATCCAATCTTCCATGAATGAACCAAGCATGTAGATGTTCACTGTCACTACATACGACAGCTGGTTAAAGACGAGACAATAGATTTCCAATATGTTCGTACCACAGATCGGAGTGCAGATATTCTCACCAAGCCTCTTGGTCCTAATAAATTTGTCAAATTCAGAGGACAATTTGGTGTTATAGATTGACTAACCATTAAGAGAGCATATTACAATAATAGATAATCATCTATTATTAGTTAATGATAATCCATTGTACATATCTAGTTAGCTTTAGTTAGCTATAGCTTTTTTAGCTTTCTTTCAACTAGAATAGAATGTTTCTATTCTTTGCGATCGTGTCCTAAGGATACATCATTCCATTCTTTTATATATAATGATCTCTCGGTCTCTGTTAATAACAAGCAAATATTTTCCAATTACTTCGTAATAGATAATGAGTTATTGTTGCAGGTTTATAGTGTTGGTGATTCCATGATTATTAACAATGAGTAAATTGTTCTCTTAATGTCATGTTGAGAGATTCCATGACAACATCATGTTGAGAGAATCTATGATGAAAGCTGGTTGTGTTTCTTGCAAGGATTTTATACTATGTTATCAGAATTTATCATTGACACTTTTGGTTGCAGCCTTGTGTGACTGTTTAACTAAAGATCTCTCTCACTAAGAGGGAGTGTTGTCGACTGTAGCTGCGATAGAGATCTTTATATGGTCACTATTATTGTCATGGACACCTTCAGTTGAAAAGGACATCTATGAAAAGGTTGAGCACATAGTTGAGCTTTAGTTCAACATACCATCCAGAAACAGATGGCCAGAATGAAGTTGTTAACAGAAGTTTAGGACATTTATTGCGTTTTTAGTTGGTGAAAAAACAAATCAGTAGGATTTGGCATTGGCACAGGCTGAGTTTGTCTATAATAACTCAATTAATAGGATTTTGGGGAAAAGCCCATTCAAGGTTGTTTATAGATATAGCCCAAGGGGCATGGATGAACTCAGATATAGTGCAAATCTAGTGAGGAAGAGTATTGTAGCTGAAGATTTTATACAATATATCAATGATTTGCACAAAGATGTGAATGAGAAATTAGGGAAGAGCACTTCCAAGTACAATAACTACGTAGATATGCATAGAAGAGAGCAAGAATTTCATGTTGGTGAGATCGTATGGGTTCATCTGAGAAAAGAAAGGTTTCCACAAGGAACCTATAATAAATTTAAATGGAAGAAGAAAGGTCCGTGTCAGATTTTCAGCTAATGCCTATGAAGTTGACCTTTTGAGGACATTGGTATTCTCTCCAATACTCAATGTTAGAGATCTGTATAGACATTATGATGGAGAGACTAGTGCAGCAACACATCTACCAACAAAGACAGATCATAAAACAGCATGGATTGAGCAATTGTCTGAAAAGAAAGCTAAGAAGAGTTGCAAAGAAAACCCCAAGGAAAGGAATACATGCAATATCTGGTTAGCTGGGAGGATAAACCAACTGAGGCATCATCACGTTGAAGGCAAGTGAGTTAGCTAGGTATGGAATTCCAATTCCAAACTGTCCCAAATGATCATTAGTTCATTCTCATGAATTATTTCTCTATACGGGGTGTCTGATGCAGGAGCATCCAGGTGTATGTGCAATCTTCATTATCCAAAAAAATAAATTTTGGTTTTGGTCTCAATTTTGGTTTGTTTGAATTCAGCCATCACGAGCTGTCATGCTAGGGGCAGTTTTCAATTTCAATTTTGGCTTGATTTGCATTCAACAATCAGGGGTCTCAGGAAATATCTGGCCCAATCAGGAGTTGTTGGGTGTTGTCCCACAGCCAATACATTCAAATTAGGAAATTAAAAAAAAGGATATATACTCATTGTGGCTGTTGAATTTCTTTTCAACTCCTCAATTGAACATTGGAAAGACTATTCACTTCCCTCCTCTCGACCATTCATTTCTCTCCTCATGTATATATATCTATTTCAACTCATCTGACGGAGTAGCTTGTTGGGGATTCTTTTGGAGAATTATATTTTATTGCAACTGATTTTGGAGGCAAAGTGTCTCTTCATGTTACATGGGTTGTAATTCTAGATTTTGTGTGTTGTTGAAATTCAATTTTTTGTAATTTATTGTGTGAGTTGGTGGTAATTTCTTGCTATGTGATTGGGCATATCCCCAGGCATGACTGTTTTGTCCCTCCATAAGGAGAAGAGAGAGAGACTATGTAGCGTCCCTCTAATGTATAATGTCCTGCAAAAATTGTGCATGTTTGAGACAAAACGTGATCCAATGCCTACAAAAATCTTGTCTTTCTTTAGGGAGAAGCAAAAAGCTTCCCATTCTAGATAGGAATCAGTAGGAAAAAGATTCTAGATGTATAAAGATTGTGTTTCTAAAATCTGCTCATGTCACTATGTCTTTGGTAGATAAGAATGCCACATTCAAGGTTTGTTGATGAGTTATTGAGGGTTAAACCTCCTTTTAAAAAGACAGAACAGGAATCTTGGAAACCTTCACTGGATGGACAAAAATCAATTTTGACAGGGTGTCAAAGGGCAATTCTGGTCCATCAGAGTCTAGATTCGTAATACAGGATTGCAAAGGTAACATACAAATGCTAAGTGCTAAAAGTCTATTGGAAGGGGCAAACGTTGAGGCTGAAGTTCAGGCAGCCCTCTTAGCTATTAAGGTGGCCATAGAATTGAAAGTTACAATCACATGGAAGGAGATTTGCATACTATAATCAACAACATGATAAAACGAAAAGCCGGAGTATGGTATGTGAATAAGTAAACTGGTAGGATAATGTCCCTGCTAGATTTGTTTGGGGAATTTGAAGTTGTCCGTGTAAGGTGGAAAGCCACTCAGGTAGTTGATAGTATGTCAAAGGTCGGTGTATCCTTGAAGAATTAGGAAAAAGAGGAATTGGTGGACTTCAGAGGGCTTAATGGAGAAAGTTTTGACTCGTGGAGCTAAGTAGGGCCAAGATCCAAAGGCATGGCTCAGTATTTAGGTTGGCCTTAGATGCTACATAGTGATAAGAAATCACTTAAGGGCCAATGGGAGGACACTTTGAATTCAATTTCAAATATTAGGTATTTCTCCACAAGGATCTGTTAAGGATAGTGTCTAGTAGTGTTGTAGAAGAAAGGTAGTACTAAAATACCATAAGGACAGAGGCCATGTGATCCATAGAGTAATACCATGGCTCCATCATTGAATGATCTGCAAAAAGGTGAAGCGAGCATATGATAATGCCCTCAGGAAGGAGAAGGAAGAACCTAGAAGGAAAGAAGAATGCTCATGTGGAATTAAAGGCAGGACAACTGGTAATCACTTAGCATTTGGATGCAAAGCGAGCAAGAGGTTGTTCTAGTAACAAGGAAGAGCTAGAAGCGAGTTTTTCCCTACACACACTCAATCAATAGCAGGCTTTTAGAGTGGAAGTTAGTGTAAAGCGGATGGGAGGATTTTTTTAATTTCAAGAATTTGTTTCTAGCAGTGTGTGGACATTATTTTTGGAGAAGAATTTATGAGAAAAGACAAATATAGAGATAAAGAGATATAGAGAATTTTTTATGAGAATTTATGAGACCAATATAGAGATATCATTAATATTTTTGGCATAGGCTTTACAGATAGGTTCAAGGGAAGAAGCACTTTGGGTGCTGCATCTATGTGTTCTTCCTCAATTGTCACATGGGATGGCCCCAACTATTGGAATGGTTAAGCCAGGAGTTGGTCTACAAACAAGGGGGGGATTATGGAGCCAATCGAAGAAATCAACCAAAGTTTTTAACTATTCTCTGTAGAGTACAAGTACACAAAAGCAAAAGCGACTAGAGGAAGCTCGAGGGGGATGGAAGATGTTGAAGGAGCTACCACAAGCATTTCCAGCAAGGAAGAGTCAAATTGGAGAGGTGAAACCTCCAGATGTAAAGTAGATCAGGAAGACGAACAAAGAAGACTCAACTGAATGTGGGATTTTCATCATAATTCGATCCAATGACTCCATGATGAAGGTATGGCAAAGCTATATTAAGATCAAGGTGTGGTCAATTTTTTGCTCTCTGTTATTAAATAAAGTATATGCAAAATACTTCTTGCCCAATTTGTAATTAGTAGGGCTACTATTTGAATAATTAAATCCATTGCATGGTTATTAGCTGATTTTAATGGCCAATTTTGAGATGTGGTGCATGGTTAAACATGACTTAGGTGCAGAGATGACATGTAGGTCATTTGGAAGTAGGATGCTTTTTGATACGGATGTAGGGTAGCATGACTTCTGTTTTGAGATGGACAATGTAAGCTTTACTTTAACTTAATATAAATTAAATATTCTAACTGATAAAAAAAGCGAATACCACAATCAAATCAAATACATGCCCAATCAAAAATGGTGACGAACTAGGATCAAGAAGTAATTAATGTTGAGCTAGATGCAAAGACAAAGATGATGTGATAATGGCTATGATGGGACTGATGTCAAAGAGGAGAGATGATACCTCAAATTCATCCTCCTAATTTGAAATGTGAGACTCCACAAATAAGTTGTCTATCAAGTAATCATCCCACGAAGATGAATATGAAAGACTAATTTATTTGTTATAAAGAATCCTAGAAACTCTCAATAAAGCATCTCTAGAATCTAATGTAGCAATAGGAGATGAATTGTCTTGTTGGACATGAATGATGGGAAACTCAATCAATGACTTTGCACAAGTAATCACTAAAGGTGAAGGATTAACAAGTATCTTTGCAATGGAAAAGAACAATTTGGATGTAGCATCAGGTGATGGAAGAAATGCACATCAAGCAAGACTTCCATGACATTATGTGAGATGAAGAGATAATTTATTCCCATATTGGTTGCTCCCACAATATGTACATCGACAAATTGTATACATGATTCACTCAAATGATAATATCTCGAAGAAAGTACAAGGACAAAAATAGCCAACACCTTTGTAGACCTCTCATTTAATACAATTTGTATTAAAATTTACATAAAATTTATGTTTTACTTTTCTTTTGTCGAGTTTATGTCAAGAACTTGCCAAGTTAGAATTGTTTTAGCTTGTTGAGTACTCTCCAAGTCAGCTGTACTATACTTGAACAAGAAGATAGCTTCAAGACTAGAAACCTAAGGGTGGGAACGCATACTTGTCAAGAATTAGTTTTAATAATTTTGGTTTTTGAAAATATTGGTTGCATCAGATTTTTGTTTTCCTATTCCTCAATTTTTGTGCTGTAAATTTAACTTTGTTTGAGTTTGTTGTCTATTTTTGGCAAGTTGAGTTGTTGCATGCAAAGTGTTTAAGTGCTTTACAACTATAATTGTTACCGAGTGTTTATCCTTGAGATTGTCTTGACTGTTTTATAATGGATGTGGGACAATTAGCAAAAGGATTTAATCCTTCATGACACTTTGTTGGGACCCATAGTCCTTTATTTGTCTTGGCTTGATCCTAAAACTATGAAACAACAATTTCCTTAACATCTATATGGTATGGACTACATTACTTGGTTCCTACCAATAGTCCCTACATCCAATGGGGATGCACTCAGATGCGGATGTTGCACAAATGTGCATCCACAAGCCTGGATGAGCATCCGGAGCGCATCTAGAGAACATTCAAGCTCCACAAGCACTTTTTCATTTAAAAATCATAATTTTAAGAGTTTTTTTTCAATGAAACCCTGATATGGCCCTTTATGAGGCCATTCATAGTAAAAACAATCATTTAGTTTGCCACTTTGCTCTGTTCTCTTCTAGTCTCCATTTAGGCATTTCAAAGGGAAGTTGATTATTTTCAGGGCCGATTGTTTGTGGGGTACAAATAGCTTCCATAAAGGAGATCTAAGCATCTAAGGTAAGCACTTCATCCTATTCTTGTGTCTTTTCATGAAATTTCTGTGAAAGTATATTTAAGATTCTCATAATATGGATCTATCGCATAGACTTTCCATTCTAGCTTGCATAGATAGAAACTTATAATACTACACCATTCAAAATTCATTTAAGATAACAAATTTTCCAAGCAATTTAGGCAGAGCCAAAAAAAATCCAGGCATTTTGTTTGCGATCATAAGTTTAGCAAGCAGCTTTCTTCACTTTGATTCAAGTCAACAGTTCCAAAATATGTTCTAGATCTTATCATTGCAGAAAAACCAGAGTTGGCCATCCCCAGTTTATTGTGAATCAACTTGACTCTTATCACTTCAAATCTTTTTGAAAATTCGATAGAGTTTAAATTACATAGACTTCCTGAACGAACTTTGTACACTTGACTTCCATGGCATTTTTTGGATGACTTAGCTACTCAAATGGCTTCAGCTCATAAATTCAAAGGAAATAAAGTGAAGCTTTCAATAGTGGTGATCTATAAGATACCCTTGCCCTTCTTTCTTGAACAGGAAGAGACATTTGATGTGATACCCAGTTCCCTGCATTTCCAATCTGTTCGTGTAATTTTTACAGGTGTATTTTTTCCTTCTTTCTTGGCCAGGAGGATTTAAAGTGATACCCAATTCCGTTCATGTACAACATGTACTTTTGTGTAACGTTTGCAAGATTGGTTTCCTTTTCAGAAAAGGAAAGAAAAAATAAAAAGAGTGGCAAATGGATTTTATAATTGCTAGGTATATTCACTTAATAGATTGAAAGCAATCACCATTAACATGTTCACATGAGGTTGGATTACACAAAAATTGGTTCATGCCTTATACTCATCACCATATTCCATATGCTGTAGATACTTTGTAAAGTGAAGGAAAAGGCTAGGCACTGACCATAACATTCAGATTTGATATTCAAAAGTTGTACGGTAGTACTGAGTAGGTTCTTTGGCTGTCTCCTATAGCAAACACTCACCTAGCATGTGTCATATCCCCTTCCCCTTCTCAGTAACTCCCACATGTTTCATGTGAATATATACATTGGATTACTGTGTCTTATGAGCTTGAAAATACTTTTTTTAGGAAGAAGTTGCAAGTTGACAATTAAAATAATTTACACATCTATTTTGTTAAAAATACAAAGAAGACAGACCAAATGGTAGCCATCAGCTATTCTTAGAACCTGTCAAATTAAAGCTTTTATGTGTGTCGACAAGAATGGATAATGCATCCAACCTCTGCCTCATCTAGCTGCTTTATATATGCATGTGACTGTAGCCTCATTTTCTCTTGCCGCTCTGTCTCCTTCTTCAGCTCAACCTACAAGCATCACAAAATATGCAACTTGTTCAACAGATACAGCAGAACAATGCAGTAATGGTTTGTAAATAAGTACACAGCAGGCAAAAACAGGTAGTTGAAAGTGGCAAAAAATATCAAATAATGATACAATTGTGATGAGCTTTTAAAGCATCTAGAATCTCATTAATCTGGATGAAGATAATAGTTTCAGAAGCATTGAGAGATTCAAATCTTCAACAAGTGTGGACTATCAGATATAATCATCAAGATATGCTCGCATTTATACAATAAAAATAATGCTTCATGTCATAATAAAGATAAATGAATTATGCTCAAGAAAACAGAAATGGTCAAAAAATAACAGAACTGTATAGCTCTGCAGCATGCAAAAAAATGTAGTTCAAAGTGGCAAAAACTATCAAATAATGATACAATTGTGATGAGTTTTTAAAGTATCTAGAATACCATTAATCTGGATAAAGAAAATATTTTCAGAACCATTGAGAGATTCAAATTTTCAACATGTGTGAACTACCAGATATAGTCATCAAGATATGCTTGCATTTATAAGATGAAAACAATACTTAACAAGGATAAATGAATTATGCTCAGGAAAACAGAAAATGGTCAAAAGATAACACAACTGGATAACTAGAAAGAGACAACAGAAAAACTGCATGATATGTTTGGCCAAAATAAAAGTAGCGCTCTTTGGAAAGAAACCAAATAACTAGAAAGAGGAACAAAGAAATTTTCATATACATGTAATAATATCTAGAAAGAGTAGCAATAAATTTGTGCCCAAACTACATGATTACTCACCAACAGCATCCAATTCTATTCAAGCTAAGTGAAAATATCAATATTCAAATCTACCTTCAAAGGAACCAGTTCTGGTTTGGCCTCTTGAGGTTCTTCCTCATTTTCTTCATCTGTGATAATTCTCTTAAAATGTTCTCCCTTGTTCACATAACCTAAATGTGGTCGGAGCTGCACAGCCGCATGCACAGGGCTCAAGTGTAGCTGCAATAAAAAAAAAAGAATACAATACAAATATACATATGAATAACACCTTAAATACAACTAAAACTTCAAGAGACCATCCATGGTCAAAGCAACAATCATATTAACATGTTACAAAAGTTTAGTAGCGTTGCAATAGTGAAAAGTTTATAAAAATATAGAGCTTCCAAAAGGTTCAAAGCTATAAAACATACACAATATGTAAGACTGCAGAAAAAACCATGAAAAATATATAAAACAGAAATAATTCAAAGCCAGAATTTCATAGTATTTCAAACTTCATACATCTTACTACATTAAACATTTAGAAAGTGGCATTTTCTCTACATCCCCATAGTATCTTCAACATAAAAATTGCTAGATGACAACTACGACAAATTGTAGCATATATATCATAAATATATCTATATAAAATAAATAAGCCAAAAGATCTCTCTCAACCTGCCTAAATTAAATTTGTTATTTAGGATAGATAAGGAGCTCAAGACCATCTCCCTCTGAATCTCTCAATTAGATGTATTTAAGATAGAAAAAACAGAACTTTTGTTACATCCCAAATTTTTGCTTTATTTAAAAATGCTCTTATAGCAATTGAGATTTGATGTGAAGTCGGTTGACTTAAATTAGTTAGAAATTATGGTTTCGTGTGAAATGAAAAAGTTGGTTATTTCTTATTATTTCCTAGAAAGTGAAATGGAGGATAATCGTTATGATGTTTAATGAAGATGATTACTTGTTAGAGTAACTTGATTTTATAATGAGGAATATGTTATTATCGTGATAATTCTCTTTTTGCAGAAGAGGGAATTGGGTAAGGGGATCCAATCCACTAGTGAGCCAACAGGTATGAGTTATAATCACCTTGGCTAAGGGTAAACAACTAGGCAAGCAAGAGTATGTAATGTCTCTTTTTTGGGACATTAGGAAATTTAGAGACATTCATATTAAATTAAGAATGACTATGGGTGAGCATAATTTGAGTTACTAAAGGTCAATTTAATATTATAAAGTGCGCTAAAAGTGTCAAGGAGAGATAAGACGGAAAGATAGGAAGGGAGTTGAAGAGTTATTTGGAAAGCTTCAGCTTTCATCCAGCTTGAGGACGTAAACCCTCGTGCCAATAGACAGTGGGCGCAAACCCAATGTCCATGGAGACGTCACACCAAGTGTCTCACATGTACTTACAGGTTCTTTTCTTAGTATTTCAATTTGACTGTAAAATTGTGTTTAAGATTGGATTTTACAATGCTAGTTATTGTACCTGATGTATAATGCAATAACATATTCTGAGGTATTTTATGAGAATCTATCGGTTTATATTGTTGGTTTATTTTGCATCTCCATCAGTTTATGTTCTGAAAATTTATTTTGAGGAAAGTATTGGGAAAATATCCTTTCGGAATATTTCAGTGGTATCAAAACAGTGTATCTTGCCATCTTGAAGGGTCAAATTTGTGCATTTAAAATATTCTCATACTAGAGTTTTTATCAGGGGCAAACTTTCAAGAAGAATTAATGAACAAATTTGATTGCCTTCTCTTAGTCTTATTTGGGTTTGACGAGCAAAACCTATTATTCAACTTTGAAGTCTTTGCCCCTACAAGCATTATTCCAACTAGAGAAATTTGGATAGTCTGAAAGTATGTTATAAACTCTGAATATTCTAGTATAAAGTTGAGCAATGTTGAGCCTTGAGTATATTTTGGGGCATGATTTGTGATTAGAAGCTAGTGTCGAGGAAGACAGATATTCACACTACCGATTATTTTGTGGTGGGTTCCAAAAACATTGTTCTTTAATGACCTACACACAGTTCCAAATATTATACCATGACCATACTCTGCAATAGGTGAAGTTTGTAAGGAGGTTTTCGCGCAAAGCTTTCACCTCGCTTAATTTCTATCAGTTTATGAAGGATATTTCATTTTAATTTTAGCGGGCATCCCCAATAGTCAACAATTACTGTTTTGATATTCCTTTGTGAATGGAGAGATGGTAAATTGGTATTCCATGTATCAGGCTTCTAACATCGATAATATTGTGTCAGGTTTCTAATATTGGTCGAAGGTAGAGATTGTTCTATCATACAATTCAATTTTATGGTGCACTGATCAAATCAAATTAAGAAGCTAAGATTAATTGGTAGTTGCTAGAATCACACAGAAATAGTAGTTTTTGGGCATGAGTTGGAGTTCAAAATGCATCGAAAATGCATTCCTATATGCACATTGGTCTAGGCGAGGCTACACATGGAGCTAGTAGCGACTAATATTGCCCAGAAGCTTAATCAACACCGTGAGTCAAGAAAATAAAATCATTTTATTACACTTGGTGTACTTCCAGGAACATGACATTCACACCTCCCCATTTCTGGTCTATGCGGGTTGCTTGAATAAAGAAGCAAAGAAACCGTTACAAAGTGAGCAAAAGTTGGTGTAATGTATATTTGGGTTTGGCATAAAGACTTAACAATTTTGTCAAGTGTTTTGTCCCAACAAGCACAAACAATAAATTCTACAATTAAGGCAATTACACGAACAACACCTCTGTTAGTTATTTTTCCTTTCTTCCACATTGCCAAAAATAAGAAATACCATTAGCAGAAAGTAACTATTTAGTAAAGAATGATAGTTTTGAAGCTACCAATGACTTTCGAAGTATGAGGTGGATATATTTGTTGCCATGAATAAATTGGCTATACTTTTGTGTGGAAGTCTGTCCGAGAATAAAACTACATTCTATTGTCAAAGAATAACGAAGGTAATTAAGTTGTAGCATTCGGGAATATTGGCACATAAGGGAAGCACTGTCCAAACTGGCTGCCTCACTTCCTTTCATGCTCACAACGACAAATTTGAGGGAGTTGTTTTGAAGTTAGTTATTCTTCCTTGAACTCGTAGATGCTAAGGACATTAGCGTAGTATTCAAATAATAAACTTGAAGCAATCTTCCTACCTTGAGACGTCGAAATGGAAGCTACTGAAACTAGGAACGTGCTGGAAGAGTTAGCATAACCAAAGAGAAGTTTGATGCTCTTATTGTGGTTGTAGGAAAACAAGTAGTTGACAAGTGCATGAGCTACAAAAGCGGTGTTGCATTTAGATATTACAGATTTCTTCATACGGTTTTATTCCTTGAGTGAAAACTCAGTATAAATGTTTTGAGAAGTATCGGCTGCAGTGGTTACTCATATAAGAAGTTAGATGCTAATGCCCCTTGCCAAGAATCACTGTTATCTCTACACCATAAAATCTAAATCCTTAAAGTTTAAAGTTTGTGAACTTGCAAAAAAAAGGAGGTACATTCTCTAGTAACTCCTAGATAGTTGAAGACCACCCGAAGTAAAGCATTGTATATTTCTTTAGGTGCATGATGATATTGGAGCTAAAATCTAAGAATAACCCATATCATGAGTGAAATTTATTGGTGTTAGACATTGGAGTTACAGTACTGTTGGAATCATCTGAAATGGAATAAAGGTTGATCCACTTGTATGGTATAAGGGAAGAGTGTTGGAAGTGAACCAATCCTATTTAGACCTAGAGTAAGGTACACAACACAATGACAAATGTTCATCCAAATCAGAGCCACTGGAAGGGAAAGTGTAACTAAATGAGTTTTTGTTTAAATTACAACATTTCCTCATAGAGGAATTAAGAAAGTGGGAAGTGCAAAAAGTACTTATGTGTGACTGCAGTTCCTTTAGGCTTTCATATTAAGAGCTTCTGCAAGTAATATTTTGTCATAATTTCCATATTAATTCAAGAATAGAGGCACTTGCCTAGAAACTGCACATTTAAACTTGCAAGTAAGAACCAAACACTCACAAGGTCAAACTTCAGAACATACATTTTAGTTAGCATTTACAATGCAATTCATGGCGATTGATGTAGTAAAAGTGTAGAAATCTTCAGAACAGGGAATTCTCACAGTAATCAATTAACAGGAGCAAAAGCAAGGTGCCATGGAAAATCTGAGACACAAGGTGTTTTCAAAAGATTTAGTTGACACATTTAATGATGATCAGCTAAGAGACTTACAAAAAGAAAATGGAATTGAGAAATTGATTATATATGGTTGGATTAGAATTACACTCCATGAATTTGTTAAATGCCATCCTTTGGAAGTTGGAGCTGATAGAAACGTATTTGACTAGAGTATAGTCAACAGATTGTAGGCTCCTAAATTGGGCTTTACAACCTTCAACGATAACCATGGTCCAGCCCAAGTTCATGGAACATCCTCATAAAGATGTGAAAATTGCAATTGCTTCATGTCTCAACGAGATTATGTGAATAACAGCTCCTATAGTAGCCTATAACAATGATGTGTTGAGGAAAATTATGCAACTGCTTGTGGAAAACTTAGAGGGATTACATGATGACAACGACCTAGCTTTTGCCAAGAGAACTAAGATTCTAGATATTATGGTAAAGAAGAGAATCATTTATATTATGATTGATCTTGAATGCAACAATTTAATTCTTCAGCTGTTAGAATGCTTCTTGTTTGAAATTGGGAAGCACCATTCAGGAAATGTAAGACTTGCATGCGCACCATTATATCCTCAATTTTTGATGCAAAAGTTAAAATCTGCAAGATGTTGCAAACAACCTTGTTAGCTTTTTAGATGGAACATAAATATTGCAAAGGATTGTTCAAGTTGAAACTCTCATCTGCAGCCTTTAAACTTGTCGAGGAAGTAATTAAGCATAGAATTAACAAATTTCAAAATCGCATGATAGATAGTGAGCTGATCTCCATGGGTCTACCGGTTAAAGGAACCCCTATGAGGCATTATGGGAATTATAACAGTAAAGAGGAAAGTAAAGTAATTCAGACCAGCGATGGGAAGAATATGTATAAGGAACATACAAATTTCTACTTTGGTGATTTGGGGGTTAGCCTTGACAAACATGTTGATGAGGTTGGTTCTACTCGAAGTAAAAAAATGTTGAAATCTTTGAATGATGAATGTTTGCATAAGAATAATGTCATGGCAGCAGCTTTTCCTTTGCATTTAGATCAAAGCAGCAAGGAAATTAAGGCTTATGATTATATTTTTTTGAGGTGTGATGAAACATGTGTTTCTTATACACTTGAAATAAATTTAGAGGAACAATCCAAGATTACACTGCAAGACGATGAGTTGTATCAACATGACAATAATGAGATGCATGCCTTAAAGAACCAGCTGAAAGTTAGTGAATACATGGTTGTGGCATCTTTGGTAAGTTATGACAACACTCACAAGACGATTGAGGATCTTTGTAGGAAGGCTCGAAAGGGAATGGAAGGAGACTTACTTGTTGCTGACTTGCAGGCAGTCAAAACAGCCCTTGAATCTATGAAATCAGATTATATATGTTTGTTTTCTGACAGGAATTATTGTTAAGTTTATAGTTACAGTCAGATTGATTCCATCATGAGATTCATTGTTGTTGGTAAATTATCATTTAGTTATGTATTATATATATGGTTTTATATATATTTACACACACACACACACACACATATATTATGTATTATTGTTAATATGTTACTTATATCTAATGATGATTAACCACATGAGACATGTCTCTTCCTCTCATATTTATAAGACATTCAATATGCATTTGGAAAACGATCAATTACAATGGCAATCGTTAGTACATTTGCTGAGATCCTAGAATTTAACATGGTATCAGAGCCAACAGAAAATGTAACAAAGAAAAACAGAGCTTACTCAATCTCCAATGGAAACATTGGAAGTACCCATAAGAAAGAGTTACCGAAGACATTGCAACAAAAAGACTGCAGTAAGGTTCCAGCCTATAAGGAATACATAGACAAAGTCCATCATCAATGATTGACATCATTTTAAATGTGAGATGTCTGATTAAAGAAAAGAAACACAGTGCAGAGAAGGTTCTTTTACTTGTATCAGTTTGAAATGTTTTAGAACTGTTATCGTGCATAGTATTCGTGTCTACTAGAGATTTTCTGTTGTGATGTCTACCATAGATATGTTTTCATAATACTCGTATTTGAATGTGAAGATCCCAGATTGTGGGTTTCTTGAAGGCGTTAGAAACGGTGTTCATGTTCTGTGAAAGATCAACATAGTGGATATTTTTCTTTCACACCAGTAGAATGCATTTTCTATAAACTTTATAACTGCATTTCTTTAAGCGGTGCTTTGAGATGAGGTCATCTGAAAATTATTATTTTCATCTTACTACCAATCGCTTGGAAGGACATCGATCACTGAAAAGGACAAAATGAACTTGGGAAAATGTGTTGCTTGTTTGGGGTGCCAAACATCAAAACAAATAACCTGCCAAAGAAAGTCAGCCTCCAATAACTATCGCATGGAGGACAATCAACTCACACAGTTTCGTGGTTTGAACAGTAGTCAATGAATTTTTTTTTAAGGAAATCATGAATGCTGTACATTATTACTACATGGAAATCATAGAGGAAGAGTTTTTGGACAGTATAGAACTTATACCATACTCTGCAGAACTTGTAAAAATGAAATAAAATCTGAAAGTTTGATTACCACACCAGTCGACTTCAGAAATAGAAGGGATAAGGAGTGACAAATAATGAAGAGTAAGAATAATTTTAACAATATACACAATGGCAGATATATATTACCATTGACCAACTCACGTGAATACAACCAAGGGGTTTAATAATGTGTCAAGGTTGTACAAGTTAGCAAGACACACCATTGGCATTCATATATACCAATTTATTACTGTCTACATGTGAAATGGGAAAGAAATCACATAATAAAATGGTGACAATACCCATTATTGCGAAACAATACCAAACATATGCAAAGATTATATGACGATCCACATTATGTGGAATAATTTCTACTCTATATACATTATACCGATACACATGACTATCATAAGTAAGTAGTACAAAACAGCTTTTTCGTAAAACATGTCAATCTCCCTTAGACTTGAGGGGACCACTACAAACAAGGCCTACAATTATAAGTACAAAATAGCTCTGTCCTAAAACATGTCAATCTCCCTTAGACTTGTGGGGGCCACTACAAAATAGGCCTACAATTAAAGTGATATCAACATGTAATACTAATTATTTAAGGAAACTTATGAATATAGACATATATGATTATAACTAAGTGAATATTTATAATTGAAAAAAATATATATATAAATATAGAACTAATTCCATATATTTTTATTGAGATGGGGAATATAATCATAGTATTATTAAATTAGTTATTAAATTTGACAATCTATAATACCAGAGAATGTTGAAGAATATTATCAATTATTCCCAATAATTATTATTATGGGGTTTCTTTTAAATCCAACCTAGTAGATCTTGTCCCAATAGAGGGTAGGGATCAACATCTCATTCATGAAACGAGATTGAACATATAAACTTTGAGGGAGTCCATAAATGGTGTCTAGGCAACTTGGATAACACTTGTATCTTTTGATCATAAGTCTAAATAATAAACAGCATTTAATAAATAAAATGGCCATTTTGAATATTACAATTGGTTTAAAGACATCACTCATAATGGACCAAAAGGGGACATTATTGTAATATCAAAGCATGATCTTGTCATCTTGTAGGGAAAATACAATTATAAACATTTCAAACTATTGAATATGGGTAATAAAGAAGCTTGGAAAAATGATTAGACAAATGATGAATATAAGTTCATGATAACAAGTGATTTATTGTCAAGATGAGAGAGGCGGAGTAAACCACATTGTGATAGATTCAGTAATGATATAAATTTGGAATACATAGATTGCAAGATGTGCGTAGTATAGGTTTAATCAAAAGATCAAACAAGTACCTTTACATGATCAAAGGATATTTGAGTTGTTGTGAGACGTTAATGAAAATTCCTTTGAACCATCTACGAGTCTCTCTTTGATAAATGAAACTCGACGTATGAGTTGTAGAGTCATTTGTGTGGCAAAATCATACTAAATCAAGATATTGGTGTATTGTGGATGAGTTTAAGAAAATGGAAGGACATGTTCGCTTATACTATTAAGAAAAATGAATGTTTGAACCTTCAATGGATAAAAAGAGAAAGTTGGAACTTAGAGAGGAGTTGTCATATTTGATACAAAATTGTTCAACAATATAAGAATGAGTGGAAATTTTACATTGTGGGGGGAATAATAGTCAATGTTCCATTCCCACTTGAACCTTATTTAGAGGGGAGATGTTCCATTCGAAAATAATCTAAAAAGACAATTTTTGAATTTTCCTGTGCAGATAAGTATTTTTATCTTGTACATTTATTTGTAATTCTATACATACTATAAGGGTTATTTGCCTTATTTTTTCTTTATGTTTGAGGATATTCTTACAGGAAAAGGAGGTTGGTACTTTACATATGCTACCTAATATTGTGCAAACTCAATCTAATGATAGTAGCTCCAAAGACCATGATGATCAAGATGGATAAAAGAGGCTCTTGAAGCAAACATCCTTGATGAATGAGATTATGAGAATCTTCTACATTAAGAGGGAGTATGACACTTCTTCTAAAGCAACGCAAGAGCTTAGAAGATTGATACTCAGAGGGACTCTAGAAATATATGTGTGATTGCATGATTTTATTGGGCCTACTCCTATGTATATTATGAATAAGTATTGACTTATTACTCAGATTTAGAGTGAGTTTGACAGGCATCCTTGGGCGAAGAGAGTTTCTAAGGAAGTAACTAAAGGACCTGACCTCCCAGGATGGATGTTCAGAGGGAGAAATTTTGAGATGCAATCCTTTGTGGATAATATCTTCTCTGTGAGGAGAAGTTCTAAGATAAATTCTTTATAATATGGTATCCTCTATGAGAGACAAGTATGAAGTGAAAACACTTTGTTCCACCCCCTAGTAGCAGCTATGGTGGGTCCACCCTCTGACGTGGTTCATGGTAGATATCATGTGAGTTACTACATGATGTTGTGATTATGTCATAAAAGGTGACGATCTTTCATTGATGTATATAATTAGAGGGGAGCTATTGAAAGGTTACGATCTTATCAATAGCTGGACCTGTTATCATAACAGACTACATTAAGTTGTCTTGGAGTGCCGGAAGTTATGATAGCGAACATAAGGTAACTATTGAAAGGTGACGATCTTATCAATAGTAGACCTGTCTCCTAACACCAAAATGTGTTGGAGTAGGTGTTATCATGGTTATTAGGTCAAATCTTGCCGAACACCATGAAAATTATTGGTGTCATTATTATTAGGCCGGATTTTATCGGTCATTAATATCCATCATGGTTATTAGGTTGAATCTTGCCAAACACCATGAAAATTATTGGTGTCATTGTTATTAGGCCAGATTTTGCCGGACACATTGATATCCATCATGGTTATTAAGCCAGATCTTGTCAAACACCATAAAAAATATTGGTGCCATTGTTATTAGGCCAGATTTTGCCGAACACATTGATATCCATCATGGTTATTAGAATGGATCTTGCCGGACACCATGAAAATTATTGGTGTCATTGTTATTAGGTCGGATTTTGCCGTACACATTGATATCCATCGTGGTTATTAGGTTGGATCTTGTCAGACACTATGAAAATCATTTGTTATGGTTCTTTAGGCCAGATCTTGCCAGACACCATAACTTAAATCTATCATAGACCACACTTAAGGTGGCATTCAATCTTGTTTTATATTTTCTTCAATTCCCTCTTTGCTAAAGAGAAAGTGTTGAGGAATTTAACCTCATAGTGAATTGAAGTAAATACCATATGATAAATATGTTAATATATATGTGTGTTGATGGATTCATGTTGATATCCTTAATATGTCATTCTAGGAATATCTCTTCCTATACTCAAGAGCATAATGTGTTATATACCAATCCTCTCTAACTAAGAGGGAGTGTTAAGTTTGTAGTTATAGTTAGATTGATTTGATTATGAGATTCATTGTTGTTGATAAATTATCATTTAGTTATATATTATATATATGGTTATATATATATATATATATATATATCTATATATCTATATATCTATATATATATAATGGATTATTGTTAATATGTTATTTATATTTAATGATGATTAACCACAAGAGACATGTCTCTTCCTCTCATATTTATAAGACATTCAATATGCATTTGAAAAACGATCAATTACAATGGCAATCATTAGTAAATTTGCAGAGATCTAAAATTTAACAATTATATCCTTAAGGTTGCTGGAATATATGTTAATCAATTGAGTAAAGGAAAGACTAAGATTGTGGAGCTCAATAGGGAACTTAAGGATACTCAAGAGGCATTGGATGATACACAGGTTGCTCTTCACGAAGTAGAAAATCAAGTTAAGGTCACAAATCAAACTAGGAAACATGAGAGTAAAGAGAGCCAGGAGCTTTTCAACAAATAATCAATGAACTAGATAGCATTCAGCAGACTTATGACTTAGATAGTTGTCCCAAGAGACCAAGTACCAAAATTTCAAATCACATTCAGCTAATAGACAACCCTTTGTTTAAGTAGATGCTGATTGTATAATGGTGAATCCGCTATTCGAGTCTGATGATGGCACACTCGTTGTTATTGATCAGGAGTTTCAAATTGATATTTGTTGTAGCCAAGAGGTTGTTGCCTTGATAGAGGGACATAATGCTGATTACAGATCACCCTTGGATAGAGATGTGGCGAGCAATATAGCTAGAGTGCATACAATGAGAGGAGCAGCGTTGTGGCAGTTGAGCAACTAGGATATTCCACCCATTATGGGTACAAAGCAGCAAAATATTACAGATAGTTGGGAAGGTGGATGGCCTTTTTGTTTGTGGGATCCAAGAGGAACATTCCCATGGTTCATAATGATTCCAAGAGTTAATTGGCACACAGTTGAGTTCCCACAATTATTTGACCACTGTGGTGCTTGTGATCTCAATTGGAGTGAGATTCTCAATCAGATTAAGGATCTTCTAGTATATGATGGTAGCACACGACAAGTTGTTCTAATTGAATATGCACATGGGATGATTTGAGATCCTGGCATTAGTACGCTTGATGTATTGTTATTATGGGAAGTCAGTGAATGGCCTTGTAGTTCTCAGTCCTTCACTCATATCATAGTAGCACAACAAATTGTCGGAGCATTATTCATGAGGTTTATATGGGATCCTAGTGCAGATTGCTTGAGGACAAGCAATCTCAAGGAGGGAGGACTTGTAATGTCCCTTTTTTTGGGACATTAGGAAATTTAAAGACATTCATATAATATTAAAATTGACTATGGGGGAGTATGTTCCTAAAGGTCAATTTAATATTATAAAGTGCGCTAAAAGTGACAAGGAGAGATAAGGTGAAAAGATAGGCAGGGAGTTGAAGAGTCACAACTTTTAGGATTAAAAGGAAGGGCCTCATTCATTTTTGGACATGCTTGGTTTATGATTCAAATTTCAGTTTCTCTCTTGAGAGAGTTATTTGGAAAGCTTCAACTTTCATAGGACGTAAACCCTCGTGCCAGTAGATAGTGGACACAAACCCATTGTCCGTGGAGACATCACATCAGTTGTCTCACATGTAATTACAAGTTCTTTTCTTTGTATTTCAATCTGACTGTAGAATTGTGTTTAAGATTGGATTTTACAATACTAGTTATTGTATTGCTGATGTGTAATGCAATAACATATTTTGAGGTATTTTATGAGAATCTATTGGTTTATATTGTTGGTTTATTTTGCATCTCCATCTGTTTATGTTCTGAAAATTTATTCTAAGGAAAGTATTGGGAAAACATCCTTTCGGGATATTTGAGAGCATACTATGGACAACCATGAGCTAACTTGGTCAATATGTGTATATCATTATTATAATAAAAGAAAATCAAAAAGCATTAATTACACTAAGAACTAATGTGTTATCTGTATAATATGGATTGATCTCAGAGCTTCATGTGATATCTATCATGTCTTAATATAACAATACCATAATATCTACATATACTTGCACACGTATATACACATATATGTATGTATGCATAAATTCAAATGAGGCATACATGAACGCATACACCCACTTAGAATATGACATATACACTAGATATGTTTGTTTAGAATATCACGCATATATATATATATATATATATATATATATATATAGGTGTGTACATGCATACACAAATATAGGTAGATATAGCATGGTATTTTTTAATTTAACACATTTAGAATGAAAATTTAATTTTCCAACCTTGTCATGGTTTTAATATTATATCATGAGTGGCCATATTTCTTATATTTTCGTCATTAGGCTCTTATATCTTTTTCAATGGCCATTTTAGTTTTATAATACTGCAACATAAGTTGTTGATGGCTCTTTGTAATTATTTTGCCATCCTTTACCTTCTTGCTTGTAACCGAGCATGCAACCGAGAAAGAAAAGATTTTATCTGTGTGATAGTTCCTAATGAAATCATTTGCAACACCATATCAAAGATATCACACTTCCATACTACTTCACAATCACCTGCTATCTGCAACACCTTTCATATTATTTCACACTCACATGTTGCCTACAATTCATTTCATGCTACCTCACAGTTGCATACATTTGCAACTCCATTGCATTGAATTATTTATTCGAACAATGCATCATTGTTGTTACTACATTTCACATAGTACCGTGAAATCTCTTTGCAGATACCTTGTCATATCGTGCCGAGCATCCCTGTTGGATATCACAAGCACAGAAGTGTTGTGAGTCATATTGGAGGCTATAACATATATTTCTCTACTCTACGTTTACAACCCTGGTTTCAAATCTACCAACAATTGCTTAGGGGCTGATCTGAGCATTCAAGGAAACGATATTACTGCCAGGTCATGCAATATTTCAGTTTATTTGTATTCTTTACAAATTGATATAAGAGGCTCGTAAATCTTAGCCTGGGAGTTAAAAGATATGATATGATAGATTTTAATGACGTCCACGAGACTAAAGTAGTCTATGGGACCCATGCAATCACCCTCCCGAGTCAGGAGCGGAACTAGTCAGTTGTAAAGTTTCGGTTAACTTGTCTCTCCTTCTCTGAAGTTTGGTAATCAAATCCGCTGCTCTCTTCACTTGATCTTCCTCGAATAAATAGTTGAAGTCCTTGTTCTACAGTATTTTTGTATAACCAGATCTGATGTCATTGTAAGCCAGGCAGTCTTTGACAAAGTGCTGCTCTATCTCAACTATTCCCATATTACAAAATAAACATGTTCTGTCTGCCCACTCTTCCTTTGGAACTTGCCACCGACCAGTTTCACATCGCAACTGATGTGAACTAGTTCGAAGTTGTGCCATCAACATTTTTGCTTTCTAGTTAATAGGTGCTCTTATATAGGCCTTTTCATCATGATTAGAAGTGGGATTAAATTCTTTAATGTAATAAGATTTTTTCCGCCCTATGCGTCTTGTCCACAAAATATTGCGAAATTTTTCATTGACAAACTTTTTTATCTCTATAATGTTATCCGAGCAAGTTTGGATGTTGATATCCCATTTTTGCATCCATTTGTCATTTTGCTTCATCCATGTGCTTTTCCGCCTCACAAGTTTTCCCTCTATGATCAACTTGGGCCAACGATGTGTTTCCAGCCCTTGGGTTTTCTTTAAGTAGCTTATCATTCGGACCAAAGCAACGGCCTCTAATGGAAAGGAACCCACCTCCGCCAAAAGGATCTCATACGGAACTATGGTCTTGACTTTAAGATTGCATGTGATGAAGTGTATTTGAATTCTTTCTACTTGCCGCCATTTCTGTTCGGACATACTACCTTCCCACACTTCACATCCGTATAGAATAACCGGAGTGACCAGCAAACCAAAAAGAGCTTTCATGGTCGTCCAATCCCATAATTCTGCGTTCCTACACTTGTTTTGTAAAGAGTATAATGCCTTCCAGCCCCCTTGGATCCTTTTTGATCTGCAAGCATCCCAATTAAGTTTGTTATGAAAATCAATGCGCAAGTATTTGTACTCTTCCACAATCTCAAGTGGTCTATTTTCAAATAGAAACACGTCTTGTATGCTCCTATTCTTCTTCAGCAAGAAGATCATAATTTTGGTTTTGCTAGTGTTAACTTGCATTCCTACTTCATGACAAAAACTTTCTAGTGCTATCAAGTGCTCTTTCAAACCTTTAGCTGTTCTAGCAAGAATTATGAGATCATCTGCATATAAGAGCAATCTTATCACAAAGTGGGCCAGCTACACCCCCTCACCCTTGGTCTTGTTTATACACTCTTCTAACTTGTCAATATAGAGCCCGAACAATGTTGGAGATAGCGGACACCCTTGCTTAACCTCGATGTTGCTATCAAAATTTTCTGATAGCCCTTCTGTCATTCTGATTTTAGCTTTGACCTGCTCATATAATCTGTAAACCGCTGACCTAAGTTCTTTAGGAACTTCCAACTCTTCCATTCTATCCCATAATTTATTACGTGGCACTGTGTCGAATGCTTTTTTAAAGTCCACGAAACAACAAAAAGCCTCGTTCCCCAGAGTGTCTCAAACTTTCTCAATCAAGTGTCTAAGAGTGATGCCATGATCTATAGTAGAGTGTTTTGGTCTAAAGCCTGCTTGCTCTATTGCACGTTTGCCTTCCGTTTCAGCCCAGTTGCTGATTTTTTGTTCTACCAAGCTACCAAATAACTTGCTAAATAGTGGATTGATCATGATGGTTCGGTAATTAGAAGGATTATTTATATCTCCACTTTTGTGGAGTGGGATCACCACACTTGTCCATTTTACAGGGAAACCTTCTCTATTGACACTGTTGAAAATTTTAGTGATGTGTGGTGTGAGGCTTTCAGCACCCCATTTTCAGTATTCAGCTTGAAGCCCATCTATATCTTGCGCTTTACCGGCAGCTAACCTCCTTATGCCTTGGATAATATCCTTTTCGCTGAATAACTCCCCTGTAGTCTCTGTTTCCATGGTTCTACGTTCTCCTAGATCACACTCGTAGAGAGTCTTGGCATATTCCAGCCATTTGGTTCCTGTTATGTTGTTCTCTATCTGAGTTTTTCTCTACTGAAGTTCTTTCCAAAACTTTCCGGGGTTGTTTTTACCAAGATTAATCAACTTGATTCTTCTCTTGTTTACATACTCTCCTTTCTTCTTTTTAATCAGCTGATCATACTCCTTTCTACTTTCTTTATTTATGTTCTTTTTCCAATTTCTTTTTGCCGTTTTGCATTCCTCATCAAACCACAGATTGGCCGAAAAAGTGTTCTTGGCTTCTCTTGTGGCCCTAGATCTTTTACACTCCTCCAGTGCTTTAATGATAGTAAGAACAAGATTATCCTTGTCCATGAAATGATGTTTATCAGACTCAGGATGGTTTCCTAGAAACCTAGACAGCCGCAAAAGAGAGTTTTGGAAGGTAGCATGGTTTTCTTGTGTCATTAAAACTTTGCCAATCAGAATCATCTTCCTCTTTTGTAAAGGTTTTGGGACAATATTTTGATCTTTAAAGTGAGTGGCCACCCTTATCAAGATGGGGTTATGATCAGATTTTAGCTCCATGGGGCAGTCCTCTATCTCAAAGTTAATTATCTTTGCGACATATTCTTGCGAGCATATTACATAGTCAACAACACTTTGTCCATTGCATCTTTTGCATGTGATTCCACCTGATTTAGGCCACTTTTCCAAACCATTACATATGACCATCTTATATAGGCAGCATAAACCTAGTAATTCCGCACCAAAATGATTAATCTTTCCCATGCTATCCTGTAAAGATCTTTCCCATTTTTGTGTCCCTTCTTCTTCAAGCCAAATTGGGTCTCTGCTTTCATTGTAACTCTCCTTAAGATTGAGAGTTTGGTTGTTTGCTGTTCTAGCATTGAAATCCCCTATTATCATTACTTCCCCTAGAGAGCTAAAGGCTGCTATGTCTTTTTTGAGTGCAGCAAATGGGTATTCTCGATCCAATCTATGCTTTTTATACATTTTTGAGCCTTTTGGGGCAAAGTAACAGACAGCCACCCTTGTAGAAATCTGATTCTCTGTTATTTTAATCCAAATATATTGCTTGTTTACATCTTCTTTCTCTAAGTTTACAAATCTGCTCCAAGTTTCTTTTATTAGAACGGTAATGCCTCCATGCCCCTTACCATTATCTATCTTCTCATTCCACAGTGATACCTTCTTATACCCTTCAAAATCTGGAACCCTACATCCATCATGCTCATGCGTCTCAGTAAGCATAATGATGTCATTATCTTTAGCTATCGGCCCTAACCCAGGTCCTCTTCTCCAAGGATAACCTCTATAGTTCCAGCTAACTATAGTTAAATGTTCCTGGTGGGCCCGAGTTCCTATTTATTGCGTGTGATTTTGTCGCTGATTTGGGCTTTGACGTTTTCTAGCCACGCCCACTTGCCGTTATCTCTTGCTGTTTTCACTTTTTCCCATTCCTGCCTCCTTTCTTCTTGCTGAGTTACAGTGAGGTCATCATCGAGATATATGTGTGTGCCTCTAAGAAACTTCCTCTTGCTGAAAATGTTGTTTTTATCTCCTGTATTCCTCATTGTCACTCTAACATGTCTGTCTTTGCCTCCTCTAATCCATTTTCCGATTCTTTTTGCTTGTATGATTGTTCCATGCCAATCTAATTGGTCTTTAAAGAAGTCTTTAACTAAATCCATTGTTTTCTCCTATTCTCCATAGTCTCGTAGCCCTTTGATGACGATATTTGCTGCTTTCTCATTTCTTTCTTTTTCCTCTCTAATCTATCTTCGAACTTGCTTTTTTGTGTTGTCAATAGGAGTGTTTGCTGGTCCCTTTACTATGTTAGCCCATGATCTAACTTCTTCAATTTGTTCTCTGAGTTGATTCTCTTTTATTTCCATATTGGCCATGGCATCTTGTATATTTTTCATTTGCGGATTTTTATCTCCTTCTGTAGCCTGTCCTTCTCCCGTAGTACTTGCTGCTGTCCTCTTTTCTCCTACTTCTTTCTTTAACAATATTATTTCATATTCTCCTTTTTCCATATTAAATTGCAATTTTTGAATTTGTTCTCTAAGTGACTTGACCTCCGCCGCCAATTTCCAGTTATCCTCAGTAACTCTTTTCATTGTGATACTTTCTATCTAGCTCCTCTCTTCAAGTGCCCACACCCTTTCTTTCATAGCTACCAAATCGTTCACAAAGATGTCTGGATACCACGTCATAGGTGTCCTTGTGGGGCTGTAATTATTTGGCAGCCCATCTTCCACTGTGTCTATCACCTGAGAATTATTTGTCTTCTCTTTGCCATTAATATCTCTGATATTATCAAACCACTTAATTGTTTCAGAGATTTCAGTCGACCTCAGATTTATTTCTCCCTCCCTTGAGCTGTCTGAGGTATGTGGAATCGGTTTCGGAAGTAAAGCTGCTAACTTCCCTCTTTTTGCATTTTTAAACTTTCGTATCTTTCTCCGCCTAATTATTCTTTTATATTGCTTGGCGTTCACATAGGTGTAGTTTCCTCCTATGGGTGTTCCACTGGCTTGTGAGAAGCTCAAAGTGTTTGTGGGTAAATTACCATTTGTCCGTCCAAGATTGAATGAACTTGCGTGTCCGGCTGAGGGTCCTAGAAGAATGAGGAAGCTCCCTTGATTCCACTTGATGATGCTGTTGTGCATTAAACTATCCCCGTATGTCAGGACCAAGCCACTGTTACCAGAGATGTCATTGTGTTTTGTTGCTTCTCCCAGATTAGTTTGTTGTTCTGCTGTTACAGGTGCCCTGACTATCAAATTCTCTGCCACCCTGTTACTGACAGATCCTGTGTTTTGCAAGGTGGACCCACCTAGTTCTGGCTGTGCCTCTATTATCTTTGGTTGATCAATCAATGATACTTGTACAAGTGTCTTCTCTGCAGGTGTTTCTATGATTTCCTCGTTTGTTCCTTCCATGGGGACCATATCGTACCCACTGGTGTCTTGATATAGATTCTTTATGTAGTTTTACCGTTGTAAATTTACCAAAGCCAGGAGAAGTAATACAGGAAGCCTGAACAGGTGTAGCCTGAAATGTAAGAGGTAAGAATAAGGGAAAAGGTGTACCTGGGATCTACCTCTGGAATCTCGCAAATATGGACCCACTATAATAGCAAAGCCTTTAGCACTGGATGACTGGGCCCACTGGTTGCCAAAATTGTCGACCAAACCAAATCTGCCCTTGCACTGATTGCCGCTGTTGCCGGCCCTACCTTGGCTGCTGCATGCTGTTGAATAGAAATTGAAATTCAACACCCGGATTCCTCTTTCACGGGTCACATCTGCTTCCTCTTCCCTCCTTTCCCGCAAAAAGACAAGCAGGTGAAAACGCCCCCACTGCGGCAGAGACTCACGAGAACTCGCTCCGTTAGGCCCGGATGTCTCTCGCTGTTTGCTAGTCATCTTCTATCCAACACTGTTTTGGCAGTCAGAAATCCCATTTCCTTTCGTGCCCATTCCCAAAACCAGCATTCTTGCTCTATAGCTAGCTAACTTCGTATTTTATTTTACTCCGTAATGAGTCATAAGAAGGGCAATGATAATCATTGTTAAAGCCTAGCTATGAATGAATTATTTATTTTATTTATGTCTAATTTTGCAAATATGCACAAGCGTCAAGTAATTTGTTGCAACCTGTAATAGTGTCTCCTTTCATGATTTTTGTTTTCACTTGGAATGAGATCCAACCGGTGCAAAGCTTATACAAGGGTATCTGCTATATATCCTCTGAGATAAAGAGACAACACTCTCATGTAGAGTCGGGAAATAAATTAAAAGGTATCATGAATCTTTTCTTAAGCCTTAAGCCCAAATTGGGCAAAATGTAATCGGTTGTGATTAAACAATGCTTAGACAATCACCACAGGAATTCATCAAGGAAGACCAGCAAGGTCAAGATGAAGAGTGTAAAATAATAATTGTTGAACCATGGGTTATCCTTGTATGATAAGAGAAATAAAATCAGTAACTAAGAAGCAAGTAATGAAAATGTTTTAAATTGAGCCAGCTCATGGTAGTCCAATGTATAAATCTTGTTTGTCAAGCGGAGCGGTGGGTGATTGGGTACATAGTGCCTATACGAATCCTTGGTCAAGTTAGGTTAGTGTCATGTTTGCTACTATGATCACTAGAGGTCAAGGTTGCTAGCAGTTGACAGTTAAGTTGATGGACGATATCCATAGCCTAGCTGGATGCCTGGGCGACACTCTAAAACCAAAATGCTTGGTGGCAAGATAGTGGTGTCCCAAGCCTAATCCCAGGGTAGGGAGGGCATTTCTCAGTAGAGATTGTGTGGGTATACTTAAAGGTCCGCGGTTGGGAGGTTAAGCCCTTGGCAATGCTTCTCCTCTTTTCTAGATGCCAAGGCTTGCACAACACAAGGATATGATTTGCATGCAAGATAACTACTTCTCGGGTACCTTACTTTAATGTTACCACATTTCTAATATATGTATGTTTAGATGGCTATTATAGTTAAATTAGTTATTCTTTCATTGGATTAAGAATCAGTTAATCAGTTAAATCTGTCGTTCTTTTCATTTGAATGTATAATTTGGGGTTGTTATTGTATTTCATGTGAATATGATATGTTGGTCGTTATAGCTGTCCTTTGTGTGATTCTGAAAGGAAATGTTATTTTGTTAGTTAAATCAATTAAATAAGAGTGGAATTTTTAGCTTGTTACAATTTTCTCTTTTCCACTTAAAAGATACTTTATTTTGCTTTTTTTTGAAATTTGGCATTTTTACTTTATATTACAATAAAGCTATTTAAATTTAATTTATAGCATACCTAAAAACCTTGGCATCTTTATTTTTTTAACTAAAGAGCTATTTTATTCACTTTGTATTCTAGTTACTTTAGATTTAGGGTCTTTATATTTAAAAAATAAATGTTGGCTCTAAATACTTTTTTCTTTTTCTTTCAATCACTACATCAGATGCTTCTTCCTCTGCTGCCACTGGAGGTTATGCCTCTCGACATAATTATCATCCCTCATCTATTGCATATGAACTACCAATATAATAAACATTACATTGATCATAGTTTTCAAAGCATGCCAGGTAGAAAACAGAGTTTACAAACACAAATGCAAAATAATATAAAACAAATATTTCAATGCCTAAGTCTACAACATTTCAAAATTTGAAGCATCCATCAGACAATGTTTGAAGAATAGCACTTACTCTCAATCTTCATAGCCCAGGCCCCTGATGGAACCTAATTTTTACAAAAAATTAAGGCCTCCATTTATGCACCCGATATTTTCACATTAATCCTACTACAAGCAAAGTACTTGATGGATCAACATTGTTGATGTTTCATTCTAATGATGGAGTAAATCTTAATCTTCATGGGAATATAAAGTCTAAGGAGAGGTTGGGTTCAGCTGGACTCAGGCCAAAGTTCTCAATCTGAACTGACCGATATTTCTGACTCGTTAGATTCATATAAGGCTGAAGATTGGATCCTATAATTTGGCGAACAGAAGGAGATGCAAAGGCTTCACGCATTAGAACAGGTGCAGCTTTGTCTGGTATCCCCAGCTTGGTGAAATCAAATTTCGCTACAAATATTGCTCCATAGCTTGTCAAGTTAGTCAGGACTGTGAGTGATGGAGATAGCCCAACTGCAGTAGCACTCTCAGCTGAAGGGATGGATAATACACGGCTTTCACATATTGCTTCAGAAATACCACAAAGCCTTCAGCAAAGATGCATTGAAAATCACAGTTGACTAATGCAAAAACTAATAAAGAGGCACTTCGTTTATGGCATGATATAGATAAGTTGCAGTGACCTTACATAGTTGTAATTGCATATGAAGAAGACCATGTTACATATAGCAGCATATATGAGTTATCATTTTAGCCAATGTCAACATTCAGAAGCGATACAAAGGATGTCAAACAGTGTAATCTCATAATTCAGAAATAGATAAAAACACAGAGCATAAAAACGTATCAATATAATATATAAAGTTATTTGAAGAAATTGCTCAGCTCTGTAAATGTCACACCCCGACTGAAGCATAGACGGCAGTAAGGAAGTTTAATAGAAACACTGAACGGTATACTGGAAAGGTGAATCTTACTAATCAGACTCATGATGGCAGAATTCAAAAGGAAGTAAATCAAAACTGAGAAATATATGTATATCATTAAGACTGCGCGAATATATCATCAATTGAATGCATACTAATCTCCAGTTTACATGAGTCTATAAAATACTACATCAGCATAGCATGAAGCACCAAAATATCATGGGGATTGCTGATTCATTTCAATACCGATGCAACCATCAGTTCTCCAAGTCTACGGCAGTTGCCTGTACCTATAAGTTGTGCCATCATTAGATGCCTGAAGAGAATACTTGCGAGCACGATAATGACTCCTACAAGCCATTCCCAATCATGCGTTCCAAACCTGAAATATTGTTTCCTTCCAACAGTACCAGACATATTCAAGCATTGTTTATCAATCACTGGCTAAAACAAACTTGACAAGCCCATCAATATTACTTAACAAAGAATTGTTGATGGCAGATAGTTCCCTCTAAAATGGCAAGTATTTGAGAATCGGTGATTGTGTCAAAGAGAAAATAAACAATGATAGAAAGACAAAATTACCTGCAGCGATAGACAAACTAACTGCCCCATACTTAATAAGAAGTGACTGATGGAGGAAATTTGAGCAAAAATATTCAGCAAAATCTAGTCACCCATGTGTATGAATTAAAGCAATGAATGTCCTAGACACGAAAGCGATAAATACAGTAGAAAAGCCAAGTTAGCAATAATTATACATGACATGGATCTTAGCAATATTTTCAGAAGTTGATGTTTACTCTGATATAGATGTTGAGTCTCCATGAACCCGATAAGGAAGACAGATGATGCACAGATACACAACTAGATGCGTAAGTGGTAATAAAAAATATTATAAGGCAGCAATATTTTCTGAGCCAGACATCAATGAAGGCAATGAAGACTATAAGTCTTCATAATAATATCATCCTCAGCAAACATAAGTCTTTAAATATGGCTTAACTAATATGGAAAGAAAAGATTACACGTGAGTCTGATAAGAAGAAAGTTAAAATAATTAAAGTTAAACTAAAAGGAATGATTAATGAAAAGACAAACTTTGGACTGGAAATGTTAAATCTCTTGTTTTGATAAGAATATAATATGGGGGTATTTTATATAAAAGAAGACCCATATTCGACATTGACAAGCAATTAGAAGAAGAAATATTTTACTTGGAAGGAGGGATAAGGAATTTTAAATTTGGCTTTGTAATATAAATTTTATTTATTATTTTTTAATGATAAATAAAATTTTTTTGTTTTTAAATTATTAAAATGGCATGGAGAACTAAATTGCAGTTGATTGGTCTTTTATAATCATTTTTTTAATTCTGCAAACAATTTATGTCAGATAAGTGGACGAGGTCATCTATGGCATTTTAAACTCTATCATCGCAGATATTGTGAAATATTTAATTGTTTCCGAATCTGTGTCCAATCTGTCTCCCTGACTTTAGGAGTTAAAACGCAATCTATACTAGTTTAGAGGACTGGTCTTTTATCATTGAAGTATTGGATTTATATTTGAAGTCAAAAAATCTATAACTTCCTTTCTTCAAACCTCAAATCCATTGTTAACACCTTATACAAAACATTCATTTCAAAGCTAAAGCACTGGTCTTTTATGATTCAAGTATTGGATTTATATTTGAGGTCAGATAATCTATAACTTCTTTTTTACAAACCTCAAGTCCATTGTTAAAACCTTATACAAAACATTCATTTCAAAGCTAAAGCACTGGTCTTTTATCATTGAAGTATTGGATTTATATTTTAAGTCAGAAAATCTATAACTTGTTTTTTACAAACCTCAAATCCATTGTTGAAACCTTATACAAAACATTCATTTCAAACTATCGCATAACTCTATACTAATCGAGTTAAAAGACCTTGCCACTTGGAGAACTCCAAAGCTTAAATTCGCTATAGAATAGCCTTGAACCAAGCAGTCAGCGTTTGAGGTGAAGGTCTACCCGCCTGTGTGTAGCGGAGCCTAAAGTGTAGGGGAATCAAGGTGATTCTCATTCATTAGCCAGAATTGGTTGCGAAATCCTACTAGAGAAGTGGCAAGCTCTTTGATTTCTAATATGCGTTTTTGGGAACCAACAGGCCCTAGGGTGACTAAGCTTCAATAATAATTTGAGCATCTTCGCAAACAAATATTGGCTTGTCAACATATTATTGATAATTAGACATGTAATTATTACTGACTCTCATCTATTGCATATGCACTACCACTACAATATTCACTATGTCCATTATGGCTTTCAAGGCAAGCACTACCACAACATTGACCTGACATTTGCATATTTGCTCCAGTAGGTTTGGACATCATAAAAAGTTTAATTTAGAAAAATCCTTGAGAAGATCAAAATTTGTTTGTATGGTAGCAACCTTTCTTTTTTAGTCACTTGAACTTGTAGAGAATGGCTGTCCCTAATGTCACTGCCTCTTCTTGCCTTAATTCAATGCAAACTGATAAATTTAGCAATTTTTTAAAAAGACATGATTCAACCACCAGAGCTAAAGATATTTGAGATGCCCACAAAAGAAAAGGGGAAAAAAAGATTCTCATGCACCTCACCATTAAGCTTCCAATATATTATACCTTGTTTCCTTGTAATATTCCAAGAGCATGACCAGTTGAAAGTGGGGTCTTTGACGAAGTCAATGTCTTTTGCATTCATGTAACAAAAAAACAAAGAGAACATTGTAAGCAGTGAGTTCGATAAGTTGATTTTAAACAGTAAAAGTCATCAAATCCCAAGTTTTTACTCATTTTGACTTCATGAAAATCACATGTGATCACAATTTACAACATATTCTACTTACAGTTTAAAGGCCTTTGTGTCAATCATTTGAATTAAAGAAAATATAGAAAAATGTTGCACTTACGACAATCCAGCCTCCACACTAACAAAGAAGCTTTCCTACTAGAATGAGCATCCTTTCTTGACAATTTATATCAAACCAAAAATTCCCTGATTAAGTAGTTATGGTACAATGTAGTGAAATATTTTACTACTACTAAAATTTGACTATCAGTTGTGTCCATGGTAGCTAATTGAAAAAGGAAAGAACTGGAAGAAATTTTTGACACATTCTGCCTATAAAATAATTAATTAGGCTTAGCAAAGCAGGATTGCTTCACATTAACAAGTAAAGAAGGGCTCATTAAGTTTAAATACATGGAGTTGTTTAATTCCCCAGAGAAATCCATGCATGAAGACACCAATATTTGAGAGACAACAAGCATGTTGATACTTGAATAAAGTTGGTCAGATCTCCCTCTGATTCAGAGATTTTCAGTGCATTCATATGCTCACATGGATCTTTGACCAAAAAAAAAGTAGCACAAAACCTGTAGGGCATAATAAAACAATAATGTAATCAAACATAATTAGTAATGGGTTTGGATAGTCAGGGAGCGAGGGGATGTGTGGGTTGGTGTCCCTAACCAACCGGGCACTATTTAAGAACATTGGAACAGGAATGATATACTTGTTATTTTTGGTAATCAATAAAGAATATTGTGTTCCCTCGCAATTAATTGGTATGCTTGTCATTGGTAATGGTTTCTGATGTTGATACTGGTAACATTGAATTCATATTGTGTGTACTGTAACCATTCTACAAAACCCATCATAGGCCAGGCAACTTTAAACTTTTAAAGAGTTGCTTAGATAATGGTATTGTTAATAAAAATCCTAGAAACATATTATTCTCAGTTTGACAAACCATGACTTATTCAATCTTGAGGAATCATGCACTTAATGATTTTTGAGATAATAGATCCAAATAAAATAGAATAAATGAAACAACAAACCATGACTTATTCAATCTTGAGGAATCATGGACTTAAATGATTTTTGAGATAATAGATCCAAATCAAATAGAATAAATGAACCATATATATAATTGTATATGTATACATATGTGTGGAAAATAGTGCTGCCTGACATCAACATATGTTTTACTACTGGGTAAAAAACTAATGAAAATCATGTGCACCTATCATAATCACTTGTCTTCTAGTTTTCTAGCCTACTGTTCTGCTTTCAAAATCTAATGTGCCAACAAGAAGCTTACTGAGGGATTGCCTGTGTATGTTAATAAGTACTAATCTTATACAAAGCAGTAATCAATGGAAAATTGATAAATAAGTAGATGTGATTTTCACACCAAAAAAGCAATGAAAGTCACTCAGCTTGAATGGCATGTAGACCAGATTTAAAGATTAGGCCAGTTGCATTGGATATTATCAATAGATCAAATAACTAATCTTTCTTTAAGATGAAAGTTGCATTACAAAATCAAAAAGTGCTTTTTAGTTTTTTACATTCGTAAAACATATTAAAAAGTTGCCTCGAGAAGAATTGTACTTCTTACAATGTAATTTAATGATGCATCGTATAGCAGTAATCAAAGACACTTCATCACCCTTAATGGAAAAACTTTTGCAAGCAATGTTACATTTCAGAACAGCAAATGAAGGTAGATGCATCAAAGAGGCCCAACCTGTTTTGTAATTTTCAGATGTTCTTTTGCATCATGATCATAATTTTCTTCGTCTGTTTCTAGAAACAGATCAACTTCAAGTCTTGACTGTTTGCTTTTTACCCTCACCTAGACAAGTAAATATTACATCAACTTCATTAGGATTCTAAAGAGCTTCTTCATTACAGGCAATTAGAACTTCTTTATAAACACTTCAAAAAATAATAGATGACATGACATAACACTAAAGATTGAAATCTGATTGTCATAAGGAGCTACCAGCTCCAATTTCTGTCCCAGCAAGTTCCATGGAATCAGGTATTTCACATTAAATGAAGCAGCAACTGTTAAGAGGGAGATATGCAGCAGCTTCTCAAGACCCCTTTGAAATATATCATATTTATAATAGTTTTTATTTTAATGTCAAATGGTAACCTGAAAATGATGTTTTTTATAATTTTCCTTGAAAAATTTTAGCAGTGGTTTTGGATAGATTTCTAAAAATCGATATAGAGGCTGCAAATTCTAGCTCCTGTGGGAGCATTTTACTGCTGTCATGAATTTTTCAGCAGCACAGCCACTGACCACTAGATGAAGATAAGAATCAAAACAAATTTATAACATTCAAGAATCTAGCAATGCAAATCATTTGAACAAGCATACCTCCTCACACCTTTCTTTCAGTCCATATGACCGCCAATGAGGGCGAAGGGGATACTGCATCAGATAAAGCTGTAAAAACAGATTTGTCAAATTATTAAGAAATCTGTTGGACCAGCTACAATTAATAATTATATGCATAGACTGAGGAAAACAATACACAGAGCACAGAGCAGAACCATGACACAATGTATTGGATCCAAAGATTGTGGCTCAATTATAACTGAGGGCACTCACCCAGATGATAACACAAAGAACTTATACAGATGTACAAGAGCAAACATTTTTTATAAATGTAAAACAAACGCTAGATTCAACTGCATTTATCACTGAAGATAAAGAAAATAGATTGGAAATTCTGTACTGCACATGACAAACTTATTAAATTGTGAATCGGGGAAGAATATTTTCCTAAGTTACCAATTCAAGTTTGGGGATGGATTCAGGTTCGGGTTCGTGGGTATGGGCAAAAAAAATTCCCATTTGGGTTCATGGGTGGGTTCATGAGTGTGTGTGTGTGCGCATTATATATACAAAAAAATAAGAGAAACAGGCATAATTGCAAAACTTAGTCATTGCATAGATGAATTTATGTTGCTTGATCATTGATCAATGTCCAATGTCAAAGATAAACATTAAATACCCACTCATTAATCTATGTTCATGATTGTAAAGAAAACCGTACATTGGATTACTAAATTGCGAATTGAAAATTCAAACATAGAGTAGTTCATCAAATAATGAAGTTTGAAACATAATGATAAATGGAAAATGTTTAATAGTTTATCAATGATCATAGTATCAAATGCCCTTCAAGGGTCAAATGGGTCATCAAACAATGAGGGATCACTGTCTTCATCCCCGGCTGCAACTATATCTGATCCTCATCATTGGAACGAAGAATCTCTATAACATTCTCTTAAAACTTGCAAAATGGGTACAGCAAAATGAGAGAGCAAATGGGAGATTAGATGAGTGAAATGTTTTTTATTAGGCTCCTTTTAGGGTTACATAAAAAATTTATTTTAAGTTGTTTTATTTCATTTTTTTGACCCTACTGATGCGGGTCTTCCTAAATTCGCTCAGGCTCATGCCAGCAAGGACCCAGATGGATCCACAGTCCGAAATTCAGACCCTGCCCAGAACCACAGCGAGCCCAGACCCAAATCCAGGCTGCAGGGTGTGAAACCGGTACTGAAGATAATTTCTTCAAAATTAAAATTAATCAATTACTAAAAGTTCATAGTGTTAAGTTTTGAGCCAGAAATAGATATACAACAAAATGAATCAAAGAACACACAATAACGTATAACAATACTGGGCTATCCTGAGAAAAACCTTCCTGCTCAAGGGAAACAACCACCCCACAAAAGATGGTGCCTTATTCCAGTTTTCATAAACAATACAACAGTTTTTTCTTATGATTGAAGTCTTCAATACATTCAATCAATAAGACTGATCTTTTGTCAAAAATTGTCTATGAACACAATAACTCAATGAAATTGTTTAATGATCACATTGATAAAAAGCAGCTAGATAATAAAAAAATGTTTTCATCTGTGCTTGTATACTCACAAAACAAGAACATTGAAGTTCTGAAATAACAGTGAAACTGCAAAATAAACAATCTCAGAAAGAGCACCACCTAGGCACAATAACACTAAAGTCTTAATAAGTTCGACCATCCATCATGCAGCAATCACAATACATAGAATAGAAGAAGACGATACTCCACTCCTCAAAAGCTGAATGTGAACAGTCCACCCGATATGAACAAACACAGCAAGAATAAAATATGAGCCGTTACACACAATTACCTATCATTGTCATCCATAATAAGAATTGGTGACATAAATGACACGAGCCCAAACAAGAAGAAAACTGTCGGCATTTGTATTAACACACTACCGATACTAAGCCATTGTGGAGTATGGAAACACATGGTGCCAAGAAAAAAGGTGCTTGGATACAATGCCAACATAAATATGGTGCCACGTCATCATAGAAGTTACCATCAAACAATAGGTAAGGAAATAATTGTCATGAAATGAAGCTAGTCTGAAATGTGATCACAACTGAGAACTGAACAAGCACAAGCAAGGAAGATAGAGAACTACAAAGCTTTGACGGAAGCAATAAAGCAAGCCATAGGTATGATGATCTCTATCGCAACTATTAAATTCAACACAGTTCTTTTACATAAATCATGAAAATTCTCATGACCTCCAAAAATTGTACGAATCCTAAATAAAACCCAGAATACGGGACAGGTAAAATCTACTTCTAACAGCATTAAGGATTAGAAAAAAAATTATCTTTCCCAGACAAAATCTCAAGGATCATATTATGAACTCTTAACTCATGAGGTCAACTTAAAAACTCAATTTCCAGACTCTTTGCTAGGCAAGACTGTGTAGGAGCTCAGATAGGTGCCACTATCCGTCAGTGATATCCAGTGATTCATAACTCGGTGCAGGTTGTGCGAAAACTGACTGCCTGCAGGCCAAGTATACCTGTGCATGTTTTCATAGTCTGCTACCATGACCCTTCGGGTCCATGGCCTATGACCCAGCTGGCAACAGTCAGGCATGACATTAAAAAACAAAAAATAAAGCACTTTTTCCAATCTTTTTTTACAAATGCTTTCTATTTTGCCCTAAAAGACATTCTATTTGATTGTTATTTTGAGTCAGCCATCCAACGCTTCTGAATGTGAGTGCCATTGGTCCACGTTTGAGCACATCCACTCAAAGAGGCATAATAGATTGATTGTGGAGAGGTTGAATGATCTTGTCTTCGTTCATTAAAACCTCTGTCTTTGGACCACACAGATTTTGGACATTTGACTCCTTTGTGATCACTCTAGTAGAGATCGATCCAGTCTGAATAGCTCACTAAGTCTACCGATCTTATTTCACAAATGAGGACCATGGGTGGGTTGACCAAGCAGACAGAGAGGTTGAGGTTGTGGCTGTGGCAGAGGAGGAGGATAGAGCACGATCAGGCACAGGTACAGTTGATGTTGATCAGGATGGCACCTCACAAGGAAAGATCAAGGCTTGTCAGTCATCTAGGACCTTCCTTAGACACCTTTGTAGGAGAAAAACAAACTACTCCAAGGCTAAGCCTGAGCCATAGACTTGTTTTTGTTTACACATATGTTTGGGAACATTTGATGTAATGGATTTCACGGATTTTATATACATTTGACTATTTATAATTCTGTGTATCTATGTTTTCTATTTCCTTCAGCTACAAATTTACATTTGTACTTATGTGATGGATGTATGTATATGTATGTGATCAAATTACATTTGATGATGTTATAGTGTGTTTAAGGTTTATTCAATAACAGGTGCATGAAACAAATTTAAAATCATTAAACATCTTTGTTTTTTTTAATTTTGCCAAGTCGTAGCTCAAACATTGTTGAGTCATAGGCGAGTCACAGCTCAAGTCAATCTTAACAACTCATAGGTGTGCCCAAGACATGGAACTATGGCGATATCAATCAATGAAAAAAAATTATCATTAATACCAAGAGAAACAAGAGAAAAACATTGAAGCATTCAAAGTTTCCAACATTTATGAATTGCCCGGAGGCTCGTGAAGAAACGTGGCAATCTAATTGTGTAAGGAAGTCCTGTGAAAAAGTCAGCTGTCTATGACACGATTATCAATTTTTCAACGAGGACTGAGACTTATCTACCTTTCTCAAGTATTGAGAATCAGCATCCTGGTTTCAGACCTGCAATAAGATGCCTCTTGAACCCTTGCACAAACCTGGTAAAACTTCCATACTTGTTTCTGAATTTATCACCAAAAGTGTCTCTAAAGGAGACTTCACAAATTTGCACAATATTACCTGCTGCCTTGGTAACACTCTATGAGAAGGGATGTGTATTCATCCACATCCTCAATTCCAAGGGTTTTCATCCTCAGAAGTAACCAGAAAGAAACTTTTGTTCAAGTAACCTGCAATTGAAGGAAGGAAACCCAGGACAGCTATACTTAAAAGATACTTTTGGAGAAAGGTCTCATTGGAATGTTTTCAAAAATCATCAATAGACAACTGTTGGAAGAAATGACATATGTTTGATAGCATTCATCTTGTCCACAGGACCTGAAAAACTCGTTAGCAAGTGGTCATTAATTGCAAAGGTTGCAATACTTTTCATTGTAAGAGGATACAAGGGTACAATTGTCGCAGTTTTCATTTCATGAAGGGGCAAACAGAGTGTACAGTGATAAATTACTTGGATTGCCAAAACATACTTTTGCTCTCCGAGATGGTGAGGCATCCATAAACATTTTGGCTAAGGCAGTATCATTGGCTCAAAGGTAATGGTAATTTAATGCAGCATTAAAAAGTTTCAGTGGTATGACACTACATATAGGTGGCATCACCCTTATTACGGCATTAAGGACCACCTTGGCAAACAAGTTGAGGCAAGCATATAACAAAAACCTTTCAGAGACATCACTTTAGTACTGAGTCGAGCATAACTTGAAAAAGTTGGGGAAGGATCACTTGATGCAGAGTTTCCAATTCCTAATTATATCAAAGTAGCACAAAAGAAGCTCACTCCATGCCAAGGAGGATTGAGCATTGAGACTTACAAATTTCCATGGTTGACTTGAGATAGTGGTAACTCCAAGAGCATCCTAATTTGTGGTCACTTAAGGACAAACAATCTTGAGAAGGGTGGATTTCTAATTACCCTCTTCAAAATGAAACCAAGACTAAACCACGCAAATCATTTGGGAATCATATTTGACAATTACAAGTGTACTACATGAAATACAGTTTGAAATATTAGGAATTATTGAATACTTTATTAAGACTGTTAAAAAGGGACACACTGTGAATAGCACAAAGGAAACTTACACTTTGGCCACTGCTGATACCAGCAACCACCAAATAAGATCAGAGGTGCTGGTAAGTTGAGAGGGTTCAAATGAGACAAAATCAAAAATAGAAAGGTGGTCATAGCTTTCAATCCTAAAAGCAAGAGGGCAAAAAGGATATTAAAGGGTGAAATAAATTGCAGAAGTTAAACAATTCAAGCAACCTATAAATATGACTAACTGTAATATGATAAAATGAGATTATAATTAAAGCTTTTTTATACTAACAAAGAGGCATTTGAGGAGTTATATGACTCTTCAAAAAATAATATATTTAACAAAGACCAAGCAAGGCAAAGGGAGAACATGAAGTAAATATTTATTATTTGACTTCTGCCCTTTAAGGAGGATAGTACTTCAAATTCAATTAATCTGAAGATGAAACCCCTCTAGATCTAGAATTAGAAAATGAAACCCTCCAGATATACATAACAAAAAAAGTAAACGAACCCCCCAATTCAGAATGAAGCATGAGTTTAATAACAGACAAAATGATATTATTTGAAGATTCTGTACCCACTGATTCACATCTGCATCATAATTAAAACAATAACATACATGAAGGAAGCAACATTGCACATTATAGATCACCAATTTTGTAAAAATTTATTGTGAAGGGTGTTTGACCATGGTAAAGTTTATGCTGGTTTAAAGTTCAAATTCCAACCCACAGGGCCAAGTATTCAATTTGATATAAAATCTAGCTATCAAAAAGTTTTTACTCGTCTACTTTCAATTGTAAACCCAACCATGTAATAATTGGTATTTAATATGACCAAATAAAATGGAAAGTTCTTAGTGCCAGGTTTTGGGAAAAATAGATTAGGGTTTGTTATTTCAAGATAAATCGATGAATTTTGAAGCATGATACAGAGTTGATAATGCTATTGTTAAACATTACAACCAACTAGGGTTTCTAAGGTTTTTTTTTTTTTAAAGCAAACTAGAAATAGACTAAATATTTGCTTGATTATTTAGGGTTTATATTTTGTTTTAATATATTTAAGTTTATATCTGCAATAATAGTTTAGCTAAGGGGTTCACCCCATGGTGTGACGGTAATTGTCACAAGCCTTAGTTGATTAAGGTCTTGGGTTCGAAACACCCGTCATTCCCACTATTCCCACTGTGCTTGCTACGTCTACTTGGTGTTGGTACGTGCGCTTCTTCAACTTATGGCTTACACATCCATGCAGCTATTACCATCGTCTTGTGTTCGGGAGTTATAAGGGGAGTTGCCATGGAGTGATAAGGGATTGGGAGGTATAAGGAGATATGATTGGAGCGATAAAGTGATTGGCGATACTGATGGTGTTGACTCTAAGCTGATGTGATTCTAGCATTGATTGTGAAGTTAGGTGTATTTAGAGCTGAATATTAGAGGTGTTAATACCTCGGAATTACCACGGGCCCCCAACTGTGGCTCCACTGGTTCATAGCTCCAATCAAAAGCGATTACCGATCAAAAAATAATAATAGTTTAGCTAAGTTTCCAACTTAATTGAAGCTAAAAATGGTAGATTTTATTTTTAGTCATTTGTCATGCCCCAGCCATGAGAATATTGCCCTTACAAAGGAAATTGCAGCTTCAATAAATAATAATACTTGAGCGATTGAATAGAAGATGGTAGTAGGCTGACAAAGATAAAATAAAAGAAAAAATGAGTCCAAGGGAGCAATTTTTTTGAAGGAGGCCTGCTAATAAAATAAAATATAGTAGGGCGGCAAAATTATCAATCAAAAACACAAAGTGCCACTTCATAGAGAGACAACAAGTCTCTAGGTGGACTAAGAAAAGGAAGGATAATCCACCTCCCATTCTTTATGAAGTCAAGGATGACCAACCTTGATAATAGCCATTTGCAATTGTTTCCTTGGAATTCACAATGTGATTGGCCAAAGAATATGCTACAATGTATTGATCTGAATATTGATGATTCTAAGATGTATTGATTTGAAATTTTGAATATTATCATGATTTCTTGATCTTTAATATTTCTAATATTACTTTGTGACTAATAATGCTTGTAGGAAAAGAAATTAATAATATTTGCAATAGGGATACTAAATTGGCCTTGATCTTACTAGGCAACAAATTAAAGGAAAGTATATGTACTTAAGCTAAAGAGTTCAATTGACATGTTAATGTGAGTTTTATTCCGCTAATATCCCTAGATGAAATACCAAATTTCCAAATCTCTTGAATAAGGAAGCTCATATGCTAAACAATGTATATAGATTGTGTGATAAAATGAGACAACCTCAAGATTCCTTAGTGTGGATTGCAGCTCAATTATAATGATGTGATACACTAATTATCACAAAGGGACTTGCGTTGCTCATTCAATACCAACTTGACTTTATCTTCTTCCAATGACAAATTGCTAAGGAAAAGGGTGTAGAAAGCTAATCTAACTCCAAGAAAGTAAAACAATGTTGATGATGGAGTGATGGGGCGGGCCTCTAACCAATCTTTTCTTTGTCGTGTCAACTAGGCATAGGAGGGTGCTATCTTATAAGAATGGAGGAATGGTTTTCACATTGTCAATACTCATTTAGATACTCTATGAAGATGCAATCTAAATGAACATTTCCAATAGAAGTCAAGCACTTGCAATTTAGGCCTAGACTAACCTTACACTGTTACTTACAATCAGCAACAAACAAAATGTGTGGACATTAGCTTCACCATTATTCACCATTCAACAATATCTTACATCCATCTACTTCTACTTATACTTCTACTCAATATGAAATGAAATCTAATCTAAGTGAAGAAAACATGCAATACTCCAAACATCGCAAACATTCACCATAAAAACCAACAATAAAAGAAGGAATTGTTTTGGTAGTATTATGGCAACAACTTCTCTAAGTCCCCCTACTCTATTCTATCTCTAATCTGATCTCATCTCTAATCTCCTACTTTCATCAATTACAAATGAGAAGGCCTTGGCCTTTTATGGATGTTCAACTACAATGAAGGGTCAAGATCGATTCAAGATTAAGGGCCAAGATTAACCCAACATAACCCTATTTAAGGTTCATAACCTCCACTGACAATTATTACATGTTGTCCCAATCACAAAAGAGCACTGCTTTATGGGCTACTTAGGAAATTACAAAGCTTTGTGGGCCAACAAGAAGAGAGGTTAGGTAGAAGCTTGCAAGAAAGGAGACCCATCAATGAGCCAATAATAAAATGCCACACAGGCTTACAAGAAATCTTCATTTAAAAGATAATTTTCTTTAACTTTTCCTCTTTTGGCACATTCAATGAATTTGGGCATAATATGATAAAGCTCCTCCACAACATAATTTTGGCTCATTGATTGAAGAAATGGGTGCCACCTCAGCATGCTTACCCTATAGACTTGATAAATACCCTTTGATGATAAGGAATATCTCTTGATACTCAACATTATGAAGCCTTAGATAGATTTTGGATGCCCAAGTTGTTTCCTCTTCACATGTTTTCTCCATCTTCATTCATTTTGACTTCTTGACCTTGATGTACGAAAGTTTCATGTAACTGTACTGTTCCACTTGGTTCAATTGAACTTGGATCCCCGAAGCCAAATCAAGTTGCTGATAATTCTTCTTTACTTGTAGACTTGTTAATTTTTCTTGCATTACTTTTTCTTTGATATCTATTTTCATAATCTCATCTCAAACTTGGATTGGAATCTTCAGTTTAGCTTTCATTCTTAAACCATCCTACATGCCATGAATCCTCGAACTTGTTCGTGCAGTGCATGTTTTTGTTGTTATGATGATTGAGGGTTTGTACACCATCTATGTTTTGATATGTTGATGTTTGATAGCTTCAGTCGGATAAACTTATTATATATGTGTTCCTTATATTTGAGATATAAGGTTATTCTTATATGAGAAAATTAACATTCATTATATATATATATATATATATGATTAAATTTATTATTATATTAATTATTTGCTAAGTTGTCAGTTTGGATTATGGTTCGTATGCGGGATCGACATTCGGGTTTGACATTCGTCCAAATTTTTTTGGAGTTGGATTTGGGTTCGTTTTGACTCGTCCATACAAGATTACATAATATATATATATATATAGCATGGTTCATACAATATACTATATATAGTTATACAGATACTTATTGCAGAATCAAAAATAGTCTAACTATATTCTAATTCCTACAAAAATGGCTAACAATAGAAGTATGAACGAAAGACATGTCAAGAAGACGTACCTTATGATCTTATGAGGGACTAATGAGAAAACTCATTAGGTATTTTGAAGTTCACAATTAACTAAAGAAAATATGATCTGAATGATTGCATTGTAAGTATAGGTGTGAACATGTCAAACATTTGAACTAAAGAAAAATATTAGATTGTATAAACTTTATAACATGTCATCTCCAGAAAGCTATCAAGTTTGCTTAACAATATGTACCGATAAACTTTTGGGAGAATATCTATGGAGAATGACTCTTAAAAGAAATAGTGATAATAATCTTTATGTAAAATTAAAGGCAAGGATCATGTCGACAACATGAAGAAGTAAGTTTGACTTCAGTGGAACACAAATGTTCATTGACCATTGGTTCAAAGGCTCGTGGGCAAGGACTCATGCAATGCTCTTACATGTGCAATAACCATTCTTTTGCATTTGACATGTATGCGTGATAAGTTAAAACACTATTCCTATCACTCTCATTGGCCCCCGAAATGCATTTGAAATTTGCCCAAATTGTATAAAATTCATTCTGGGCACACTTTGACCAGTCAAAATTCGCTATAGATGTTCAGAAAGTCATCCAAGGTCCCTATAACCAAATTTCCAGAAAATTACATAGGGAAATAACAATTTGGAACTGACTTTGAACCGAATTCAAATTTGAGGCGAATCGACTTTTGAATTCCATGGTAACCAACCAAATATGGTAACTCAAATTATTTGATTAGTGAATAGACATGTCCTATGAAGGGACATGTCTAGTCATGGCCTATTCTCTATATATAAATCTAAGAGGATGTTGCATTTGGAACGCATGTACCAAGAATATGGCAGTGCATGGTACATTTGTAGCGATCTTGAAAATTTAACATGATCATCTAAATTGCTACAATGAGTCAATCTCAATTCAGCCCTCCTTCCTTCATAGTTACCTTGTGAAACAAAGGAGAGAATTGTATTAAATTGGCAAAATGATGAACATACACAAAACAGAGCATTGTCAAGATAAAACAATCTTTTCAAATCATGATTTTAGCATGATGCTTAGATGAAAGAAACTTTACTTGTACAACCATCTTAACAACAACCAAACATATTTTCAACATTCTTAATTTCAGATTCAAGTCAATATATTCTGAATTTTCAACATTTGTTAGAACATTCCCATTCATAACTTGAACCTCTAATCTTCATCCTTTCAATGATCTGCCCTGATTTCCTTCTAAATATGATTTAATTCCCTCGGACTTACCACCTATCTAACCCCCTCGATATTCTGAATTTTCAACCTTTGTTAGAACATTATCATTCCTAACTTGAACCTCTAATCTTCATCCTTTCAATGATCTGCCCTGATTTTCTTCTAAATATGATTTAATTCTATCGGACTTGAACAACAATCAAACATATTTTCAACATTCTTAATTTCAGATTCAAGTCAAGATATTCTGAATTTTCAACCCTTGTTAGAACATTCCCATTCCTAACTTGAACCTCTAATCTTCATCCTTTCAATTATCTGCCCTGATTTCCTTCTAAATATGATTTAATTCTTTCGGACTTACCTCTTATCTAACCCCCTCGAAGCCAACTTGATCAAGGATACCCATTGGCAATTTGATTTCACAATAAAGGGAGGCTCATAGGTTGGCAGAAATCAGGACTGAAGTCCCAATTTGGGACTTGGAGTGGGCGGATTCTGACCTCTCCAATTTCCAACCTCTGCCCTCTTCATTTTTCAACTGAAATCCACTGAGTTGGATTGATTCTCAGCCTAAATCTGTGATTAAATCATGAGCCCTTACAGGCCTCAGGTCTGACATTGCATTTTCTCAATGAAGTTGATTTTATCGTTTTAGATCTGATTTTCATAGCTAAAGGTTGTAGCAGCACCTCAAAACAATCAGATTTGCGGAAGCAGTCAACTGTCAAAAAATATAATTCGATGTAATCCAAGAATCTGGACATGTTATAAGTCTGAAATGTGCTTCGGATGACTGTATTCTGTATGGTTATATCTGATCATCTCTGCAATCAGCAATCTCTGCATGCATTTGTCATAAAAATTGATTAAAACTGCCTTCTTCCAGCCTCCTTGTGGGTCAAACTGTCTATACAGACCTGCAAACAATTTTATTTTGAAGTGATTTTCTCCAAGTCTGGACATTTGAAAAGACCTACAAGATTAAATAGCTTTCTTTTCCAGATCAATTTTCCTCTTAAGGCTACAAAATTTTAATTAGAAACATCAATTATAAAGGGCCTTACTGATAATTGACGTCATCTGCACTTAATTTGTTGCTCTCCTATTGAATTTGATGCCCTTGTACTTGAATTATAACCCTCACACATTTAATTCTATCCATGGGGCCTTTTGAATCTCAAAATATAGCCCCTAGGCTTGGATCAAATTCCTCTTGCGCTGATATTAATTGGATTTGAGGCCTATATGTTGAAAAATGAGGCCAGTTTTAGGGATTCAGGCCTATATTCAGTTTGAACTAAGGCCCATGCAATTGGATGTAATGCCCCTACAATCGAATTAAGACCTATACATTTGGAACGGAGCCACACATTCAGAGGGAGTATAGGGCTGTATCTTGGAGCTTTGAACCATGGTTTTCTCCTCTCAGTCCACGCGTTAGAAATAGGGGCCACGCCATTGAATTTTTGGCTCATATATTAAGCATTATAGGTCTCTGCATTAGGAATTAGGGCTGTCTTTATTTGGTTTGAGGGGCCACATGTTTGAAATAGAACGAGATTTGGGCCTGTGAATTGGTTTTATGAGGCCACCCTTTGATTTGGGAGGCTAAAAAGTTTGAAATGTGGGCCTCATGCAATCGGAGAAAGGACACTATCCATTAAATCCAAAGCCATACATTACTGATTAAGGCTTAATATAATCAGGTTCATAGCCATAGGTTGGCAGTTAAGTCTGCATTCGCTTAGATTTAGAGCCTGTGTCTGAAATTATGGCCTATACGTTTGAGATATAGGGCTCTACCATTGGTTATAGAATCAGATACTTCATGTTAGGGCTTGGTTTAGGTCCTATTTTCATTTGAGTTTAGGTCTGATTTGCAAATTCAAAGCCACATGCTTCATTATGGGGTCCACACATTTTGAGTTTGGGGCCCAAGCTTACACGTTTAAAATTAGGACCAGATCTGCATCAAATTTAAGCACATTCCGATTCAACTAGGTCCACATGTCACACGTTAAGGTCTGATTTAGGGCCAGGTTTATGTCCTTTGGGTCCACACATTACCATCTTGAGGCCCATGTGTTTCATTGGGGCCACATTTAGCCCCTTTCACCATTGAAGTAAGGCCTTTCACCATTGAAGTAAGGCCTGATCTGATTAGATCAGGCCCACACATCATCTAATAGGGCTGTTCTATATTGATTTTAGGCTCCAGCCTAGAGCTTTGGGCCACATGTTTCCTCGGACCTATTTTAGGCACCATTTGGATTGAACTTGGATCTAGAGTTCGCAAATAACGCCGACACGTTTTGTATCAAGGCTTTGCTGATTGGCAGAGGTTACACACGTTTGACTTAGGGGCTGCAAATTTGAAGTGCGGCCCATTATCATCCATTTGAAATTTTGAAGTGAATTTTGGCCTCGAAGGATTCCACCTTTCTATCTGTCAAGTTGTCACATAAGGAACTGGATTCGGCCTTTGTATCTGGGAATCTTAAAGGAACAAATAAAATTTCGACCTTTGTTTCTCTTTATGGGGATTCAGCATAGACAAATTTCACAAGGCTAATTTATACATTGGCTCAACCTTGACTTTTAGCACCGAATTCCATACTTGGCCAAATTTTGCTATTTTTCAAAAAATTTGGATGTCTTGATTTTTGGGAAGGCTTGCAAAACTCCGAATTGTTGCCAAATTTGCTCTAGCATCTAAGCCTATCAAAGCAAAAAGAAAGGGTCCCCATTTGCAATGGGGTGATGGTGTGATGTAATGTCTTCACTTTAGCAATTAAATTTATTTCTTATAAACTCATTAAATAAATTAAAAATTAAAAGGTGACTTTATATTTAATTAATTTAATTAATTATTGCATTACAAGGGAGAAGCTTCTAGAGTGTGTATTAATTATCAGAAAGGGGGAAGCCTCTAGTAATTTAATTTTCTAGAAGCACAATTAATTATTGTATTGCAAGGGAGGAGTTTCTAGAAAGTGCATTAATTATTGGAAGGGGAAGCTTCTAGTACTTGCAATTAATTAATATTTGATTTCCTTCTAGAAGGGTGTAGGAAAAGGATAAATGGGGGTGAGAGTCTCATTGTTTAGCATGGGATGATTGTATCGGATGATTGTGAATTGCATTTGATAAGAGCTTGGATGTGTGAGTCACATATCTTTCTTGGCATTAGAGGACGTTTATCCTCTCTTATAACATTTTAGACGTCATTCTCTTGGGGTTTGGCCTTTGGAATGCATTGCTATGTACTTGATTTTATCATTGTGAGAACTAATATTATTTCAGCAGCAGTTCAGACTTCAAGTCGCATAAATTCCTTCTTGCTCATGTTGTGTGGATTGGACATTTAAATCGCTTTCAGCAATTGGTTTAGTTCTTGGGTGACTTTATATTTAATTAATTTAATTAAATATTGTATTACAAGGGAGAAGCTTCTAGAGTGTGTATTTGTAATGATCCCATCTTTTGGCCTTCACGTTCTCCAAAGTCTAAGTGGAGGATAAGAAAAAATTAGGGCCAAAACGAAGTTGATTTACTCAGTTTCAGGCATACTTACTATTTTTAGTAAGTCGGCAGGACACAGTGTAGGTCAATTTTGGTAATTGGATTCGATACTCCTCGGTGAGAGCTTTCCGATGAGCTATCACTCACATTATTCGGAGTCCGATTGCTAATACATTTTAATGCCTAAAGTTTTATTAAAGTAATGTCTAATTTAATTGTAAAATATTAAAGTGTTACTTTAATATTTATTTTATGTTGATGTGTACCCAAGGGAGACATAAGGGGTATTTTAATATATGTTTTATATATTACACATCTTTTATCCCACATTGCCCATATGAGTTGAGCGGACCCTTGGAAATAGAATAAAAGGAAGCATTTGTGGCTTCATTAGACAGGTTGAATATGAGAAGAAATTGGTGTGTGAGTTGCAGCTCCGTTCTTGGCATTTGAGGACGTCTATCCTCTCTTGTAACATTCTAGACGTCATTCCCTTGGGGTTTGGCCTTTGAAATTCTTTGTTATTGGCTTCATTATCAGGCAGTTTAGTTGCATTTCCGGCTACAGGCAGATTTGGTATTTTGCTCATATCTTCTTCACTACTTGTCCAACACTTATGCCGCTTTGAGAGAATGGTATTATGAAGGTAGTGGACTGATTGAAGGACAAAGTATTGTAGCAGCAAGTTCGAAAGCGTGGGCTGGAGTATTATGTCAATACTGCTGAAGTAATTAGTGAGTTGATAAATCTGCCATGTATTTGGTTTTATGAATTCTGAAAATAACATTTTATTAGCAGCAGTTCATTTCCACTTTGCATACTATTGTAGTTTCTTTCTTGTTTATGTTGTATGATACCAATTCCATGCACGAAACACAACAAACAAATAAACGTTTGATTTCCGGAGTTATAAGGGGTTTAAAACATTAAACGGAGAAATAAGAAGTTGAATGCAAATTGTTTGACATAATTCCTTTCAGCAATTTGGTTTAGTTTTTTGGGACATCCAAGGGTGCCCATTACAGTGGTATCAGAGCTATAAGTCCTGCCATCCTGTGGAGATCATATTGATAGCCGGATAAAGATGTATATTAGTCCAGATCAAGATGTGATGTTCAGACAGTTATTGGGTACATTAGAGAAGAGGCAACGTATGCAACAAGAGCAGAATAGGCAAATGGATATGATGTTGCAGCTTATGGCTAGACAGATGGGCATCAACATTGATGATTTGTATGTTGCTCCAGAGCAGAAGGTAGTCGATTTCTCAGGTGGGATCGAGACACGTATAAAGCCAACCAGCTATGATGGTTGTGATGTGGGCATTTCGGCAGAGTCAGTAGAGACATGCGTGCAAAGTCAGAAGACCACATATGAAGCCTTGTCAAGGGATGATGACGTAGCAATAGTGGAATTAGGAGAATGTGAGGATACTATCATATCAACAGCCACTTCTATGTCAGTTGAAGCATCCAATGAGGAGTTTAATGGTATAAATGCAGTGGTTGATGTATTTTCTAATGAAGCCACACATGTTAATGATTATGAGTTTTCATCAACTACAAATTCAATTCAGTTTTCTGTTGTAGCAGTTAATGTTGTTCCTATGTCCATATATTTCGATGCGGCAACACCTATTGTTGATATAGTTAGCATGCGTACATATGGTTCACCTACAACTACATCTTTTTCAATGCATGATGGTGATAATATGCATTCCAGTCCAATATATATTATGTGGATGGATAAAGGGAAGAAGACGTTTCATAGATCTTCTATGGAGTTGCCTTATGGTGACATTCTGACTTCATCAGCACAAGTTTTGAATGCTAGGCTACAGGGGTTGGTCCTGATGATGCGGGTTTGCAGTTGGTTTAACTTCCATATGGATATCACATATTGGGATCCAGGTGGAGGTTGGAGTCCATTATGTTATTTAATTGCTTGAGGACAAGCAATTTCAAGGAGGGCGGATTTGTAATGATCCCATCTTTTGGCCTTCACGTTCTCCAAAGTCTAAGTGGAGGATAAGAAAAAATTAGGGCCAAAACGAAGTTGATTTACTCAGTTTCAGGCATACTTACTATTTTTAGTAAGTCGGCAGGACACAGTGCAGGTCAATTTTGGTGATTGGATTCGATACTCCTCCGTGAGAACTTTCCGATGAGCTATCACTCACATTATTCGGAGTCCGATTGCTAATACATTTTAATGCCTGAAGTTTTATTAAAGTAACGTCTAATTTAATTGTAAAATATTAAAGTGTTACTTTAATATTTATTTTATGGTGATGTGTACCCAAGGGAGACATAAGGGGTATTTTAATATATGTTTTATATATTACACATCTTTTATCCCACATTGCCCATATGAGTTGAGCGGACCCTTGGAAATAGAATAAAAGGAAGCATTTGTGGCTTCATTAGACAGGTTGAATATGAGAAGAAATTGGTGTGTGAGTTGCAGCTCCGTTCTTGGTATTTGAGGACGTCTATTCTCTCTTGTAACATTCTAGACGTCATTCCCTTGGGGTTTGGCCTTTGGAATTCTTTTTTATTGGCTTCATTATCAGGCAGTTTAGTTGCATTTCCGGCTACAGGCAGATTTGGTATTTTGCTCATATCTTCTTCACTACTTGTCCGACGCTTATGCCGCTTTGAGGGAATAGTATTATGAAGGTAGTGGACTAATTGAAGGACAAAGTATTGTAGCAGCAAGTTCGAAAGCATAGGCTGGAGTATTATGTCAATACTGCTGAAGTAATTAGTGAGTTGATAAATCTGCCATGTATTTGGTTTTATGAATTCTGAAAATAACATTTTATTAGCAGCAGTTCATTTCCACTTTGCATACTATTGTAGTTTTTTTCTTGTTTATGTTGTATGATACCAATTCCATGCATGAAACACAACAAACAAATAAACGTTTGATTTCCGGAGTTATAAGGGGTTTAAAACATTAAACGGATAAATAAGAAGTTGAATGCAAACTGTTTGACATAATTCCTTTCAACAATTTGGTTTAGTTTTTTGAGACATCCAGGGGTGCCCATTACAGTATTAATTATTGGAAAGGGGAAGGCTCTAGTAATTTAATTTTCTATAAGCACAATTAATTATTGTATTGCAAGGGAGGAGTTTCTAGAGAGTGCATTAATTATTGGAAGGGGAAGCTTCTAGTACTTGCAATTAATTAATATTTGATTTCCTTCTAGAAGGGTGTAGGAAAAGTATAAATAGAGGTGGGAGAGTCATTGTTGCACATTGTATGATTGTGAATTGCATTTGATAAGAGCTTGGATGTGTGAGTCACATATCTTTCTTGACATTAGAGGACGTTCATCCTATCTTGAAACATTCTAGACATCATTCCCTTGGTGTTTGGCCTTTGGAATACATTGCTATGTACTTGATTTTATCAATGTGAGAACTAATATTATTTCAGCAGCGGATTCAGTCTTCAATTTGCATAAATTCCTTCTTACTCATGTTGTGTGGATTGAAACCTATGCGAAGACATTAAAATTGCTTTCAACCGTTGGTTCAGTTTTTTAGGCATTTCTAGGTTGCCCATTAAAGTGGTATCAGAGCTTGCTTGCAAAGTGTTTGAGAAGAAGTTATAACCTGTTGGGCCCATTACAATGGTATCAGAGCTATAAGTCCTGCCATCCTGTGGAGGTCTTATAGTGAATTTGGAACAGCCGGATAGAGGGAAAAGTGTTTGACAAAATGTATATCGGTCCAGATCAGGAAAATGTAATGTTCAGGTTACTAGGTACATTAGAGGAGCAAAATAGGCAAATGGATATGATGTTGCAACTTATGGTTAGACAAATGAGCATCAATACTGAAGATTTGTATGTAAGATCTCATGGTGTTGCTCTAGTGCAAAAGGTAGTTGATTCCTCATGTGGGATCGAGACACGTATAGAGCCACCTAGCTCTAATGTTGGTGATGTGGACATTTCAACAAAGTCAGTAGATGTGGGTTTACGCCCTAGTATTATTGATTTGCAATCTAGTCTTGAGTCATGTGTGCAAAGTCAAGAGTCCACATATGAAGCTTTGTCAAGGGATGGCGATGTAGAAATAGTGGGATTAGGACAGTGCAAGGATGTTGTCATATCAGCAACCACTTTTGTGTTAGTTGAAACATCCGATGAGGAGTTTAGCAATATGCATGCAGTGGTTGATGTGTGTTCTAATGATGGTGCACATGTTGATTACGAGTTTTCATCAGCTACAAATTCGGTTAAGTTTTCAATTGCAGTAGTTATTGTTGTTCTTATGTCCACATATTTCAATGCAGCTACACCTATTGTTGATATAGTTAGCATGAGTGCATATGGTTCGCTTGTCATTGCATCTTCTTCAATGCATATTGGTGATGATGGCGATTCCAGTCCAATATATATTATGTGGGTGGATACAAAGAAGAAAAGGTTACAAAGATCTTCTACGGAGTTACCTTCTAGTGACATTCTGACTTCTACATCATCAGCACAAGTTTTGGGTGCTAGGCTGCAAAACATATGGTTGGTCCTGATGATGCTGGTTTGTAGTTGGTTTAATGTCCAAAGGGATATCACATACTACTTCAATTGGGATCCAGCTAGAGGTTGGAGTTCATTGTGTTGTTGGATAGCTTGAGAACAAGCAATTTCAAGGAGGGCGGACTATAATGTCCCCACTTTAGCAATTAAATTAATTTCTTATAAAGTCATTAAATAAACTAAAAATTAAAAGGTGACTTTATATTTAATTAATTTAATTAATTATTGTATTACAAGGGAGAAGCTTCTAGAGTGTGTATTAATTATTGGAAAGGGGGAAACCTCTAGTAATTTAATTTTCTAGAAGCACAATTAATTATTGTATTGCAAGGGAGGAGTTTCTAGAGAGTGCATTAATTATTGGAAGGGGAAGCTTCTAGTACTTGCAATTAATTAATATTTGATTTCCTTCTAGAAGGATGTAGGAAAAGTATAAATAGAGGTGGGAGAGTCATTGCTAACCATCGGATGATTGTGAATTGCATTTGACAAGAGCTTGGATGTGTGAGTCACATATCTTTCTTGGCATTAGAGGATGTTCATCCTCTCTTGTAACATTCTAGACGTCATTCCCTTGGGGTTTGGCCTTTGGAATACATTGCTATGCACTTGATTTTATCATTGTGAGAACTAATATTATTTCAGCAACGCATTCAATCTTCAGTTTGCATAAATTCCTTCTTGCTCATGTTGTGTGGATTGTAACCTATGCGAAGACATTAAAATCGCTTTCAACCGTTGGTTTAGTTTTTTGGGCATTTCTAGGGTGCCCATTACATGTGAAAACCTCACAACTGGACCTTGGAAAGAGAAAAGACAAAACTAAATGTAATAAATTGGGTGATCATGAGATTAATATAAGAAAATGAATTGAGGGCTCTTATGGAGCAACAAGAGAAGATCATTCAATTGTTTCTCCAAGCACTTACAAAACATGAAATATACAATCAATGCTCTTAGGCTTAACCAAACCAAGCAAGAAATGTTAATTCCAACCATTCTGAAAATAAGAAAAAAACTCCATTAAGATCATCCCCTAGATTAACAAGGCCTACATTCTTACCTGGAGCAGCAGCCAAGAGAAGAAGAACCCAACATGGCAGCAAATGACCTTGAAAAATGTGTAGAAGCATATTCAAGAGTTGACCCTAACCTTAGAAGCCATATTCGGTTTAAAGAATAATGTGATGCAAGAACAAGAAATGTCTCATGAAGAGGAAGAAGGCAAACCAACAAAGAGTGACTAAGATGATTCTTACCAATTTTGATGGCTCAAGGAAGGTCACTACATGATCATGGATCCAGAAACTAGACATGTTTTTATCTTGGTCCCATGACGGAAGAAGGTGTTATTCAAATTGTCATTCAACAGTTAGAGGGGATTTCACATGACAATGGCACCATGGAATTTCCACACAAAGGCATCATGGCATCATATGGCAGATTTACACAAAAACTCATAGTTCACCTTCAATATCAAAAGACATTGCAAAGAGTTGATGCAATCAAAGCAACAAGGTTCAATGGAGGATAATGTGGGAGAGATCGAAGACAACCAAGAACAAAACCTATTCCAAGAATAGAACATTGAGGTCGCATAACCAACCCTCTTAGAAGAGAACCAAAGCCATTGCCTCCACATCCAACATAAGAGATAAATCTAAGGAAGATGTTTGTAAGAAAGACTTGTTTTTTGTTTGTAATGAAAGATGGCAAACAAGTCATCAACGTTTGTAAAGGCGACAACTACACAACTGAGAAGCAATATTGGATGATAAATCAGAGTGTTAAAGTTAAGTAGCTGCAAGAGAGATCAACTACCTAAATGATTGCTTTACAGTTATTCCTTTGTCATCAGAGCTTTCTACCATTAATATATTAACTGTGCCATGAGTTTGTGGAGGTGTTATCACGTCTTTCATCTTTGCATTAATGACATCGATTGATATTGTAATGCCATGTGTTATAGCCTTCTTCATGTATAGACTTTGACATGGTGTTCATGCCAAATTACATGTATTTGTGGAAGAGTATTCTTTTATATATTATTTGCACTGTTAAATATTGCCAAATTGGTTGACAAAGTATGGACAATAGATTACTGTTGATCGTCGGAAAGTCAGATTTATAACTGTTGACAGGATGTATGACACATTTCCAAACATCTATATTCATGTATGTTGGCAATTGGAACGTGAAGGACCAGACTTTAACATGGAAGTTGGAAATCCAAGAGTAATTAGTAACTGCTGTGTTGTCACCAATACTATGAGGCATCAATGGCTCTGGAGTTGAAGTCTCATCATAATGGTAGTCTTTTGGTTTTACTAATCATGTATTATTTGGTTAATAGAGACAAATTGAAGGTGGGCTATTCTGCTGAGTGAGACAGTATTATCATCATGCTTCTCCATTAAAACTGTTAAAACACGGAGTCTATAATCTTCTCAAGGTGTGGCTGCAGGAGTGCATCAAGTCATACTGCATTGCTAATTGAATTGATCAATGAGATTCTATTTTGCCTTGCACAAATAGTGATATTTTGTTTCATTGGGTGATCTGTTCTGCATACAGTGTGCTGAGCTGTTCTTATTTTTTTATAAGGCATTGTATGTGTGATTGCTAAGTGGAAAACAATTTCAGAGTCGGAATCAATTCTCTGACTGAGATTGTGAGCCTTGTAATCAGTCTTGATCTTTATTTCAATAAAGAAGAATTTCTTTGGCTTGACTGGGTTTTTCCTTCGAGTAGGAGGGTTTTCCCAAGATAAGGACTTACCTTCTCTGGTTTTTTTTGTTTGTGTTTCAGTTCCTTTTATTTGTGCATTTTGGTACAAAAACATTAACATGGTATCAGAGCGGGTCTAAAGAAAAGATCCAGAACCAGAACTCTTAAGCCTTTAGATATTCAATTCATGGAGATGTTCGTTGGCATTCATTGTGTGAGATAGATGCATGTAGTGCTATGGTCATCGTTTGAATGCTGGTCTGCAATTATTGTCAAATATTGTTAAACGTGATAGTTGTGTATTAACCCATATCTATGTGCATGCTGAGATCCTTCTTGAGGAAGATCAAATAACAAAGAGATAAGTATTCTACAATTATACTTTTAAATATTGATAGTTAATTTTCATTATAGCACTAGGAATAGTGTATGCTTTTAACACTGATCTATATATTTCTATTCATAAGGTTGATTCTATGAATTACTATTAATGTCTCTTAGTAGCAGGACGGATCGAGAAGCAACACGATGATGAGAGATTACATTCAAAGTCATGCAAGCTATAGAAATGAACATGGGGATGCTGCTTGCAGCCATGAGACTGAATTGGTGATACATAAATTCATAAAGAGGCAGATCCTATAAAAGTTGTCATTATGTTTAGCTTCTTTGAAGATGAAGAAATGATATTCAAAAGGAGCTTGTGTGGCATAGGGAATCTGTCAAATCCTTGTGCAGAGGATCAACAAGCTTGTGTAGCAGTGTAACTGCAAAAGCTCCTTGTTTTGGTCAAACATTGAGTCAATCAATTTATTATGATATTCAAACTGTGAGTTGGCTGCCCCTCTTGAGAGGAAGTCTCAACTGAGGAGTCTCACTATTCAAATGGTCTTTACGTGCTTTAACGAGTTCTTCCTTGCAAAAGAAGTATGAAGTGCAATCCTTGTTAATGAGTTCTTCATTGTGAGAGAAGTTTGGCGTGAAATCCCTTGTTTATGAGTTCTTCATTGTGAAAGAAGTTCGAGGTGAAATCCCTTATTCCATTCTCTAGGAGTAGCTATGGTGGATCTATCCTCTGGGTGTAGCCAGGGTAGAAGTCATGTGTGTGATACTCCATGACTCTATTTTTGTGTTTATAACTCATCCTCTAGGAATAGCTATAGTGAATTTTGTCATGTTGAGATTAAATAATTATATTGAGAAAATCTGTGATAAAAAGAACTCTGTTGACATTTTTTGGTTACAGCTTCAAGATGCTTGTCAAGTTGAGACAAACTATGACATACAAATGATCTCTCTCTTGCTAAGAGGGAGTGTTACAGTTATGTAGCTGAGATAGAGATCAACTACCTGAAATGACTGCTTTGCAGTTATTCCTTTGTCATCAGAGGTTTCTACCATTAATCTATTAACTGCACCATGATTTTGTGGAGGTGTCATCATGTCTTTCATCTTTGCACTAATGGCATTGATTAATATGGTAATGTTATGTGTTATAGCCTTGTATAGACTTGGACATAGTGTTCATGCCAAATTATGTGCATCTGCAGAAGAGTATTGTTTTATATATTGTTTGCACTGTTAAATATTGCCGAGTTGGTTGACATGGTACAGACAATAAATTACTGTTGGTCAAAGTTAGATTTATTAGAATTGATCATCGAGATTCTATACTACCTTGCACGGACAGTGATATTTTGTTTTCTTGGTGTATTCATTGGGTGATAGGTTCTGCATACAGTGTGCTAAGCTGCTCTGATTTTTTATAGGCATTCTACATGTGATTGCTAAGTGGGAACAATCTCAGAGCTGGATTCAATTCTCTGACTGAGCTTGTGAACCTTGTAATCAATCTTGATCTTTACTTCGATAAAGGAGAATTTCTTTGGCGTGGCTGGGTTTTCCCAGGATAAGGACTTGTGTTCTCTAGTTATTTATGTTTGTGTTTCAGTTCCTTTTAGTTATGCATTCTGGTTCAAGAAACATTAACACAAAGCAGAGAATTTAAACCCAAAAAAGAAGAAGAGAGAGAAAGATAATGAAGATTGTTATCAGATGGATCTTTGGATCTTCAAGGGTGGTCTCATCCAAAAAAATGGAGCGTGTAATGTCCCATGTAAGTTTAACTAATTGTGTGTCATTAAACTTATGTTTAATATACTTAAATCGAATGATATTAACTAACTCATGCTATAAAGATAACAACTATAGATAAATTAGTCATAAGCTATATATGAGAATTGAGACACCATGTTATACTGATTATTATTCCTGTTTATGAGAATGTTGAAATGCAATAGGTTGCTTCGACACTAATCTCAATGGTTTCCCTCAAGGTTTTTATAGATCAAGTCCTTAAGCCTATCTTGGACGTGTCCACAAGGCACTCAGGGTCGTTGATCTTTATCCTGTCTTGGGACTGACGGATTGGCTGGATGTATGCTCTTCTTCCCAGACTTGGAAATAATAACTAGACTTGAGCTATTATTTAAATAGAAAAACTGTTCATACCAGTCACATAGATGCATTAATCCCTGACTTATGATCTGAAAGTTACCTTACTTGCCCAATGCTATTGGTTGTATAAGGATCTAACTGTATTTAATATGCAGTTGCAGACAATGTGTAACTAATTTCCCTTTCTTATATTTCTTCCACGATGCCACTGTTGTGTGATATGTTCTAAAGATATTCTGTGGTGAATTCTTAGACATTATTCTGTTGCTCTTACCAAAATTCCTCTATTATATTCTATATTTCCCCATTGATTAAGTTTGAGCTTAACTTTTATAATTTCCAAACCAAGAGGCGGAAGCTTTTAGAGTTCAAAAGTCATTTTTTTCATTATATTTGCTTCTTTCATTAATTGCATTATATTATAATTGATTACTATTCATTCATTTTAATATTCTAATTATAATATTATCATTTTATATTCTAATTATAATATTATTATTTTATATTCTAATTATAATATTATTATTCAATCCTATTTTCAAATAGGGGACATCACAGTTCGGTACCGTTCAAATGGTCATTGTCTGGCTGATCTCATATGTGGGAATTAGTTATAAAATATACAGGATTTTAGAAAATGCAATCTTTCCTTCGAGATTGATGAGTAGATGCAATACAGTCAGAAATTGAGGCCCCCACCATGCCACGACAGCTAAGGCATTAATAATTAAACAAAAATGTCATTAAGAACGTGTAATGGTTAAGGTCTGATGTTTCAGAGGCTACCCAGGTTCAAACACTCACTGTACAAGTTCATTTGGGTATTTGACCCGATCCCAGATTGAGGCTTCCGAAATGCTACAACAGATAAAGCATGTCTAATTGAACAAAACAGTGCTTACGGGCGTAGGATGATGATTAAGGTGTTACATTGTTTCATTGACTACCAGATTCAAACTCCCGCCGAGCAGGTGCACTTGTGAGTTTGGTGCACTCGCTGGACTAATTATGGGTTAGGATGCAGGACTACACTCAATTTTCCAATTAAAAGAATAATTGAACCAAAAAAAAATTATTGTCATATTATTCTTTACCTTTGTGTCAGGGTCTATACATGGCGTCAAATAAACGTCGATTTCTCTCACAACTTTGTCTTCGCCGGCATCACCGAGCGCAGGCGACATTGGCTCATCTTTAATTCCAACCTCCTCCTCCATCTTCACCTCAGTGCCCTCCTCCAATTTGACCTCCATGTCCACATCTTTAACTTCAAAGTCATCTTCTGGCTCTTCTTTCTTCACCACCTCCTTCATGACAGTGTCCCCGTCATCAAGCACCAATATTTCATCCGGTTCAGGAACTTCCTGTTTTACGATCACGACTGGTGCTTCCAATTTTGGTCCAACAACAATTTTTGTGTCTTCCTTCTTCTCCTCTTTTTTGACCTGGGAAGATGCAGGTGGTCTTGGCGCTGCATTTCTTGTTTTAATTTTGGGCTGAAATTTAGGCTTTGGTGCGGGAGCATTGGCCTCAACCTTCGGCTGCTTAAAAACATCATACGAAGCTGCAGACAAGCTCCCGAACGGCGAGATGTCATCTTTACTCTCCTTCTTCCCATTGTCATCGCCCATGGCCGTGAATAATATAAACGTTTCACTTTTTGCTAGGGCACGGACCTCGTTATGCCCGTGCCTCTTCAAAGTTCAAAAACAACCCAGAAATCTGAAAGCAAGAAGGGAAAAAAAAATGTGGGAATATTATGTGCAATACCGATGATGGCTTCCGAAGAGCTTCACCAAACACACACAAATGGCTAGCAACCAGATTGGAACGGTTCCTCTCAGACCCCTGCAGTTTTGTGACACAATTATAAAATGTTAAAACCCTTCGAAGGTTTTGCTGATGACGGTGTGGTTAAACAAAACATTTAGCAAGCCCCACGTCGCGAGATCGAGCCAGGTGAAAGCCTGATTTTTCAATGTTATTTGTTTACGTACCCTGGGGTCTTTTAGGTTAATTTTCCTCCTTATTTTCTAAATATTTGTCATCATAGCATAATAAAAATTGTCCTCTAATCGACAAGCTAAAAGGTACAGCTGTGGTACTAAAGTCACGGCAAGGTGTGAGTTCAAACTTTGGCCCGGAAAAAAAAAAAAAAAAAAATTATAAATAAAAAAATATAATGATTTTTTTTACTTTGGAGTAAATTATAATTATTTTAAAAGATGAGCGTAAATTATAATTATTTTAAAAGATGAGCGTATAAGTGGATGGTATGAATGATAAAAGGTAATAAATATGTAACATTATTTAATCAAATTTTGTAATATTTATCAATTCATTATTTTCTATTTCACAAATGTTTTTTAATATTAAAATAGTTAAACCCACAACAAAAAAATAAGTTAATTCACAGCTCCCACATGTAATATCAAAAGCATATACCCAAGCAAAAGTCTACAACACAACGGTAAATTGTGAACCTCTTATTCGAAAGGTCTTGGGTTCGACTCTACACAAGCTTAATATTAAGAATAATGAATATTGGCTTCAGCCTCTTATCAATCCAAAAAAAAACATATACCCACAAAACCTACAAAGCCAATTAGAGTACTTATCTAACTTAATACTAATATTGTTCATTGCAGTATCCATCTTGAAAACTATATTAATAAAAGTAATCATAAAACTATGATTAAAGTTTTTAAAACCATGAACGGTCACACAGGGCCAATCTAGAACAGACAACTAAGACATCCTAGCATATCCACAACACTATAAACAAAGCACAGTAAATTAAAAAAATATTTTTTGTTTCCTAGTTGTGATAGAGGGATCCTTGTCTAATCGTCAACCAAATAATCATATAGTTTCTTAGAACTTTCACCCTCTAGTGTTGCATCATCTTTATCATGTTGCACGAGTTGTAGCATAGTAGTTGTCGCATGCATAACCTTCGCAACAAATTCTGTGAGTGTGTTGAAGCTCTCATCTAAGGAGGCAACGTTAACTTGTAGGGAGTCAATATCATTTCTACCTTTCTCCATGGTATTCTCCAAATTGTGCCAACTAGCACACTTGCCCTTAGGCTTATTAGAATCATTGACCTGCAGGAAACTAGGGTTAGAAAAAACTTTTTCTTTTCCTTTTTCCATAGAATCGACCAAGGAAATAGCAATCAGCGAGGAGGTATCATTTATTGTGGGAGCAGAAATGGGGCAAGAGAAGTGAAGTCCACAATATTGGTGGTAAAGTTGGCAAAGACATGGGTGGAGTCAAGATTGGGCTCCTTCTCTCCACTTCACTTGCATCCAATTTTGAAGTCTCCTCTTCCACCTCATCTTTTTCAACATACTTTTCCCTAACAACTTTCTCCTTTCTCCTTGTTTTGTTTTTATTTTCACTCAACTATGACCCTGACTCCTCTTCCTTCGTTTCCAATCTCCTATTAGTCATTTTCTTCTAGCTCACTTTACTGTTGGTCAATTTATCAAACCTCCTAGGACCATCGTCATGATCATCTTCAGACTCTATGAGCACAACATTCATAGGGGTTTCAATTTTGGGTTTCTTAACATCCACCTAGGCCCTAACCATATTTATTTTATTTTTTAGATGTTCCAAAGGGAGTGGATGATGGGAATGATTGAGGAGTGTGGGTCGCAAACAACTTCCACCCACAGGAGCTGAAGGATTAGGCTGGCTCTAGATATCATGTAAGGTAACACAACAGAGAGGGCACAAGGCAAGATGAAAGTTATAAAGGTGAAAAATGAGCCCCTAGTGTAATATCACATTTTTTCGTTTCTTTTTCCTATCCCTAATATCCATCATTGAAGCTCTAAATCATGCAACGAGAAGAAAGGGACAGGTATTTCAACATGGTGCATTAAGTATTTAAGTAATGGGAAATAATAGTAATACAAATACCAAATCTACCCTAAAAAGTAAGATACTTCATTATCAAGAGACATACCTCGTCCAACAACTCAAGAAGCTCTTCCTAATTAAACCCCCCTCTATGTTTGATTGGGGCTTCATCTTTCTTGAAAAAGATGTTGAGACTAGTTTTATCTAAAACCTTAGTGACATTCTACCATTTTATTCCCTTCGAGGATAAATAGTTGTCATTGTTATAATCTCCTTATTGACTTGGAAAGTAATGCCATTTATTGTGACTTTTATGTTATTCCAAGGGTTTATGAACTAGATCGAGCAATTTTCATCATGCCCTTCCATCACCTTCATGATAGGGACCAGAGTGACTTCCTTACTTGCCATCCATATATAAGGGGTTTTTCACTTGTAATCCTCAATTTGAGGAGGCTCCACTTGTACCATGCCACCACCTATCTCAATTTCTTGGTCAGGATCTCCTAAGTACTCCAAATGGATAGAATTAAGAAAATGCTCACACCATGAATCCTTATTGTAGAAATAAAAAAACACAGATAACTCAAAAACGTTAAGCTTAGTGTTTAAGAAAACTTTGCAGTTATCGTAATTAATACCTAGAGGGGTAATAAATTGTTCTCCCAAATGCCAACATGGTGACATGTGTGAATGACACTTACCATATTCAATTATCATTCTTACTATTCTTTGGAAATCGTGAATATTAGTATGTGACAAAAGATGGGTAGGATGGAAATAAATGTTTTAACTCGATCTAACTCTAACATAATCACTAGAGATTGTATCAGTGATCCTTACATATCAATTAATTATAGCACCATATATATTACAAAATCCCTCTTTACCATTTGGCACGTGACTCCCTCTTTTCATGATGGAACTTAAATTCAAATTTTAAATAACAAAGCTAGAGAAGCCATTTGTATCTAGCAACAAACTCCCCAGAATCACAATCCCAAGCTAGCCAACGAGTCCGCCATGACATTTCCCTCTCTATAAGTGTGTTGTATTATGCATTTGTCTAGGCCAATGAGGAGTGTCCATATCTCACCAAGAATAGTGGGAATCAACTAGCATGACTCAATATTTCCCTTAATCATCTCCATAATTATTTTAGAATGACCCTCAGTATAGGGTGTTTCTGTCCCATATTAACAACCAACTTTAGACCCCAAAACAATGCTAAGGCTTAAACCACATTATTAGATGTGTGGTCAAAGATACCTCCATAAAGAATAATTAGACAACCAACAAAGTTTTCTACCACACCCCCCTCAGCAACACAACCACCTCTCACAGCACCATCAAAATTTTCACATTTAGTAGGGGGGCCATTTAGCATTTAGTTGAATTAAGGATTCAATGATGTCAAAAACCTTAAAAGTTTTTGGGAGGTTACAAGTTATAGCAATTCTCTGGTCTCCAATAGAGGAGGGGTTAGGGGGAATTTTCCACTTACAAATGACAACATTCTCCTTCAAGAGATTAATTATAATAGAGGCCACCACATAAGCCAGACAAACCTTCTCCTTGAAAACCCAATTGTTCCTCTCTTTCCACGTTCCCTATCACATATGATGTGTGGTCATTTTACATAGTAATCTAATCAAATGGTTGAGGAAAGGAGAATCCTAGTTTAGGATAAATTTTTGCAAGTCTTTCAAGAAGATCCATGGAAGAAATATTTTTAAGGAACAACACCCAAACTTCTCTAAAAATGGACAAGAGAGAAAGATGTGGTAAGTATACTTCTCCTATGTCATGTACAGATAACATCTATTTGGAATTTTAAAGCCCCTTTTCCTTAAGTTGTCAATAGTAAGTGTCTTCCCATGCAAGGTAGTCCACCAAAAGAAATTTATTTTGGGGATCAACTAGCCATTCCAAACATTCTTCCATTATTGGGGGGTTAAATCCCTCTCAAAAAGAGGTAGATATGCATATTTGGCTGTGACTTTTCCAAAAGCATTTTTGTCTGAAACAAAGTTGTCCTCTTTCAGGGAATTGCATGGTACATATTCCCTCTAGGATACTATATAGTTCCACAGCAAGTGATATTAGGCTACAGGGAATTCTACCATCAGTAAGCTTCATCCACTTTCTCCCTAAGGTAAAATAATCTCACTTTCTCCCTAAATTGTAATTTCAGGATATACACAAGTTGAAAATTTTTGCTCATTATTAATGGCTTCTCTTGAAGCCAATTGTCTTCCCAAAATTTGACTCTGGTCCCTCTTATCACCATCCATCTTAAACCCTCCAAGAGAATATTTTTATTCTTAATCAAATTATTCCAAATTTTAGAGTCTGAGGGGGAATAATTTTCATTTAAATAATACACAAAAGGTGAGTTATTAAGATACTTTGTTTTCATAATAACTCCCCAACCTATAGCATTCACAACAAGGGTGTCATCCAATTTTACCGATAAGAGATATGTTCAAATCAATGATTATTTGGATTCTCAAACCTCCTTTGTCCTCAATTTTACACGTCATGTCCCAGTTTACCAAACCAATCCTACTTTTCCCTCAAACTTGTCCAAAATAAATTGTTTTGTACTCTCTCAAGATTCTCAGTCATACCCTAAGAAACTCTAAATAGTGAAATGAAATAAATAGAGATTCCCTAAAGAGAGACCGAAAGTAGTTGAAGTTTACCCATACTACTTAAAACTTTCCCCTTCCATTGAACTAATTTCTTTTGCATTCTCTCAAGGATAGTATTCCAAAATTGGGTAGTGAATTCTTTCATCGTAAGAGGGAGACTAATGTAGGTATAGGAAAACCAATTGATTCACACCCAATCAAAGCAGTTATTCTTCACAAATCAAGGTGAGTATTTAAAAAGTACATTTTTCTCTTATCATAGTTAATCCATTGGCCAAATTCGAAAGCATAATCATCCAACACATTTCTCTAATTCCTAGCTTCCACCATAGAGGAGCAGCCAAAAAAGAAAGGTATTATCCATAAATTGTTGGATAACCTCAGGGGGTAAGAAATCCCTTTAATAGCACCTAATACGACCAAAGCAGTGAAAGATATTGTTGAAGTTGATGAAAGATCAGCCCCACAACTCAAAAGGATCACCTGCATGCAAACACCTATCACAGAAAGAGAGGAGAATAATCTATGAAAGCTGGAATTTCCAAATCCACAAAGGAGGAAACATTCTTGATGAGCAAAAAGAGAGATTATTATTATCAAAATAGAGTCAATATACAAAGATAGATCGATCCTTATAAAAGGAGATCCCAAACCCTAAAAGGTAAAACCCGGGGTCTATTATATTAATTAATAAAAGAATTAATTATTAGATGCCTAAAGTTTAGCTTAAGTAAAATAGAGTTAATTAGAAAATATCTAATTACTCTAACACCCCCCTTAAGATAAACTTAGGGACTAGCTAAAAACCTAGGAACTACTACTAAAAGTAGATTTGGGTCCCAACAATAAGGCCTAATGAGGTACTCAAGTACAACCAAATCTCTAAAAAGAGGAGAAATAGAGAAAACCACATGAGACAAACCCTACTCCAAAAAGAGATGGAAAAAATGCTAAAAGAACTAGTGGAGGACTAAAGTAGCCTCCAAACTAGAGAATGTCCTAGAAAATAGGAACAAAAGAAATGATCATGTACCAAACTAATGAAGCATGTAGAATTCATAAAGCTCTATCAAAAGTAACTGTTGATCTAAATAATCTCCACTGAAATAGAACCTAACCAGGTAGAGAAGACTATAATCTGTATGAGTGCTCGTAGAAGACACCACTTGAATTAGGAGGCATAGAAAGGCAAACAGCTAAACTCAAAGATACATATGGTATGAAACACCAAAGCTTGAAGAGGTAATTAATTGAACATGAAAGACTACAACCAAAGTAGGAATGAAAAGAAGAGTGTACATATGGTAAATGATCCATCTCACTGAAATGCATAAATACCCAACATTGCTTCTACCTAGTACTTAGGAACACATATTGAATACATAGCTCACTCCATCAAACCAATGAAGCATTTGAAACAATAGAAGAAAAAACCCCCTAATGCAGAAAAAGGTGAGGTGACAGGCAACTAGAAAAGTGGGCCAATTAAACTGCATGTCAAGGAACCACGATCAAGATGCACAAAAGAATACATATGTATGTATTGGGGTGATCAATCTCAGACACGTCAGAGGCTACTATCATGGAAGGAAATTTTTTTGGATAAAGGAAGATGGAAAATAATGAAAAACATTAACCCCCCATGGTACTTTAATTAAAGTAATGCATATACAATAAATCACAAGATATGGGGAATCCCAATAATATAATAATCTACATGTGTGTCCTCAAGTGACATTGCTTGAATCAGAAGGCAAAATGAGGCAAAACTGTTGGAAATATAAGAGGAGTAACTAAGAGGGGAGGAATAAATTAGTTACCACCAAAATAAATCCTAGATCCCTTAGATGTCAACACACAATATAAACTCTAAAATATTGTAGCTTGGTAAATACACATGCACTCCATTAATATTGATAATATGTTGTAATTCGGTAACCAATGAAATAACAACTATAACTCAAAAAATGCTTAACATGAAAATCTTATGATATTATCTGTGATTAACCTTAATTAAATTAGTTGTGCATATTCATGGAAAAAAAAAAACATGAACACAAGTGACATCAAGATTTAACATAGAAACCCAATTTGGGAAAAACCACCGATTGCAACTAGTTACTGATTTTCACTCTTCTAAATTGAGCCTTGTTAGGAGTCAACCCTATTAAAGGTAACAAAACATGTTGTTAGGTGTGACCTTATTAGAGGATTTGATCACCCTGTTAAGAGTGGCACTTCAATCTAGAAATGTCACCTTGTTAGAGGATTTACAAATAGTTGTTATGCCAACTCTGTTAAGAGATTTAGATCACTGCTACAATGGTTAGAGAGTAACAATGAGATGACCTAACTTTTGATGCAACTGTATTGCTGATTTCAGATTTCAATTCTGGCTCGAATACTTGATCCTTCTTGATCAAATGTATCTTTGCAACTCCTCAAGGATATTCCACTTATCCTTCTAATTCACTTCCTCTAAGAATATTCTATTCTTCCATGTACTCACACACACATTCAATCCTCAACTTGACCTTATATCATATCCATTGTTAAGTTGACTTTAATATAACTTAGAATAATTAATATTCATCTCCTTAGTCGGCTAGAACCAAAAAACAAATCCAATAAACTCAATATGCCAAAACAAGAAAATCCTTTAATAGTCAACCTTGCTCGATTGACACTAACTCATAAATGATTTTCTTATGTTAACCAAGTGAACTCAATTAACATTGTATATTCACAAACTTCCTTTGGTAACCGAGTGAGCTTGGTTGACATTGGTTCAATCCAACATTTCCTTTGTTACCCAAGTGAGCTCGGTTAACACTCAATTTATGTGAACTTCTCTTCGACGCCTGAGTGAACTCGGTAGACACTGCCTTTTGAACTTGGCAAACACTAGAATGCTCGACAGACATAGGAAACTGTCTTCATCGCCTGAGTGAGCTCGGCATACACTTACTAGTAAAGATATGGCATTTTGTGTATCATCAAAGACAATATGCAATTAACCAATTATTTTCAACAAAAACAACTAAAACAAGAATATAGATGCAATATGACACTTTATCTTAGTGTGTTTGCAAGAATGCATACAATGGATGTCTAAATATACCAGAAGAGACATAAGTTTGATACAATAGATAGTGCAACCCATGACAAATCATCTAAAGCAACAAAATCTATCCCTAAACCTGAAACAACCAAGATATCCACTGGAATGCAAAAATAAAAAATAAAATTGAATTGAATATGCCTAGAGAAAAATCTGGAAAAATAACCATCATTAATGGAAAGAGTTCTGAAAGATCTTTCTAATGATATAAAGAATTCCCAAATCAGAGATCAGATGCTCAAGATATGTCTCCCAGAGTGAAAAATAAAACTCTAAACTTTAACAATAAAAAAGCATCAAAACTGTTAATTGCATGTACCACTATGACAGGCTTGGAACCAACTTTCCAACAATATCTCATTTGCAAAAAATGGACTCTGTACACCTGAGATATGATCTAAATGTAACATAGGTCCAAACAGAGTCAGATGGGCTAACATTTGTCATTGATGAAATGTTGATGTTAGCAAGTGACAAACACAAATTTGATGGTCAAATGGCCATTGAGGTAAAAAAAAAAGTTTGAAAAGTTCACCCAAGTGCCAAATTATTATTTTTTATAGAAAAGAGCAATCTATCTGAAAAATCACTAGGTCGCTAGAAAAAGCCAAACGTACTAGAAAATATAAATCTAGATTTGCCAAAAGAAACATGCATTGAATAACAAGGCTAAAGTTGGAAAAATATTTTGATGGCCGAATAAATGTCTCCAAAGCTAGCATAAATTTGCATTCAACACAAAAAATTGCTTGTGATTGGAAAAAATAGGAAACCACTGGTATCCAGTCTGCACATCAATTACCATAAACCTCTATTTGGATGAAACCACTAAACAGATACCCAAATTGCTTACACAAAGGAAAAACACACCCAAGAAACTAGAAACTGAACAATTGGTGGGTGACAGTCTGTGGGGCCCCAATGCACTTGTGGCATAAAAAATGAAGTGCTTCCCAAAAAAGGGTAGTGGAGCTGAAAATCAAGGGCTCCCCTTTATGCAAACATAGTGAACATGGAATGGGCCACTAATAAATCTAATGGTACAAAGTTCACAAAACAATACTCTAAAAGAGCCTGAAAACTGCCAAAACATGTGGTAGAAGAAAGAGCATCTGCTCTTTGAGCGTCAACTTTGGACATTGAGTAGGGAAATCCAAAATTTGGTCCATAAAAAGAGGCATAAAGCCGAAAAGTGTGCATAAAAATTACAATAAACCTTTAAAAATTTGTGGCTTCTAACGTGCCACATGGTGAGTGGAGGAGCCTACTCCAAAAACTGTGCCCAAAAAGAAACAACGCTTGGGAGTGCTAAAAATAATGTTAATAATTCTAAGAAAAAAACATGTCGTGCATAGTGGGAAGATGAGTTTCAGCCAATAATGGAGGGCCAAATATCTGGAAACCACTCCCAAAAGGTTTACATAGTTTGACATGTATGGTATGCAATAGAGCATGGGACATGGACAGAGCCAGAGGCCAAGGTGGGAAAGCCACATTTAAAGATGCGTGAGACTACAAAGAAATGCAATCCTAAATAAAAACTTGCATGCCATAAAAATTCCACAATATCCAAAAAGTGGAAGATGGTCGTGCATGAAGAGTGGGAGCCAAAAATATTAGTTACCAAAAACAATGCTCGTTCACCAAAGAATCCCCAAGTGGGGCAAAAAGGCATGCAACTGGCCACCAAAAAGATTGGCCAAAAAAAATTAGACAAATGGGACCACGTCACTGTTGGAAGCATGCATGTTGATGATACTTCTATGGGGGAGTATTGTAGAAACATGATTAGATCATTATCATGATGATATGTTACATTCATGACTGTGTTTTTCATTGATGTCAACATAGCAGTTTACTATGGTATCTGATAGAAGAACAACAGTAAAGATCAAGTTGTTATGGATAGATCATTAAGCAATTTCACTAAGCGAGGTTAAAGGGAGATACTAATAAGTGTCTAGTATATGCAACTAACCTTGGAAGCATAAGATATTAAGTCTGGAAGAAGTTATGCAAGATTTGGTGAAGATTGTTATAAGATAGAGTTTATAGAAGCATGTTCTGGTAAACTTGTTATATCTCTTAGCAGAGTTGTTACTCTGAGAAGCAAGGTTAAAGGCATGTAGAAGACATGTTGGAGATGACATGGCTAAGCTTGCTCATCATAATATTACACATAAATAAAAAAATTCAAGTTACAAGGTGACAGATTAATTTTATCGCTAAGTGTAACATGTTCTTAATGAGGTCCTATAATAATTAAGTGAAAAGGTGTAATAGCCAACTCAAGGAATTGTTTTATGGATTCAATATAAAGGAAGGACATTTTTCCTTGTCATGTATAAATGAATAAACAATTGCAAGAAGCATGAAGAATGGAACAGAAGATAAACAAGTTGATATGCGAGGATAAGCAATACAGAGCAAAGTTGGAGAGAACAGGGTTTAATTCTTAGATCCAAGGTTCATGACCTAGTCTACAAGGTTTGATAGTGATTGGTCCAATTGATAGGACAAAGAAAAGAGGTTAAATCATAGTACAAACAATTATTTTGAAAGGAATAATTGAGAGATTAGTTGGATAGTGAGTTTAGTGGTCTTGCCTTAGAAGTTGTTTGGACAGTGGGTCCTTCTATCTTTTACAACTCCTAACAAGGTTGGAATCTCCTAATAGGGATTCAAAGTCTCCTAATAGGGACTCTTATGTACTGAATGTGTTTATAGACTCCTAATAGGGTCCATCCTCTAACAAGGAATATATATATATTTGGTGTAATTGTGTATGTGCATCTTGTTATGGTTGTTTTTTACTTTGATTGAATGGTTAAGATTAATTAAGGTTGATAACTGTTTTAATTAGATAACTGATTCACCCCTCCCCCCAATTATCTCGGTGGACTATTGCAGGCCCATGTGATCTCCAAAGCACCTCATTCAATGCCTTGAGTGTGGTTGCTGAGGTGGACAAAAATAGAACTGGCATTGCATCCAAGATATGGTCCAAAGGGGTGGATAGTTGAAGTGATTTGTGATGAGTCCAAGGTCTAGCAACACACAGATATAATACCCACAAGGTACGAATTGTACCTGCATAACCCATTAAAAAGAGTTGTCCTCCTTTTAAAAAAATTCTTTTTGTGAAAAAATTTTATGGACACCTTTCTGTTAAAAAATGCATGCTCCCTTTTGATCTAAAGAACCCAATGTTTTTAAAAATAAAAAAGAAAGGCTTTGAATAATAAAAAATTTAATAAAAAAAAATCACCTCATTTTGTGTGCCCAAGCCATATGGTCTGGGTCACTTATTTTTGCCTCAGATTTCAACAACGTCCAAACTAGATGTATTTTATATGGAAATAGGAGTTTTTTAGCATTGTGAGCTCAATGGTGATGTATATTTAGGCTCAAAGTGCTACCAAAAAAAGGTGTCCTCTCCCCTCCCTAGATCTAATACAAAACACTTTTGAAAATTGAATCCCTTTGAAAGAGAAAACATAGATCTAAAAACCAAGGCGAACCTCTTATAAATAGAACATGGGCATGAAGATCTAGATCTCTAATACTAGGCTAAAGTTGATGAAATATCAATCCCCAACTCCCAAGAATCAACTACATGCAAACACGTGTCACAGAAAGAGAGGAGAAAAAGCTACGGAGGCTACAATTCCCAGATCCATAAAGGAGAAAACATTCATGATGAGAAAAAAGAGAGATTGCTATTATCATAAGTGAATTGATATAGAAAGAGAGATCAATCATTATAAAAGGAGATCTTAAAGCCTAAAAGGTAAAACGTAGGTTGCATTTTAAAAATTGATAAAAGAATTAATTATTAGATGTCTAAAGTTTAGCTTAAGTAAAATAGAGTTAATTAGAAAATATGTAACTACTCTAATAGACTGTTGACAATTGGCTAATGAAGATATATAATTGTTGTCATTTATGGCAACACATGATGCACATGCTTACAGGAAACCTTAGAAATAAAGATACTTAGCTTTTGGTATTCAAAAAATTGTCTAAGTATGAATTTGGTTTACAACAATATATTATTTTGCATGTAATTTATTACTAATGTCATATTATGACTAGCAAAGTTAGACGGAGATAGTGTACATGATGATGATGTGTATAACCTTAGACATTAGTATGAACTGTATAAAAAAGAGATGTTCATATTTTACCTCTAAAATAGGACAATGAAATTAAAGGAAAGGAATTATTTTGTTTACAAAATAATTACTTGTCCAATTAGGGTTGGCATCGCAGATGTTTACTCTAAGTTGGAAAAGTATGTTGTGGCCTTAGTTGACCTAACATCAAATTGTGAAAGGCATGTTATTTATGCAAAGGACATCTTGCAAATTCAAGTGTGGTAGTTATGCAAGTGATGTATTATGATAGGCGAACTTTCTGTGAAAGTGATAAATGCGAAGTTGATTTTGTGATCCGAGATTGAACCAAGGAAGAAGTTATAGAATCTATATTCTAGAGTTCTAATTACGTGTTTGGGTAGTGAGCTCTTCTTGTAATTGGAAGTGCATGTTTGAGTAGTGGGCTCATCTTGCATCTACTGTACTACAACTTCTAGCAGGTTGGAATCTCCTAATAGGGATTCAAAGTCTCTGTTACCTATTTTTGCCTCCAACCAAAAAATTTGAAATTGAATGCCAGCCCACCCAATGGTCTTTAACCATCTTTAGTATTATTTAAATGCCCTAGAAATACGAAAGATAAATAAATAAAGATTTTATGGTATTTCCTATTTTCCTAAATTTGTTTCCCCTGGCTCGCAACTTTCTGCGCCGTCAGATCTTGCATAGATCTATGGTGGGCACTTTTTCGCTTTCTCAAAACAAGTGATCTTTACATGATGTGGGGAAGCGTCATCGCGACACATGGCAATTGGGTCCATGTTCTTCTTGTGGGCTACAAGTTGGGAAGCTACTGGGTGAGCTAGCAATTTTATTGGTGGGCACTTTCTCGCATTCTGTGTTTTGTCAAACTTCCTGACAATGCGAGCAAGCGCTAGATCGCCACGTGTCCTCGCGGGCCCAAAGGAATAAAAGTTACAATTAGGCATTGAAGCTATCACATGTTCTCTGTTTGTACCTTCCACCGTCCGATGCAAACAGATCTGCAATGGGTGCTTCCCCACATTATGAAGATGCAAGGATGTTAAGGAATGCAGGCAAGCACCTCGTTGCCGCGTGTCTTTGTGAGGTCAGGTTGATTTCATAAGCCACAAGGTGATGCCAGGTGGGGCTAGGTTGTGCTAAGGTGTATGCTGAGTAGTTTGTGGGCCTAGAAGTATTAAGGGCAAGCGCGGTATAATGAAGATCTTTCATGATCATTGATCTTAGAGAGATCAATGATCAACGCTTTCTCGCATTATGAAGATGCAAGGTAATTAAACAATGTGGGAAAGCACCTGAAGGACACATGTCCTTATGGGCCCGGCTAAGGCATTAACAATTAAGGCTAATGGTTATGTGACATCGTGGTTAAGTTGGGAAGGTGGCTTAGTTAATTGAGAAGATGTGGTCAACTATGTGGAAACTTTACAGGGTGGCAAAATGAAATGAAATTATTGGCCCACGTGGCCCATTTTGGTTGTAAGACTTAGTTGACCTGTTGACTTTGTTGACTGATGAGCTAGAAACAAAGGAAATTGAGTTTTCTTGCACGATTTGATCCTCATGATCAATTCCAACTACTCTTAAATGAATGCTGAACCTAGTAAATAGCAAGAGAACACTCCACCACCCCAGTTTATCCATCTACTTGGTTAGAATGGTTTGATGGTGTCGTTTCTGTCAGGGCCCTATTTCAAGAAAATATCAAATTTCATTGTATTTGGATCTATGCCTAGATCAAATTTTCTCTAGATCTCTAAAGAGACTTAATGGCAGTGGTTGTGGAGTAACTTCAATTAGAGGACATCTCAGTTATGCCTAAGCTATAAAGGAATTTTTTGTAGATTTTGTTGAGGTTGACACTTCTCTATTTTCTCTAAAATTGCTCTACAATTTCACTGTAAATCTGCTTTGCCTCTAAATTGTATGACATTCTTATCTCCTTCAGCCATTGATGTGAAGTGCAAGAACTATTTGCCTCTCATTGATGTATTATAGGTATTTGCAATCTTGCATGACTGTATCTCTTTTGACCTATGAATGGTATATAAGTGAATCCTCTCTTTCCTTGTGTCATTCATTTGGGTTTTCTTATATGCATGTGATTGTTAGATTAAAGCAAGTCTAGATGTGTATATCTTTTGGTGTCATGATGGTTGAATAGTGCATGTATGGGCAGAGATTGGTTTGAACACTCTATTTTTGGTGCATCACCCCCCTTAGGTTAGAATAGGTAGATTTTCTTCTATGCATTCCTTCTCCCTTTTCCTCTCCAAGAGTAGTTAGGTGCACCTTGATCATAAAGGAAGTCAACCTTCTCTAGAGACTCAACCTCACAGTTCAAGTCCCACAGCTTGGAGGTTGTTTCCATGTTTCACAAGGTTGTCCTTAGGTAAAAACTTTGGACAAGGGTGCAAATTTTCGTGACAATAATTTTTGGCACACCCGGTGGGACTGTATTCAGAAAATTTCTAGTCTATTGGTGTCAAAAGGAAGATTTCAAGATTAATACAGGGGATATAGTACTGGCTTCGGTGTTCAAGTCTTCAAGGGATTCATTCTTCAAGTACTTGGTGACTTTGAGCTTCAAATACATTTGGCTCCAGACCAAAGTTGTAGTAATTCATGCCCAAAGCTGAAACAAGGGCATCTTCTAGAGGTAAATTTCAGTACCAAGAGCTTTCATTTTTAAATCCTAGAAGAAGGAAGACTAGAGTATCTTTATCACCAGTTAGGAGTGCAATAGTAACAAATACACCTGCAAGATCCATCTCTACTCCTCCTGCTATTAGATCTCAACCTAGATTGCCATCAACACATATCAATAGATCACTTGTCTATATGGCACAACCTAGAGCTCATGCTGTTGCCACCTTTAATGGTGGAAGTCCTCTTTAATTGGCCCAAAGACATGACATACCAATAGCTGCACTCAAAAGTATACTAGAATTTACTGGTGAAACTTCTATCTCTCCCTTAGAACACATTCAAGAAGTTGCACATATCTACAATATCCATGGTTTTATAGAAGATGATGTTGCAATTAGGCTTCTAGCCTCATCCTTGAAAGGAAAAGAACTACAATGGTATAGAGGTTTGGCTCATGGTTCTATAGCAAATTGGGATGGATTAGGAGTAGGACTGTGCAAACACTTTGAGGACAAAAGTGACCATTTGTCACTTTTAGAATAGTTGACTACTATAAAAAGAGCCCCCCATGAATGTATGATTGATTTCAACTATAGATTTCAAAAGACATGGGATAGAATACCTACTTTAGTAAAGCCTACCCTTGGTAATGCCTTCTTGCATTACCTCAGAGCTTTTAACAGTGACATTGCCACTACAATCCAAACTATGGGAGGAGATACCTTGCCTAATGCTTATGACATAGCAATAAAGTCAGAAAACATCCTAATACAAGGAGGTAAGCTAGCTCCAAGGCCTCCTATGCCTTTCTTCATCGACGTTCCAAATCACCAACCGACAATGACTCCTCTTCCCACAACTTCCACATCACGATCCATTGCTCTAGTCACTCAAGCTTCCACATCTTCAAATGGAATAGATGAAATCAAGGAGATGATGCAATCTATGATGCTGAACATAGAGAACATAGATAAAAGATTGTAGGGCCAAGAGAAGAAGCTAGAGGATAGCTTCTCTGTGATGCAGAAAGTGAGCAACAAGGTGGTGACTTTAGAGAGACAACAAGCTCAAGGTAGTAAGGCTCATCAATTGCAATATCAAACTCTAAACAGTGGTAGGCCTCCAAATCATAATCATGGGAACAATTCCTTTGATCAGAATAGGTAGAATAGCCATGCTTCAACCTCAAATGTAAACCAAAGTAGGGCCATAGTTCCTCAAAACAACATGGCCCAAGATCAAGATTTTTGTCCCTCCTGTAACTACTCCTATGCCCGTTGCATGTTTCAGAAGGTTGAATCTTATTTGGCTTTGACCATCCAAGAGCTTGCAACATGACAATCATATAAGGAGGACCAATTTAAAGATGCTCGCATATGCAAGGACAAGGTGATTGCTCCTTTATGAATCATCAGGTGGAGGAACATTGTAATGTAAACTAGGATTCCATTGCTCACAACACTAGGAGCAAAAGAAGAGCTATTGAAGATGCTACCCCTCCTCCTCCCAATCATGCCTCAACTTCAAATGCAATACCTCATGAACAAGCAATAAATGATCAATCAAATACCTTTTAGTAGCAAAGGAAAAATAATGGCAGAAAGGATGTAAGTGATCCTCAGGTTGTTCCATCTCAACCTCCTACAAAAGTAGCTCCCAAGGCTTCTACCAAAGTACCTACTATGCCATTCAGTGTGGTACAACAAATGAAGAAGACAAATGTGAATATTTCCATGTGGAATGCTATTGCTACTATACCCATGCAGAAGAGGTTGTTGCAACAAGAATTGGAAAGTATTGAACCAAAGGGTCAGCCACCCAACATGGAAAGTGCCACAAGCCTAGTAAAACCATCAAATGAGGTAGAAACAAGTAATTATCCCCTCCATTTTATGTTTATCTAATTATAGGGGGTAAACTAGTCCACAATTGCATGGTTGATTCAGGGGCTAGTAGTTCAGTGATGCCTAGGTGTGTTGCTGATGTTTTGGAAATGAAATATGAGCCCATTGTTAGAGATGTATTGCAGTTGGATGGTAGTACTATCAAGACTGTAGGGATCCTTAGGAATGTGGAAATGGCCGTACATGCATGCCCTGGTTGTATTATAACTCAAGATATATCCGTTGCTGAAGTCAAGCCACATTTTGCCATCTGTCTGTCAAGAGACTGCACTGCCCAAATAGGTGGTTACATATCTTTTGATTGGTCATATATGCCTTTTAGAACAAGATATGGGACCAAAGCTTCAATCAGAGCACAACCCCTAGCCCTCCATCATGCTGAACCCTACACCCCTAATCTCATCAACATGAATTGCACTATCCTAGAAATGGATGAGAATGACATAATGAATGAGCCTACTACTTCCCTAGCAGAGATACCTAATTTTCTCTTAGATGAATGGGCTAATGCATATCAATTTGATCCTATGTCAGAAACCCTTGAGACAGGCCTTAGTACATATTGTATATTAGAGAAGGATGCTCTAGTTCCTAATCTTGTGGAGACTAAAGAAGATGTGAGTGAGAAATGGAGTATGTACTTTGATGGATCAAGGAATAAAAATGGATCAGGGGTTGGTGTGATGTTTATTTCTCTTGCACAAGTAAGGTACTACTTCTCCTTTAGCCTCTAGTTCAATTGCACTAATAATGTGGCCGAGTATGAATCCTTGATTCAAGGTCTCCTACTTGCTCAAAAAAGAGGAATTCAAGCCTAGAGATAGTGAGTTGGTGGTTAATCAAGTGAGAAATCAAAATATCACCAAGAACGGTTTGCTCAAGTCTTATAAACATAGGGTATGGGATTTGCTTGAGGGTTTCGATGCATTTAATATTCAAAGCATCCCTAGAAAAGAAAATAGATATGTTGATAGACTTGCAGCAATAGGTACATCTCATGATGTGCTAAGGAATCTTGAGGAGAAGAAGAAGCAACAAATCAAAATGGTAGTAAGGCCTGACATCCCTGACAACAACATCCATTAGCAAGTGTTTGAATTTGATGAACAGATCGTAAGCTTCTTGCAAAATGAAGCAAAATTTTCAGATAGAAACCAGTCGAGACTGCAGGATCAGTATGGTGATCAAATCATTAATCTCAGTTCCAACAAATTGCCTAAGGGTCTCATTACCTTAGAGAGTGTTTTCAATCTTGATGACCAAGCAAGAGGCAGAGTCATGAACCTAGCTACTGACAAAGATGATCACACCCTAGTCATAGTTGCTAATGGAAAATCCTTAAACATGGGGAAGGTATGTTCTGAGATTGAGCAAAAAAGTTTTATTCATCTATGTCAAGAATTTAAGGATGTATTTTACTGTACGTATGATGATTTGAAGGGTTTTTACCCAAGGTTGTTTCAACATAGCATAGATTTAATTGATAATGTCAAACTAGTAAGACAAAAACAGAGGCCAGTGAATCCCAAAATTGAACCCTTAATGAGAAAAGAGCTATCCAAATTGATTGAGGCCAATATAATTTTCCCCATCAAGCACTCGTTATGGGTAGCAAAGCTTGTCCATGTTAGGAAGAAGAATGGAGAAATTAGATTGTGTGTGGACTTTAGGGACCTTAACCAAGCTTCCCTTAAAGATCACCATCCTCTCCCTTCCATGGAGCGGATTTTGTCCAAGGTTAGTGGTTCAAAGAGGTTTTCATTTCTTGATGGATTTTCTGGCTATAATCAAGTGGTGGTCAAAGAGTCTGATAGGTACAAGACTGCATTTACCACCAAATGGGTAACCTATGCTTATTGTAAGATGCCATTTGGACTAACCAATGTAGGTGCTACATTTTAGAAGTCAATGGAGATGGCCTTCAAAGATGTGATTGAAAAGTTTGTATTAGTTTACCTTGATGATATAACAGTGTATTCAAAGAATGTAGAAGATCATTTTGATCATTTGAGACAAGTGTTTTTAAGGTGTAGAGAGTTTGGGGTATCCCTTAACCCAAGCAAGTGTGTCTTTGCTACCAATCAAGGAAAATTATTAGGACACATTGTATCTGAGGATGGTTTAACCATTGATCCAGAAAGAACAAAATCAATACTTGCTCTCCCTCTTCCTAAACATAAGAAAGGGTTGCAAAGTTTCCTTGGTAGGATAAATTTTGTGAGAAGATTTATCCCTAATCTTGCTACCATGGTAAAACCCCTTATGACTATGCTCAAGAAAAGTATGGTCTTTGCATGGACCAAGGAAGGGAAGGAAATTTTTGAAGAGATCAAGGTAGCCATAGCCTCAACCCCTAATCTCATTAATCCAAATTTTGAAAAGGATTTCATCCTTTATGCCCTAGGTGGTGAGTCAAGCATTTCCGCTGTCTTGACTCAAACAAATGATAAAGATGAAGAGCATCCCATAGCCTTCTTTAGTGAAGGGCTTAAAGAGTATGAAAACAAATACAACTATGTAGAGAAGCAAGCCCTTGCAATCATCAGAACTTTAAAGAAATTTAGACACCTCCTGTCTCATAATAAAATTCATTTGTCAGTACCCCATGCGAGTGTGAAAGATTTTCTTTTGAGCAAAGATATTAGTGAGAAGAGAGCTGGTTGGATTACTAAAGTAATGGAATATGATGTTGACATCTAGATCACCAAGCTGGTAAGAGGGAGGGGGTTGTGTAAATAGATGATATCATATCAAGAATCAGATGAGGAAGTTGCTATGATACTAACAGAACAATAAGAGACAAGAAATGATGACCCAAGGAATTGGATGGATGATATGAGGAATTTCTTGTTAGGCAACATATATCCTCAATGATTAGATAGAACCAAAAGGAGACAATATAGATTACAGTCAATTCCTTATGTCATAGTTGATGGTATCCTTTTTAGGAAAGATTTTAATGGAGCCCTATTAAGATGCATTGACATAGACCAAGCTGAAATAATGATCAAAGAGCTTCATGATGGTCCTGATGGTGGTCACTTCTCAGCAAGGACAATTGCAATGAAGATCATGAGCGTTGGTTACTACTGGCCATCCCTATTCTATGATTGTCATAGGTATGTGAGGAAGTGTGAAAAATGTGCCTTCTTCTCTGGTAAGAAAAAGTTTGCAGCTCTTCCTCTTCATCCCATTCAGGTGGACCAACCTTTTGCTCAATGGGGATTGGATTTTATAGGCCCTATCAATCCTTCTTCGAGTTTTGGTCACAAATGGATTTTAGCTACTACAGATTACTTCACCAGATGGATAGAGGCAGTTGCATTGAAGGACACCACAAAATCTTTAGTTGTTGAGTTCCTTGATGGAATTGTGACCAGGTTTGGTGCCCCTTCAACCATTATTTCAAATAATGCAAAATATTTTGTTGGAGCTCAGATTTGTGCATGGGCAGTTGACCATGATATCTACTTGAGCACATCCTCAAACTACTATCCTCAAGGCAATGGTTTGGCTGAGTCATCCAACAAAAACCTGATTAAGATTATGAAAAGAACTATAGAGGATAACCAGAGGTGTTGGCATCAAAAGTTGAGGACTACACTATGGGCTGATAGAATAACACCTAAGAGGTCAATAGGAAATTCACCATTTATGTTGGTATATGGCAGAGAAGCAAGGCTTTCAATTTCATTAGAATTCTCATCCCTAGAACTAGCTCATCAACTGGAGCTAATTGAAGATGATGCCATGACAGTGAGAATGGTAGAGCTGGAAGATAAAAGAAGTTAGGCCATGCAGACCCTAGAAATACATCAGCAACAGGTGAAAGGGAGCTTTGACAAGAAGGCTAGGGTCAGAATCTTTAGAGAAGGTGATTTGGTTTTGAAATGGGATGCAGACAGAGCAAAGCCAGGGAGACACTCAAAATTTGATGCACTATGAAGTGGTCCCTATGTGATTGTTAGTTGAAAGCAGGCTAATGCTTTTCAATTAAGCAAGCCTGGTGGTGAAATTTTGCCTATCCCAGTCAATGGGATCTATCTCAAACCATGTTTCTAACAAGGGTTGAGGTTTCATGCACATAGGTAGCTTAGTTTTCTTCGTGTTGGTTTTCAGCTTTCCAAGAAGTGCACGAGCACATGTGTTTTGCTGAGTTGTAGAGGAGCAGAGATAGAGCTTTTAGTGTTTTACTACTGCAGAGGTAGGGTTAGGGTTTCACAGTGCACTGATCCACAGTTCTTACGACTCTATGGCCCATGGATGCATAAGGTCACTAGTCATACGCATAGCTGGCTTGTGTCCCCTTTGAGTCACCAGAATGTTACCTATTTTTTCGTCCCACCAAAAAAATTGAATTTGAATGTCGGCCCACCCAACGGTCTTTAACCATCTTTAGTATTATTTAAATGCCCTAGAAATACAAAAGATAAACAAATAAAGATTTTATGGTATTTCCTATTTTCCTAAATTTGTTTCCCTTGGCCTACAACTTTCCATGCCATCAGATCTTGCATAGATCTATGGTGGGTGCTTTTTTTCTTTCTCAAAACAAGCAATCTTTACATAATGTGGGGAACTTTCATCATGATGCATGGAAAGTGGGTCCATGTTCTTCTTGTGGGCTACAAGTTGGGAAGCTACTGGGTGAGCTGGAAATTTGATTAGTGGGCGCTTTCCCACATTCTGTGTTTTGTCAGACTTCCTGACAATGCGGGCAAGCCCTAGATCACCACGTGTCCTCGTGGGCCCAAAGGAATAAAAGTTACAGTTAGGCATTGAAGCTATCACATGTTCTCAATTTGTACCTTCCACTATCCGATGCAAATAGATCTACGATAGGTGCTTCCCCGCATTATGAAGATGCAAGGATGTTAAGGAATGCGGGCAAGCACCTCGTTGCCGCATGTCTTTGTGAGGTCAGGTTGATTTCATAAGCTGTAGGGTGATGCCATGTGGGGCCAGGTCATGCTGAGGTGTATGTTGAGTAGTTCGTGGGCCCAGAAGTATTAAAGGTAGGCATGGTATAATGAAGATCTTTCATGATCGTTGATCTTATGGAGATCAACGATCAGTGCTTTCCCGCATTATGAAGATGCAAGGTAATTAAACAATGCGAGAAAGCGCCTAAAGGATATGTGTCCTTATGGGCTTGACTAAGGCATTAACAGTTAAGGCTGATGATTATGTGACATTTCGATTAAGTTGGGAAGGTGGCTCAGTTAATTGAGAAGATGTCATCAACCACATGGAAACTTTACGAGGTGGAAAAATGAAATTAAATTATTGGCCCACGTGGCCCATTTTGGTTGTAAGACTTAGTTGACCTGCTGACTTTGCTGACTGATGATCCAGAAATGAAGGAAATCAAGTTTTATTGCATGATTTGATCCTCATGATCAATTTAAACTACTCTCAAATGAATGTTGAACCCAGTAAACAGCAGGAGAACACTCCGCCACCCCAATTTATCCATCTACTTGGTCAGAATGATTTGATGGCGTTGTTTCTGTCAGGGCCCTGTTCCAACAAAATATCAAATTTCATTGTATCTGAATTTGTGCCCAACTTAGATTTTCTCCAGATTTCTAAAGAGACTTAATGGCAGTGGTTGTGGAGTAACTTTAGTTAGAGAACATCTCAGTTATGCCTAAGCTATAAAGGAAATTTTTGTAGATTTTGTTGAGGTCAACTCTTCTCTATTTTCTCTGAAATTGCTCTACAATTTCATTGTAAATCCCCTTTGCCTCTGAATTGTATGACATTTTTATCTCCTTCAGCCATTGATGTGAAGTGCAAGAACTATTTGACTCTCATTGGTGTATTGTAGATATCTGCAATCTTGCATGACTGTATCTCTTTTGACCTATGAATGGTATATAAGTGAATCCTCTCTTTCCTTGTGTCATTCATTTGGGTTTTTTGATCTGCATGTGATTGTTAGATTAAAGCAAGTCTGGATGTGTATATCTTTTGGTTTCATGATGTTTCAATAGTGCATGTATGGGTAGAGATTGGTTTGAACATTCTATTTTTGGTGCATCACCCCCCTTAAGTTAGAATAGGTAGATTTTCTTCTATGCATTCCTTCTCCCTTTTCCTCTCCGAGAGTAGTTAAGTGCACCTTGATAGTAAAGGAAGCCAGCCTTCTATGGAGACTCAACCTCATAGTTCAGGTACGACAGCTTGGAGGTTGTTTCCATGTTTCACAAGGTTGTCCTTAGGTAAAAACTTTGGACAAGGGTGCAAACTTTTGTGACAACAGTCTCCTAATAGGGACTTTCTATAGTGAATTTCCTCATCGACTCCTAATAGGTTCCATCCTCTAATAAGGAACATATATATCACTATATTATCTAGTAGGTATCATCCCCATCGGGGTTTTCCCTTAGCCAAGGTTTCCCTAGTTAACAAAATATGGTGTTATGAGTTATCTTTGTGCATGGTTGCTATTAATATTCAACATTACTTGTTTACTTTTTTATGCATGGTTTAAAGTAATAAAAAATATCTAGTTGACAACTAAAGTTTATAGATCACTCATTCACTCCCTCTCAATAATTCCTATTTCTAACAATTGGTATCAGAGCACAGTTACTTAGAAGAGACTTAATAGCTTAAGTAAGATCCCTATGGATATGGAATAGTTGATGAAGAACCTTGAAGAGGCACTTGAAAATTTTTATCTCCTTATTGAAGAAAGAGCTAAGCTGAAGGATAGATATGAAGATTGCAAGGTATATATTGGAAAATTGAAGGACAAGATTGAACATCTGAAATCCAAGCTTGAATTTGCTAAATCTAAAATTTGTGATGATGATTATTCAAAGATAAAGATAGAGTACAAGATCTTGAAGCATGAACTAAAGATTTCTAATCTAAAGTTGACTTTGAAGAGTGATCCTAGCAAAGTTGAATTTGATATGAAGACTAAGAATACATATCTTAGAGCAAGTCTGGCGAAGAAGACATTTGAATTTGAAACATTGAAAGAAGATCATGAAGAACTTTATAAGTACAACACTATTTTGAAAGGTGAACTAACTCAATCCAAGTAGCAACTTGAGAAGCTTTATTCTCTCAGAGAAAAGCTTGATGATTCAATGTCAGTGTACAGAGACCTACTTATGATAAGACTGGTCTTGGCTATCTATTTAATATGTCTGCAAAGAAACCTAAAAATAGATTTGATCTGAAAGAAAAAGATAAATCTAATGATAAGATTGAATCCAGTCAATCTTCATATAAATGTAAAGAAGTTGAACAAGACAAGGAAGTTGAGATATTGGATGAACCAAAGCAAGTGGAATCTCCTAAAGAAACCAGGTATGAATTTAGAGGTAAGTGTTTTTCATGTAATGAAATAGGTCATATGAAAAGAGATTGTACAAATAAGTCATTTAATCATGTTAAGGATTTTTATTATCATAATTGTCATGGTATAGGTCATAAAGTAATTGATTGTAGAAAACCTAAATATGATAATAATAGAAGGTATCGTAGAATGTCTGAAAATACTAATCTTACAGATAGAAGAAGATCTAATGAAAGGACATCAAGAGAAGGAAGACCTTATGAAGAAAGAAGATAGATCGTGTGTTATATGTGTAACAACTTTGGACACATAGCTCATTTTTGTCATGCACCTAATGATCAATATAATCCTAGGAGTAGAACTCTAGTATGCCAATTATGCAACAACTTTGGACATACAACAAAGTATTATAGAATGGACAAACACTTTAGAAATAGAAGGAACAATGGAAGAAACTTTGAAAATAGAAGGATTGATGGAAGAAACATTACAAATGATAGAAGGAACCATGAAAGGAACTCCAAAACTAAGGAAGACAATGAGGAACAAAGAAATGTAGTCAGTGAACTTGGAGAAGAACTCAATGAGGCATTTGTAAAAGGATTAGACATCTTAAAAGAAAAGTTAGAAGATGGTGAAACAGGAAGATTGAAGTCAGTAATCAAGTTTGATTCAACTAAGTTGAATTAAGCTTGTTCACAACACCATAATCTAAAACTCCATTTAGAGATTGAATTATGGGTAGCAAAGTTGGGAAAAGGTGTATCAAGATAAGTTTAGACTATATCCAAGCTCGCTTGAAATTTGGAGGTTATCAAAACTTGTTATGAAGGGATTAAAAGTTACTATTATTACAGAGAAACTTAAATTTGTAGTAGAAGATGGACACATATGTTTTTATAGAGAATTTCAAGAAGTGAAGTTTTGTAGAGCATTGCCATGATGGAAGGAAACCATGGTAAACCTTAGGTAGCATTTGAAGATCAGATAGAAGAACTTGAGCAAATATTTGATTTCAAAATGTAATTGACATCTTTCTCATGTTTGCAAAGTATATAATTAATGCAAGTTTGAATTGGATGAATAAAATGGAGTACATACTTGATTACCACTTCATTGCGATTACATTAGAAGCATAGAGCACTCAGAAGCAAACCCTCTTTTTAGAAAAAAAGGTATTTTATCATTTATCCACATAATTTATTCAATAAAGTTTATATTTGATAGAATCATGGATATGTTAGTAATTCATAATTTTGAGAATGAGGGGAGACCAAAATTTAAGGTTGTTTCTATGAAATCCCTAGAAGGAAACCCTAATTTAGCATTATCTATTACTCCAAATAATGTAGTTTATTTGAAAGATGTAGGGAGTTATCTTAACAACAAGTTTGAATCTATGGGGAGTGAGTATATGGACAAAGATATAGAATTAGTCTTTAATCATGATATGATTGTAAATCACAAATTTGAACATTTGAGAGAACTAGACCTATTCAAATAGCATTCTGAGAATTGGACTTCGATGAATGCAATCAGATTATACTAAGTAGAATACATGATGGAAAAGTGTAGATGGAAGACAATATAGTTGACATTTTAGCCGACCTTATTCATGAGAAGGAACAAGTTAACCTTAGTAAAATTTTAGGAATGCAACTTCTTGAAAACCTAGAGAAAATCAAGAGGACCAAGAATGGTGTGTTTAGTTTCAGTCACTGATCAATCATATATTCTTTCATGTACTTAAGAGATTTCCATATTTGTCAGTCACAAAGATTATGAGCAGTGAGATATGTACAATGGAGAAGATCATAGATGTATGTAGAAGAAATCTATTAGATAAAATCTTGGATAGTGGGAATTTGATAATGAAAACATTTTAGAATGAGATGAGACAAATATTCATAATTGCACCTACAATTGTAGAAATATTTAAAGAAGATATATGTGTTATGGTCGACACAAATTTTACATATATTCAAGTAGTATAACCTTGAGAAACATTTATTGATCCCTTAGGTTATGAGATAAGTGACGATGTAGCAATTGGATACATTGATTTATTGTTGAAATCTGAGAAGGACCAAGCTGAGTATAGATTTGGGACTTATGAAGAAATTATCCAATCAACTCAGGCATCTCTAGAGAAAAAATCTCACAAGAAGATAGAGAAAATAATGAAGAAAGCTTTAACAAAGGCCGGTATGACAAAAAGTGAGTCACAGGTAGTTAGGCAAACTATAAACCAAGGAATAACATATGTGAAACCTTTATCAATGTCTATTGTAGAGACATCTTTAGAACAAAGCACTCCTTATGCAATAATGTTAGATGTACAACCAAGTGAGTTGAAGAGGAAATAAAAAAGATTAGTGGAAGCTATGACCACCAAGACAAAAAGGGTTAAGCAAAAATCCATTAGACTAGGAAAGAGACAAAAGACATTGTTGACAATTGTAGAATCTAGTGAAGAAGAAGAAGAAGAAGAAGCTAAACAGGTAGAGAAAGTAACTACTACTAAATAGTCAGTAGGAAAATCTCAACAACCCTGGAAGCCAAAGATAGAGAAGATTAATTCAACCATTGCTAATGAAGGGAACTTTGTTCAGATGAACAAATTTCATGATTTGTATAATAATATTGAGAATGATCATATTGATATCTCTATTGTGAGATATATAATAGCTAACAATCTAAAACTTAAGGATATTGAAGGCATAATAAATCAGAAAGTCTATGACAGACTTATTGAGAAGAAGGCACTAGCTTGAGAAGAAGACTTAGAACTTTAGAAGTCTAGGATAAGGATAGTATGAAAGAATGATGATGAAGAAGAAGTCAAGAGATTGTTGAACAATCTAGCACCTTACTTGAGAAACAAGGTGAGAAAATTTCTATTTATGGTGGGTGAGAAGGATAAGATAGAAGTGAAATAGCTGCGGCTATAATTCAGATGATGACAAAATCTAAGGTAGCATCTTCAACAACACCTAGAACCTCAAAAGTATCAGTAAGTGGTGACATAATACAAATTGATCAGACCAATGTTACTATTAACATTGATGATACTAAACCTTTTAAGAGTTATGATCATCCTAAATCTCATGCCGATGTTATTGAAGATCAATTGAAACAAATTGAAGAGGAGAAGAGGCTATTAGAGGAAGAAAAGAGGAAAATAAAAGAAGCCAAGCATAAATTGCTTGAAGATGAAATGAATAGAAGAGTCGAGGAAGATAAGAAGAGGAAACTAGAGGAAGATAAGAAGAAGAGAATAGGGGAGGAATAAAAGAGAGGAAGAGAAATAAAAGAAAAATAAGAGAGAAGAACCAAAGAGGTAGTTGAAAAGAAGCAAAGGGAAGATGAATCTAAACCATCTAGTTCATCTACTCTACTTTTGCTTGCTAGCCTAACAAGTGATAATGATGATCATACTAACTTGATCTCATCTCTAACAAAGCTTATTGAAAAGAATAGGAAAGTGAAGAGCCTACAAAGTACCTTAATGGAGTTTACTAATAGATTACACAGTACTCTGGTAGTCAAGCATTTAGAGGCAGATCATGAATAGAGGGCACAAGAAGTATTCAAATCTTTTGATGAGGAATTTAGAAATTTGTTAAATGTTGCGGAATCAAAGGCTCAGATTTCACATGTTGCTAATTTATTTAGCACTATTTCTCAAAATATCAAGAAAGATTTGCTAAGTCTTGATACTCATATCAAGGAACTTTGGAAATGTAAACAAGATGGAAAGGTATTGTACATCAAGTGTACCCTATCTCATAAGTTGACCAAGGATCTTGATAATAAGATTGAAGGTAAGCTAAGTGAGCTAGAGGCTCTATCTACCTCGATACAACAACCTTTTAGAAAAATTGATGACTTTAAAGGACAAGTGGCTAGTATTCATTGTGATATTAGGAAACTAGAACTTTAGAAAGAATATATTTTGAAGAGTTTATCATATTTTAGAGAATCTATTGCTCTAAAAATATCTATTGTTGAGAGATAGTTGGAGGAGTGTGTTAAAGTCAAGGACACCTATTCAAACTTTTTATACTCTGATCTTAATGCAATTGAGATTGCGTCATATGCATTATGTGCAATTCTCACCTCTTCTGAATTAGCCAAGGATACATGGATAAAAAGTTTAACCAATCTTAAAACAATTTTTGATGACTATATGAAGATACTGTTAGTTTAAGGTAGAAGAACAAAGTTTTTGACAACAATTTTTATGACAGTTTTTGACATACCTCTGTCATTTATGTCAAAGGGGGAGAAGATGCATAGGAAAATTGTAAATCAGGGGGAGAAGATAAAATTGTAATGTATGAAATCATATTGTAAGGGGTAGCATGTGTAAGATGGACAAGTTGTAATAGATGATTAATGTAAAGTTATTATTTTATTTTTGACAAGTTTTTGATACTTAGCCAATTTTCCCTATTTTGTTGCCATCAATGCCAAAGGGGGAGATTGTTGACAATTGGCTAATGAAGATATGTAATTATTGTTATTTATAGCAACACATGATGTACATGCTTACATGATACCTCAAAAATAAAGATACTTAGCTTTTGGTGCTCAGAAAATTGTCTAAGTATGAATTTGGTTTACAATAGTGTATTTTTTTGTACATAACTCATTATTGATGTCATATTATGACTAGCGAAGTTAGATGGAGATATTATACATGTTAATGATGATGTATATAACCTTAGACATCAGTACAGACTGTATGGAAGATAGATATTCATGTTTTACCAGTAAAAAAGGACAACGAAATTAAAGGAAAGGAATTATTTTGTTTATAAAATAATTACTTGTCCAATTAGGGCAAACATCCTAGCGTTGGAAAAGTATATTGTGGTCTTATTTGACCTAGCAAAAATTTGTGAAAATCCATGGTATTCATGCAATGGACATCTTGTAAATTCAAGTGTGGTAGTTGTGCAAGTAATGTGCAAGGAAGTGATGTATTGTGATATGCAAACTTTCTATGAAAGTGATATATGCAAAGTTGATTTTGTGATCTAAGATTGAACTAAGGAAAAAGTTATATAATCTATATTCTAAAGGTTTTATTAGTTGTTTGGGCAAGGAGATCTTCTTGTAATTGGAAGTACATGTTTGAGCAGTGGGCTCATCTTGCATATACTGTACTAAAACTCATAACAGAGTTGGAGTCTCCTAACAGGGATTCAAAGTCTCCTAACAGGGACTCTCTATACTGAATTTTCTCAATGACTCCTAATAGGGTCCATCCTCGAACAAGGAACATACATATTAGTATATTATCCAGTGGGTATCATCCCCACCAAGGTTTTCCCTAGTTAGAAAAATATGGTTTTATGAGTTATCTTTATGCATGGTTTCTGTTACTATTCAACATTAATTATTTACTTTGATATGTATGGTTTAAAGTAATAAACAATATCTAGTTGGTGACCATAGTTTATAGATTATTGATTCAGCCCCCCACCCCCCCACCCCCTCAGTAATTCTTATTTCTAACATAGATATCTCTAAGACTTTTGTCACCATTATGAATAGGTATGGTGATAGAGGATCCATATGCCTTAACCCCCATCTAATCCAAAAGAGCTACCATGGAGTACCATTAACAAGGATAGAGAAGTTCATAGTTTACATCATTGTCTTGATCATTCTCATGAATGTATTACTAAAACCAATTGTTCTTAGGACCTAATAGAGGAAAGACCAATCTACCTTATCATAGGCCTTTGAAATATCTAATTTTGTTCCATGCCCAAGTTTCTACTCATCTCCATTGAGTAAATAACTTCACGAGTGGTTATAATAGCATCAAGAACCTATCTTCTTAAGACAAATCATTTTTGAGGAGGTCTAATTAATTACCAAGGTAAGGTTTAACTATGTTAAAAAGAACCTTGGAAAAAATGTCATAAGCAGTATTACAAAGTAGTATTGGCTTGAAAATTGGCCTAAAGTCTTAGAATATTTTTACTTCCAGTACTTTGGTAACACAAATAATATAAGTGTTATTAGCCTTTCATAGGAGTTCACTTGAGAAGTCACTGGTAGCTTTGACCATATCCATCTTTAAGAGGTCACAAAAGTGCTAGAAGACATCTGGTGGAAAGCCATCTAGGCCTTGGGCTTTATAAGCTTTGATAGAAAACATCACCCTCTCAACATCCTCCTCAGTAATAGCCTCTTTATCTCCAGTGCCAAGCATTCTAGGTAGGGAGTTAATATTTATATACCTAATTTTGGCATCAATTAACCTATTTGGTCTAGCATATGCCTCAGAGAAAAATTGGACAACTGACCTCTTGATCTCTTCTCGATCCTTCAGCTAGTTGTTATTTTTATCCTCTAGCGGCATGGTAGTGTTCCTCCTTTTATGCTTTGATGTTGATCTATGGAAGAAATAAGTATTCATATTTCCTTCTACAAGCCATTGGATCCTCGTTCTTTGCTTCCTATATATTTCTTTCCTATCAATAGTCTCCTTCCATTTACTCCTCCATTCCTCTTCCTCCCCATAAGTTTCAATCAAGTCATCTCCATTAGCCATGACCTCCTAAATAAGCTTGATTTTTTCCTCAATTTCAACATTTTTAAAATGTCCCCAAAAGAAGTTTCACTCCAATCAATATCTTGTTTCCTTACATTCTTGAGTCTTTTAGCTAGCCTATACATTATCGTTCCTTCAAAAACAATACTCTATTAATCCTTTATGAAATTACTCAAATCATGGTGTGAATGCTACATAATTTCATATCACAAGGGTTTAGGGCCCCTTTATTGACTATCGAACTAGTTAAAAAGGATGAGAGAATGATCAAACATAATATGAGATATGATAGAAAAGGTAGAGGAAAATAACTATTGTTAGTTTGCAGAAACTAACAATATGTCCAACTTAACCTAGATGAGGTCCTAACTCTTTCTATTATTTGATTAGGTAAATGGGGTCTCTTGAAACTCTACATCTTGAAGATCATTAGTATTAACAAACTCTTCAAGTCACACATGTTTTTAGTGAAATCCTTTACTCCTCCCAACTTTTTAGAGGGAAAAATAAGGGTGTTAAAAATGCCCATACACATATATTTAATCCTCAAATTGTTGGAAATAAAAGTATACATCTCATTCCAAGTCATCACCCCCCTTCCCTCATGTTAGGAGTATAAATATTAAATAAACACCAAGAGAAGTTGTTGTAAACATGGGAAGTGGAAATATACTTTTGACCAAGTAGAAAATAACTCCCTGAGATAACCCTAAGATTCCAATGAATAACCACACTCCTTTACACACCATCTGCTTCACTATAGATAAATTTAGGACCAGGCTAAATCTTACCAACCAAGTTGGAGAAATAAGAAGAGATTTTCACCTTCTCGATTAGCAACACATCTACGTTCATGGTAAGGATGGTCTATTTGAGCACATACTATTTTTTAGGGCTATTTAACCTCTCATCTTCCAAGATAGGAGCTTCATCTTTTACCTAAGTGAGAGTCCTCTAGGGTCAATTTCTTGTTGTTGGCAATTGCCCTAAAAATTTGTTTTGTTCTTGTAGTAGTTCTTGCGGGTCTACCTTGTTTGACTTCATTACCAACATTAACCTTCTTAATATCTCTCATTATCTTCTTAGGAATCTTTCATTCTCCATTATCACTAAACACATGGGAGGTAGGGGTTCAAATGATGCTTTCTCAAGAAAACCATTATCTTATTTGCCTCCATAGGAATCTTAGTCAAGATCATTGAATACTCAACAAACACCATCATAGGAATGCAAAGTGTAAGGGTAGGAATGTCCTTCCAAAGTAATTTATTTGGCTCAGGTACATCACTTTCAACCCTCTTAGTAATTTTAGTAAGCTCCACACCAAGCTTTTTAGCATGTATGGAAATCACAATTATCCCTATTTCTGTTAGTGTAGTTTTTTATTTTTCCTATTTTGCTAGGTTTTTCCTACACTTTTAATAATCTCGCTTAGGTTAATAAAGAATTTCTTATTAGGTGAATGGTTGTGAGGTGTCACCTTCCTACATGTGAGCATCCATTAGCTATATTGGGAAGATACTTTTCTATCTTTAGTTCGATAGATGGTTGCTCCTCATTGGTTGGTGTTGCGACCTCCTCTCTCTTCCTAGCCTATATAAGCATGCTACTTGGCTTGTATTTGCATCTCTTGTTTTTGTGTCCTCTTAATGCTATTTTGCTTCCAGCATTTGCATTACTCTCTTGGAGACTAACTCTATGATGTTATTTTGATTTTGTATCATTTGCATTCATAGTTTAGATATTTACGCTTTGCACTAGTTTTCTAGGTTATTAATCTTATCAGATTCTAACATGGTATCAGATCTTTTCTATGTGCAAGAGTAGATTTTAGTTTCCTTATTTGAGAGATTCGGGGGAGGCAAATAAACTTTATTGTAGTTTTTTGAAAAATGAAGTATGCTCTTCTCTTGCATCTTTGGATGTTCCTGAGTCTATCAAACAAAGTTCTAATGAAGGGCCTAACAAAGATAAAGAAAACAGCAAGGGGAAAGGAAAGGGCAAGGCCCTTTTTGTAGTTTCTTCCTCACCATCCACTTGGGTTCTTGATTTGGGTGCTTTACACCACATGGCTTCATCTAAGGAAGAACTTGCATCCTTGGAGCCATGTACTATGTCTTCTATTTTGATGGGTGATAACACTCCTGTTGAGGTGTGTGGGAGAGGGTCTGTTGATGTAGGGGTTGGCACATTCCATGATGTTCCTTGTATACCCTCATTGTCAACTAATCTCCTATCGGTATACTAGATCACTCACACAGGTTTAGGCAAGCGGGTTGAGTTCACTCCTGATTCAGTGGAGATATGTGAGTTGCACAATGATTCTACAGTTGCAGTTGGGAGAGCAGATCATCAGTCATGACTCTATATGTTTTCTCACTTTGTTCCTGATCCTCCTTTGACTGTTTCACTCACTCACTTTAATGATGTGAGTAGATTATGGCATGAGCAGTTTGGCCATCTTAACTTCCACTACTTGCATCAGCTTAACCAATAGAGCATGGTCACAGGGTTGCCTTCTACTTTGACATTGGAGTCACTTGGAATACATGATAGATCTTCTGATGGATCAGATTCACTTGAGCAGTCTTCTACCTCCACTTTTGATGCAGAGAGTGATTCAGAGGACTCACCTCCTTCCTCTCCTCATCATTTACAGGTTGATGATTCTCCTCTAGATTCTCCATCTTCTGGTCCACTTTGGGCTAGATAGACCTTGCAGTTTGCAGGTGATTGGGTTGGGGATCCATTAGACACCAAGCAGATTTGTTCACAATTCCAGGATGCTCTACATATCTTCATTGCTACTACCTCAAATCCACAGTCCTTTCATGAGGCTTCTGGTCTTTCTGAGTGGGATACAACTATGCAGGAAGAGTATAGTTCCTTGATGAGGAACCACACTTGGGATCTTGACCCTTTTCCTAAGGGAAGAAAACTTGTTCGATGTAAGTGGATCTACCAGACAAAATTTGCAAGCTTTGCTGGAGGTGCAGGATGCTACATCTTTTGGGGGGGGCCTCTTCCTCTCACTTGGAGTCCTAATTTTCTTTGGGGAGTCTCTTTTCTCTCTCTTTTGGGGGAATTTTATGTACATGGGTACCTCATTAGGCTTGACTTGCCGGGACCCATTTCTACATCCACCTAAGCTTTGCTTATGGGGGGGTGTTAGTGTAGTTTTTTATTTTTCCTATTTTGCTAGGTTTTTCCTACACTTTTAATAATCTCGCTTAGGTTAATAAAGAATGTCTTATTAGGTGAATGGTTGTGAGGTGTCACCTTCCTACATGTGAGCATCCATTAGCTATCTTGGGAAGATACTTTGCTATCTTTAGTTCGATAGATGGTTGCTCCTCATTGGTTGGTGTTGCCACCTCCTCTCTCTTCCTAGCCTATATAAGCATGCTACCTGGCTTGTATTTGCATCTCTTTTTTTTGCATCCTCTTAATGCTATTTTGCTTCCAGCATTTGCATTACTCTCTTGGAGACTAACTCTATGATGCTATTTTGATTTTGTATCATTTGCATTCATAGTTTAGATATTTACTCTTTGCACTAGCTTTCTGGGTTATTAATCTTATTAGATTCTAACAATTTCACCCTCTTCTAATGCAAGCCCAAAATCTATCCACTTAGGTTGTGAACTATTTTTTGGGGGTGTTGAGTAATTCATTCAGGCCTTGTAGGGAAGGGTAATTTCCTATTATATTCTCATCTTCCTTGGGATTACTAATTATCCTAGGACCAACCATTTTATTCTCCTACTTCAGGAAATTACTAATTTCTTCCACCTCTTGTGCCAATATCTCCAAAGGAGGAATGGAGGAGGAGTCACCTTCCAAAGTATTCTCCTTTTGAGTCCTTGGTGACACCATTTTCTCTTTTTCTTTAGATTGAGTTATTTTATAGTCTGAAACAACATGGCTAATCTTAGAGATTTTTTTATAGAATAGACCAACATTCTCATACACATTGTCTAGAATTTTTTCCACCATTTCGTGTTAAGGGTAACAAAGTTGGGAGTCATTTGTTCATAGTAACATTAACACAAAATATAGCATATACAATCCTATATTTCTAAAAAATGACAATATCCAACAACATGTATTGACCAAACAAGTTTCCAATCCATCGAAATACTTTTTCATCCCAAAGTTCCAAGGGAAGACCTAATAATATTACCCAAACTAGAGAAAGACAACATATAGTTCCATAGTTATATAAAACCTAGGGTGCTACCTAGATAAAGCTAGAATATGCTTCCCATAAGTCTAGGAGCTAGACAGAGCCATGCCAAATCTCCAATAACAGTGAAATTGAGCAAAAAGAGTCCACCTAGCATAGCCAAAATGTAGATACTCCATTTCAGTTCCCATTTCTAACCATGCCACTTTTGGAAATAAAGAATAAAGAATCCCACTAAGAAAAAATGGATAGATGAGGAAATTTTATACACCACCATATCTAGAAGAAATATCTCAGGTCTATTAGGGTCCTAACAAATTTTGGGTTCTTTATTTTGGAGGGTCATGTTCAATCTTCCCACCAGGATGTCCTTCCGTCCTCCCACATTGCCAAAAAAAATACTTCAGACTATTACTTATAAGATTCAATTGCCTTGGGATAGTTTCTAAGGAAGGCGACGTTATCACCAAGAAGATTCTTCACATGCGAATTGACAGGTGCTTGAATGAAAACAACCACACTTATGGATAATGTGGGATTTAGAATAGATTTTCCCACTTCTCGTTGGGCCCCAAGGTTAGAAGTCAACACCAAGAGAAGATTTGGATAAATAAGGGGTCCCAAATCATGGAGAGGTCCACCCTCATGGGTAGTGGTAGCCATGGCCAAATTTTTTTTAATATCAAAACATGAAAGTTACGAAGCCTTGAAATGTTTTAAGTTGATTATTTCACAAATGTTGTTGAGATTAATGATGAATGTTATATAGAAATTATTTTTTCAATTTAATGTTAACTATAAATGTTATATAGAAACTATTGTTCAATTCAATTAAGTTAAACATATAGTGAATGTTGAAAAATCCTCATTCTAGGAAAGAGAGATACAAGTTTTACCATGAACCCTATATCACCTTTACTTAAGTGATATATTAAATAACTCACATTATGGACCACTTTACATTACTACAATAAATAATGATAAATCCAGACATGAGGAACTTATTGATATAATATGTATGGTTAAAATGGTTATAGAAGAATATCTTTACATACATGAACTATACTAAGATAGTTATGATAATTTTGAAGGCTTGAATAAGGTATACAATGGTTTCACTTATCCCATGAATCTCCAGGTTCAAGGTGGATCTAAAATTATAGATGTTCCTCTTACCATTAACCCCACCTTAGACATGTTTCTTATGTAGTTGGATCATCTTTGGATCATGTCCATGAAGAGAAGCATAAGCTTTAACCTAAACCTAAAATCACTTACTCAAGTGATGTCTTAAGAAATCACCTGATGGAATAGATTTTACATTAGTGCAAGAGTTAATAACAAACCCACATTTGATGTGCTTATTGATATAATATATATGAATAATTTGGCCATAGAAGAGTATATTTACACATATGAATTATTCTAGGACAAGTATGATAAATTTTAAGTCTTTGTTAAGGTGCATGATGGTTCTTATTGTCTCATCATCAGGTCCATCAATCTTCAAGTTAAAGTTGGATCTAAAACTTTAGATGTTCCTCTTATTATTATCCCTATCTCAAATAAAATTCTTAGGAAGTTGGGTCACCCTTGGCTCACATCCATGAAATAAATCCCTTAAGTATTCTATAAGGGTTTAAAGTTCATACTTTAAGAACAAGTGAAAACTATATATCATAGTATGCTCCAACCCTTGTTTATATGCGAAAACTTTACACTTAACATCCCTTGGTCTTGAGAAGTTCAAACCGTTAAACCTCACAAAGATAACTAGTTATTATCCTACCAAAATTTTGAAGTAAAGAGAATATTTGAATTATTATTAGATAATTTCTTGGGACCCACTCTAACCATTTCCCCTAAGGATTCTTTAACATCTATAGATATGGAATCAACTCATCTATTCATACATGTAATCAGTGAAGTACATCCTAGATCAAGAATCCTCCCTCTTCCTAGGGTTCCTAGCCTGCATGTTATAGTTTTTCCTTTCCCATCCTACAAAGGACAATGAATAAAATTCTAAACAATGAGTTGGAATTATTCACAATTACAATAGGTTGTGCTTGATTTTTTTTAAAGCACCAACTATAACAACTAGTCATGAGCATTGTGATTCATCATTACAACATTTATATGTTTCAAATTGCATATAGCTCCTTATTTAATACTTGTTGTATCTCATTTTACATCTTTCCTAACATCTCTTTCCAATGATGAGAAATATTGGGAAACATTATATTTGCTATACTAGCTCATTCATACAATACTACTTTGTTTTTGCATGTTTTCTTGTATGTGATGTGATTTCCCATTATGTGTTAATTGGCATGCCTTTTATTTTTCAAGCCTTCTTTAGATGATCATTAAATCTCTATTAGAATACATATACAAAAAAATGAATCATGTTGTTGACATTAAGGTCAATTTGTCTATTAGTGACTTAAAACTTAGTCAGTTGGTTTCATTTCTACTAAGCTCTACAATTGTTACTGAGCTTATCATTCTTCTAGTAGTGTTAATCAAGTGTTTTAGTTGCTATCAAGGTAAATAGTTAGATTATATTTCATGTTGAGCTTCATAGTGCCTACCGAGCATCTAAGATAGTTTGCAGTATTACCCAAGCATAGCAGAGTCTACTAAGCTTTCCTATAGAAGTGATGGAGATCTTAGTGTTAACTAAGCTCTATAGTGTTAACCAAGTATATCAGTATCTATCGAGATTGCAGCGTTGACCAAGTCATGCAGTGTCAACTAAGTGATTTAGTATCTACTGAGTTTCTCAATGTTTAGTAAGTCATATAGTGCTAACTGAGTTTGTGCTACTCGAAGTGATCAGAATGGACCAAGCTTCAACTTCAACTGAGTGCTAGAGTTTTCCAAGTGTGGACAGTGTTTGTCAAGTGTTAGAACATCATCAAGTTATCTTCTAAAACTGAGTTACATCAATGGGCTGACTTTGTCAATTATGATGAATTTGGTATTGTAGCCAACTATAGGAGGTAATTAAGTTGATTGGTATATATGTAAAGCATTGTATCATATCAAAATCTAATTAAGAAATAAGTATGCAAAGAAGCAAGAAGTAGATGAGTGTGAATTGAGGAAGGCTACAAGTAGTATATGGTATATCAGAGACTTATCTAACATAATAAGGTGAGCATTGCAAGTCAAGGAATCTCATTCAACAAATCAAAGTTGTATATCAAAGATCAACCACTGGTTCATCATAACAAGTGCATCAGTTAAATCCTCTAATAAGGTAGACTTAAAAATCTTTTGCTAAATCTCCTAACAAAGTGCATACTTCACTGTATGTTTGTAAATCCTTTAACAAGGTGGACTTAGTAGTATTTATTGATCCTAACAGGAAAGATCACCAAAAGTGGTTATTTGTAAGCCTTAACATGCCAACTTTATATTGCAGTACTAAAGCTTGTGGGTATCATCCCCACCCCAATTTTACTTTCTATTTGGAAGGTTTTTGGGTCACCATATCTTGTGTCAAAGTGTTATTAATGTTATTTATTTCACTCTTTCATTCATGCAATTAGATCAAAATAATATATGAAGGATTAATTGGTGAAGTATGTTTAAAGTTTTATTGGTTCTTGATTCACCCCTCCTCTCTTAGTAACCTAGCCTACCTTATATTTCCAACAATTGGTATCAAAGTGTTTGGTTCTCACATCAAAAGTTTAATAAGCTTGAGGAAATATCAGAGGCAATGGAGGTCTATAGGCTAGAAAAGGCTATTTAAAATGAAAAATTGGATCTAGAATTGGCTATTTGACAATTGAAGAAAGCAAAGGAGCAACTCTCTTAATCCTTGAAAATAAGGAAAGATCTTGCAGTACAGATGGATGGCAATCTCTAAATTGAAGAAAGAATTGATGACTTAGGCCAAGAAAGAAATTAGATGAAGTTGATGCAACAATGAAAGACCTACTTGAGAAAAATCACAATCTTCAAGAAGAAATCAGAAAGTTGAAAAGAGAGCAAGAAATCTAATGAATCAGATTATGTGAAGTCATGGAACAAAAGGACAAAGCCAAAGAAGAGATAGAAGAAAAGGACAATGAAATTCAACAACTATACCTTCAACAAATAGACTTTATTGATCAACTTAATGATGCAAATCAAGAGCTTATGAATCTAAGGATAGAGAATGAAAGACTGTAGAATGATTTCAAAAAGGAAAAGAAAACTAATGAGAGAATGATGAAATCTCAAGAAAGCATGAATCAATTGAATGAGAAAAGTCAATATAGGCACAAAGGAAAAGATGGATTAACATATATAGATGAAGGTGAATCATCTCAACAAGGAGCTCAAAAGAATAAAATACCTACTTGAAATCATTATGGTAAGATAGGTCATACATCAAACAAGTGTTGGAGGAATGGTAAATCAAAATTCAATGGAAAGTGTTACAACTATAATAAGCATGGGCATAGAGCAAGTGAATGTATGAAGAAACCTAAGTTTGAAGGAAAGTGTCACAATTGCAACAAATAAGGACACAAATCTTCAGAGTGCAAAATAAAGAAATGGAATCCTATAGAACAAATTGTGAAAGTAATATTTGGTTGGGATTACAACACATAGTGTAGATGTCACTACTGTTGTGAGTTTGGGAACGTTGGAGCAAATTATGTAAAACATCACATGAGGAAGAGAGACATTACAAAGAGAATTTTGTATTTATAGAACTTGGACATCTTGTCAAGAACTATATGAACCAAGGAGGACTACAAGATGAAAAGAAAGATAAGGGTAACAACATCAGAAAAAAAATGAGGTAGCAATGGGTGCAAAAATTTCCAGAGAATACAAGCCAAATGTAAGAATTTGGTATAGCTTTGATACCATGTAAGAATTTGCCTTAGGAAAAAATTCACCCAAGATCAAGAAGCTCAACAACTAGCACAAAATAGACTAATAGAGTATGATCAGAATATCAATATGAATTCAATTGATTGATGTTGATTGTATAGTACACTAGAGGTGTCTATATATAAAGGCCTCTAAGATGCATCTAGAATGTGTCTAGAATGAACCAGGAGATAAGCATGACAATTAAGCACACATCTTCAATTGTGCATGAGTATACATGCATCAATGAGAGGATAAGTATTGTAGACACCTAAATTTGATTACATTGCTTTGGTAATCTAATTTAGCCATCTCTAAAGGCATCATTAATTAAATTCTTATTTAATTAATCCTTTGCCATCCCTAGTTGATTAATTTAATTAATCATCTATAGTCCTAATTGATAAATCAAATAATCTATTATTTATCAATTAAATCCTTTTCTCCTATCTAATTCCAAAAATCTCCATTTATTAAATAAATCTATTTGACAAATGAAATCCTCAAATTCAAAAACCCCTAACCTATCTCTAATCCTCCATTTAGCCTAATCCACCCCATCCACCCATACTAACCAAGCTTAGCCACTAACTCACCCACCCTCATTAATGCCATCCACTTGCACATCTCTAACATCCCTAATCTAATCCTAAACCCAAGCCTAATCCACCCCCTAATGTTGTCACATTCCTTAAACAAGTTTAAGATTTTCCTAATCCAAACCAAAGTCTCCCCTCAAAAAACCCAACCACTAAGTCATGAGTGCTCTTACAAAACATAAAAGACTCTTACAAGCCCACTCATGACTCTTACACCCATCTTCCACACTCTTCCCTCTTCCACACTCATTCCTCTTACATCCCTCTTACATACTCAACCCCACTCATTATGCCTTTAACCAACCCTTTACCCTACCCTCTCACACTCATCCTCCTTGTGACAAGTGTCACCTTCCCATTGGTGCTAAACAAGCACAATCCATGTGCTCTCCTTTGAGTGCATCCTAGCCCTCCTTAAGCCTTCATCCATCCTTGCATCTAAGCCCTCCATCCCTCTACCCCTTAGCCTATAAATTGAATCCCATCCCAAGCCATTTCATCAACAATCTTTGAGCTAAAGTTACCATGCCCTTTTGAGAGCCAAAAGCCATACCCGTACCCTTATAATGCCAAATTGAGAGCTCACAAAGCTACCAATTTGCTATTATCCATCTCCACCATTGAAGCAACTTTGAGCATTTGAGCATACATCCACATCAAAGGACACATCTACAAAATCAAGGAAGTATGGAGTTTTTCCTTTTTTGGGTTTGCATTCTCTAATTGTTTCTTTTGTCTAATCTCATATGTGAATATAGTTTTAGTTTGTGAATGTTTGCTTTAATGTTAATGTTCTTTGCACACTAAGATTCTTGTTCTACATTTTGGCACGCCCGGTGGGACCCCACTATGGGTCACTTAATCATCTATTTTCATCTATATGTCATTTTTTCTAACCATCTAATGTTTGTTGTTGTTTGAGTGTGTTGTAGGGTGTTTTTCTTGTTTTTGCAGGTTAAAGAACGCACTTAGGAAGAAGAAATACCATCTAAAAATCCAAAAATAGAAAAAAATTTAAAAAATTTTGAAAAAAATTTGCGTTTTTCAACTTTTTTCGCACAGTGTCGTCTCTGCAGTTTTGGCATCTGCAACTTGTTCTATTGTCTCCGCCGTCGCCAATCCAAATCGTCGTTTGCAAAAATTCGTGTCTGCACGAATCGACGTCTCCGCCACTGCCAATCCAAATTTTTGTCTATGAAAATCCGCATCTACGCAAATCGGCGTCTCTGCTTGTCACCTGTTTTCTGCACCGTAAATCTGTTCTGTCGTCTTCGAATGCTAGCGTCTCTGTATTTCAGCGTCTTCATATTTTGGCATCTCCGCTTGATAGACTGTCGTCTCTGCCTGCTTATGTTGCATTTCTGTTTTAAAATCTTTATTTCTGCACTTTGTAGCTAAAAATAAAAATAAAAATAAATCCTCATTTATTAAATAAATCTATTTGATAAATGAAATCCTCAAATTCAAAAACCCCTAACCTATCTCTAATCCTCCATTTAGCCTAATCCACCCCATCCACCCATACTAACCAAGCTTAGCCACTAACTCACCCACCCTCATTAATGCCATCCACTTGCACATCTCTAACATCCCTAATCTAATCCTAAACCCAAGCCTAATCCACCCCCTAATGTTGTCACATTCCTTAAACAAGTTTAAGACTTTCCTAATCCAAACCAAAGTCTCCCCTCAAAAAACCCAACCACTAAGTCATGAGTGCTCTTACGAAACATAAAAGACTCTTACAAGCCCACTCATGACTCTTACACCCATCTTCCACACTCTTCCCTCTTCCACACTCATTCCTCTTACATCCCTCTTACATACTCAACCCCACTCATCATGCCTTTAACCAACCCTTTACCCTACCCTCTCACACTCATCCTCCTTGTGACAAGTGTCACCTTCCCATTGGTGCTAAACAAGCACAATTCATGTGCTCTCCTTTGAGTGCATCCTAGCCCTCCTTAAGCCTTCATCCATCCTTGCATCTAAGCCCTCCATCCCTCTACCCCTTAGCCTATAAATTGAATCCCATCCCAAGCCATTTCATCAACAATCTTTGAGCTAAAGTTACCATGCCCTTTTGAGAGCCAAAAGCCATACCCATACCCTTATAATGCCAAATTGAGAGCTCAAAAAGCTACCAATTGGCTATTATCCATCTCCACCATTGAAGCAACTTTGAGCATACATCCACATCAAAGGACACATCTACAAAATCAAGGAAGCATGGAGTTTTTCCTTTTTTGGGTTTGCATTTTCTAATTGTTTCTTTTGTCCAATCTCATATGTGAATATAGTTTTAGTTTGTGAATGTTTGCTTTAATGTTAATGTTCTTTGCACACTAAGATTCTTGTTCTACAAGTATGACAAGGTGTCTCATGTGTAAAGATGTTGTAGACACCATGTGCTAAATTAAGGTTGCTTACTCATGTGTTGTCAGCATGACAACTCATATGAATGTGCATACTCCAAGGTGTCTAACCTAATAAATAATAAGATAATTCTTTTAACCTAAGTAAACTTAAGTAAAGTGTAAATAATAATTATTTACACTAAAACCCCCCCTTAAGTGCAACTTAGGGGAATGTACTTAAGCTCACAAAAGCTATAATGAAATGCATAATGGGTCCCAACTACTAGGCCATGTTAGGTACCCATGTACAAATGCAATGTTGTACAATGCAATGAAATGAAATGAAATCTCTTTGCAAATGAAGGAAGAGGGAAAACCTCATGGGAAAAAACCTCCCAAAAAGAGAGATATGTACAATAAAGAAAGATGCATGAATGGATGGAGTACTTAAGACACCCCCATTATGACATACATCATGCTTATACAATAGAGAATCCCTCCATGAGATCCCCCCTTAGTGAAGGATCTCAAGACGATGAGTGTTTAAAGACAAAAGAAAATCCAATGCCGATAAACAACATGTCTCCCTTTAAGAAGAAGAAACACCAAGTATAGGTGTAAGTATGATTCCCACTATGGATAGGAAGATGGAAGAGGGATCCATATGTAGTATGGTGTGGATGCTACCTCTAAAGTCTACTCATATGTCGACAAGTCCTTGATGAATCACTACTACATTTAACCTCATTTTTCTACCAAATTTTTTAACCATTAACTAAATAAGTTTAGGTTGGTCAGAATGTTAAGGCAAAAAATTTCTTTTTTTACATGTAAGCCTCATGTTGGTCAAAATTTTGACCAACACGAGGCATATACATTAAAAAAAAAAGAAACATTCGTCACTTTCACTTTGTGTTTCATGTGTGTGGGTTTTCAGTGTTTTCACAAGGGTTTTTAAGAGAATGAGATTGGATACCAGACTTATCAAATTTGGGATGGCCAGATGACTACCAGATGTTGTTTCATGTGATGATCAAATCTACTAATTCCTTTGATGCTACCTTTGCTTTTGTAGAAGATGTTGATTGTGGGTTGAATCTTAATGTGTACGTACTTTTACCACCTTAGCTGATACCTTAGCTATTGGGTCATGGAAGAATTGGGACCGATGATCAATAATTGATTTGGTAATATTATTAAACATTGTGATTTGTTTTTACATTATCATTAAAAATAGATTGTGGTCCACTTTTGTCTATACTCTCACTATTAGATTGTTGAGACTTAATGGTACTTCTACAACTCACTTTATGATCACTTTCTACTAGATCCTGTGTTTTCCTTGCATCTTGTTGCATTTTATTTGCATTTTTCATCAATAATTGGGACTTCATGTCCAAGACCTACCATATCTTCTACCCTAACTTGAATTTTCTTCTAGTGTTTATCCTTTTCTTATGAGAAAGGGATAGCGAATCTAGTTGACCTCGCCCCCCTTCCTCACTTGTTGTTGGCATATCAAAAGGGTTTAAAGCCCAAGCAACATTGACAACCTTAAAAGATTACTGATGTATCATGTCTTCAACATTTCATTATATTTCCATGTTATATATTAATCAATTCACTAATAATTTGGGTTGGAAGCTTTTCCTGGTCAATTTTTTTCATGGGCAGAGCTTGCACTCTGCTTCAATATGTTTTAAGAATTGGGTTAAAAAGTAGATTCACTCTGAATACTCCTAAGGCTACATTCATTTGAAATCTACAAGAACCAAGTAAATATATCCATACAATCAAAATTTCCTTGAATGTTTCTAAAGTCTTTTCAATAAATCCATTTTGTTCATAATCTGCAAACATTGTAGTCTATAAGAATGCATCTATAATTCTATCAAATAGCTCATGTGCCTTGTCTATACTTCTAGATTTTACATATATGTCTACACAAGTAGTTATAATTACAATATTTGACAACATCTTTGTATTCTTCATGCTTTGATGGATTTCCATACCCAATTTCAAATCTCTGAATTTGCTTAGGCATGAAGGATTTTGGAAAAGGTCACCAAGTCTATCTTTACACCTTCTTACTGCATTTCACTGTTTAAAGCTTTCTAATGAAAACCATTATGTGCATATCTTAAAATCATAAAATTTCATAGAACCACATTTTGGGTAGGCATTCTATCAAATAATTCAAATGCCTTATCTACCCTTCCCCATATGAGGGCAATTGCAAGTACAACATCTCACAAGATATCTTTGCTTTCATGGATATCCATAGCCTATTGTAGAGCTCTAAATTTGTGTACAGGCTATAAGTACATTGACATATGTAAATTGATCAAGCTGGAGGCCTTCTTTTTGCATATGCTGAAATAGAGTGAATTCCTTGTGAGGACAACACTACCTTCCCTATGCTACTATAATGTAGTAAAAATCATTTATTGGGACTTATTTTCCATATCTTGTTGGTTAGATATCAACACCAAGATGTTATGTATGAATAAGAGACAATTAAAGTTGAAATACATGTAGATAATCTTATTATTGATATTCTTGTAGAAAATATAAATCTTCTATTGATTTTAATGTTTGATTTTTTGCACATGCCACTTGAGGAAATATCTCACTACAATTTATCTAAGTTATCAATTTCATTATGTGTGCTTTTTTAATCACACCTTTTGAGGATATATTGCCCCTTATTCATGTTGTAAATAACTTGTGCAATTTTTTTTTCTTTTAAATGGGAGAAATTTTGTCTTTAATTAGGCTTGTTGTTTGGAGAATGTAGTGTTGAAGAGTGTGCTCATTACTTGAAGACAATCAAAACATACGAGAACAAGCCAACTGACAGTATTCTGGAGTGTACTGACAATGACTATCTATCATGAGTATTCTTCGTACCTCTATTGAATAAAAGTCGTGCACTATTCATGTAGATTCAAAACTTAGAAATATTCATTTCTTTTAGCTAGGAATAATAAAGATAAAATGACTGAAAGAAGAAATAGATTTAGAAGAACCTTTTAAAATGAATATAAGACATTTGTGTTAAATTATTTTGTGTTTTGTCTAATTTGTATTGTATTTCTGAATAATCAATGGAAAAGCTTTCTTATATCTGCATCCTTGAGTGAGGAGTGCCATTGTATGGGACATGTCTCGTGTCCCTTCATTTCCTTTGCTAATCACACCTTTCCATTACAAGTCTTCTAACAATAAGATCAGTTAGTATAACATTTTTTAATAATGAAGATTGTATCCCTTCATGATCATTTCTAGATGCACCTTTTCCTTGTTAGATTTGCATCCTTTCATTCAATAATTAATTAGCCTTTAGTTATTGATTATAATATTCTCCTTATTGGATGCCAATAGTAATAATCTCACTAGTCAGTGTGCATGAGCTAGTATAATAATATGGTTCATTGGTTCAATAGATCTCAAAGTTTGTCATTTTTTCACTTAATCATTATCATAACATAATTATTGTTCCTCCATATCGGTATCGGTTATGAGTGTTGTATGCTTATTATTGCTCAGTCATATGTTGATTGATGTCCTCTTGATTATTTTTATTTATTGACACAACTTCTCCTAAATTGTGTATCATCCTATTACATAGTAATCATGGACCATAATTGGATATACATATAATCATTAATCAATTATCACTTGGTTTTTGGTCTTCATAGTAGCTATCATACTTATTAGCACTTGGGAACCGAAATACCCATTATGGATTCTTCATTTGCTATTCTGTATCACTCCATATTGATTTAGTAATCAGTTCATTAACCAAATCACTTCTTCTCATGATGTTGATGTGTATTGACTGCTCTTCAACTTCTTCCATGTATGATGCAGATTGATATCTTAGCTACTAGTGAAAATAGTTCTAAATGATGATTTATCCATAGTTGTGATTCTCTAATATGAGTACTTTCCTTCATCTAGGAATGATTGCTCAATACTAGATGCCATGCTGAGAATCCTTCACCATTTAATCATGGATAATCTTGTGATGGTTGTTGCTTTACAGTTTACATGATGACTAGTTTGAAGATGTCATGCTGATTGTCCTTTTCAATGGTTTACCCATACAACGTAGAGTGTTTGATGTTGATGAAAATGAACATGTATAGAATGTTCACCATACTTCTTGAAGGGGATCATCAAATGGAACTAACCCTTATTCTTCCTAATGCAATTAGGGAAATTGTCTTATTTTTAAGACTTCATAGCTTTCCACATCTTATTCTTCTACTAACATATATGTGCAGATACTTTTAATTATTCTAACTTATACTGCTATTGTTGTTCAAGGACTACCACCCCTTGATCACAAAGTGCACAATTGCTTTAGTATTATTGGTTTAAGTATAAGGACATCACAAACTCTACAAGCCCAAGGTAGGTAACCCATTGCAATACATTGTTCAAAGTGCTTCTATAGTTAAATCAGAGAATAAAGTAGATAGAAATATTCATATGTTATGATGAGGCTCGTGAAATTACAAGCACGACCGGTTCCCCTTGTGACTTTTATATGTGTGGTGAAAAGGTACAATAATTAAGGATAAATTACAACACTGATATTTTCCATAGAAGCTGTGTATGGGTTGAGGGTAATGTTTTAGAGATGGATTGGTGATTATTCATTTAATAAATAAATATTTCAAGTGGTCTTATATTTCAAGTGGTCTTAAGCCTTTGGTTTTGTTTTGTTAACTTACAATGGCACAACCAATAAATGGCATACCCAAATTGCATCCTACTAAACAATCCACTTGCAACACCTATATTTCCCATTTTTATTCATAAATGATTAGTATTGTTCATTAGAAAATGATGCAAAATAATAATATAAACATAACAAATGTGTGTGAAGAAACTTGTAACTCTTAGCTCCTCATTTCAAAGAAATAAAAGATTACAAGAATGAAGATGTGGCAATTTTGCCTAGCTTGTATTCATATAATTTCAACAAGAAACAAAGTATTACAATAGAAGATGATATAGAGCAATGAGTGGAACTAGAAAGTGAACTAGTTTAGAATAAGGAGGATCAATCTAATTGCCTTTGGAGAACTAAAATGTGAGCTTTTCTGAATAGATAGGAAAAAAAATATAATCATCTTATGAGAGCTAAAATGAACTAGTTGGAAATGTACTTATCTTTTGATCACGTGATGCAATCAACCTTTATTCATGGAGGATGCTACCATATTAACTTGAGGATTTGAACCCTAAAATCATGCTCGGGAGATTGACATTTTGAAGATGTGTGTTTGTTTTTAAAATTTTAATTGATCTTCTTTTGACGATGAAAGTAGCACACCCTTGGCTTTGTTGCCATAATTAAGGGTTGTCTTTTGGACCAAATTCATTTGGTCCCTTTTGTTTTGGCTTCGTTGTGTCTAGAATTGGATCTTGGTTTCAGAGTTGGATTCTTGCTTAAAAAGGTCAATCATTTACCATTTGTTTTCAATTAATATTTCTCTTTAAGGATCTAATGCTGAACTTTTGCTATGAAAGCCTATATATGAGCTACTTGAGCTCCTCCTTTCTTCTTGTTGGCAGTTGTAATGATATTTATGCATCCATAAACAAAATCCACATCAACTTCTGATTGAAGACAACACAATTTATAGTTTGGAAACTATCATGTGTATGTCTATTGCTTGATGAAGATAAATACTGACTTAATTCCTTTATTTTGTCATCTCCTATGTTGCATCTTCTTAGTGTGAAAATAGAGGTTGTGATGTGTTTGACCATGGTCAAACATGTAGATGGCAGAGTGGGAGGGAAAGTGAAGCATACTGGGAGGTATCAAGTGTTATGTGTGAAAGGGAAAGCTTGTGGAGGTCTACTGAAGGGAAGCTAAGAGATCCTGGAGCCTGGTCATGCCAATGCCTTCTTTGCATTATCACACCAAGAAATGCAGCGTAAGAGATGACACACCTAAGGAAACATCTGCTGTCATAAAGTAGGATATATGCCTTATGGATGCTTGGAAATAGTACTTTGTGGAATAGTGCACATGACCATATTGAAAATCAATGTCCATAATGAAATCAAGGGCAAATATTCTGGAAACATAAGGAAAATTAGGACTTATGCTCATCTGGATAGAGCTTCTCATTGATCTATTGGACATCACCTATAATTTTTAAGATATTCTTTTTTTTTTATAGTTCCAAGAAAATGAAACATCATCCCATCATCTGATACTTTTTGAGGCACTTCTCAATATCTTCTAGTTTATATTCTGCACAGTGATGGAATAGATGAGCAATTGATGCTTCAAAGACAAAATTATTGAGTTTGCAATATGATATGATAACCTTTCCACTAATCTACCAAGTTTCTTAAATGGAGTGTGTAGGATGCCATTGACCTTGAGCTCCTAGTTGACACTTTACTGTAAAATATAGCTCACTATTGGCTTATCATTTAAAATCTCTTTATTGTCACCAAAACTATTGCACAAGTAAGGTTTGTTTGGTTTACTAGCTGAAAAATACACTAAATTTATGAGTAGCTTTATATAATCCTTAAAATGTTGCAATAGAAATAGTAATATGGGGAGACATTGTATTGCCATCCTTCTATATGCTTTTTACAAAGTTGGCTTGATGTTGCCAATTCTGCACCATTTCAAATAATCTAAATGCATACAATTATAGGCATAAGAGTCTCACAAAGAAAATGTATTTGGAATATTGGCTTCATAATGCCAAGAATAGGAAAAATATGAAAACATGAAGATCAAACTGTTAGGTAAGGAAAGAGTTTGGCTCTAGAATAAGCTTTTTAAGCAAATGATACTCATGTATTTATTTGATAACATTGTACTCATGTGTGATAATCATTTATTCAGTTGAAAACATTGTGCTCAAACTTCTTGTATTTAATAAAAGAGATATTTTTTGGTGTGGTTGGGTTTTATCCCTCAAGATCGAGGGGTTTCTGGCAATGACTATTTGTCATCTAGCGGTGCTGATGTATGTAACTTGATATCTTTCTATTTTGATTTGTTTAATTTTGTAACAATATTAACTAGTTCCTATTGTATTCAAATTGGTGGAGGTTCTTACTCATCTTTGTATTCAAGTCATGGCAAGGGTGGTGGATACTTAGGTGGAAGTGGCTCATCCTATTATTAAACTGTAAGTATAATTGTCAGATTTTCTACTATAAAATTTTAGTCTCTAACAGTGAAGTCTAATCTTTTGTTTCTGAGAGCTTGCTGGGGTTTGAGTAGTAGACTACAGAGTTGTCTTAGTATGATGTCTCCTTAACACATCTCTATAGCATAGAGATATGTGATCATGAGGCTGCCATAGGCTAGAATAGAATTAGGCTCTGAGAGGCATAACTTAATTTTTTAAAGGCAACATTCTTTTTATATGAGAAGAGGCTCTTGTAGCTTGAGGTGGCTGAATGAGAATTGAAGTGCAGAAATATTATACAAGCTGCTAGTTGGTAGCTTGAGAATTTTAAGAGATTCTGGTAGCATCATTTATTATTTCATAAATTAAAGATATTAATATCTCAGGTGTGGGAAGGCATAGGATGCAAGATGAGTAGCACATTATTGTTTGCTTATGTCTGGAACTTTGTTATTTTTGTAGGAATTTTCATAGAATGACTCTTGCAAATAGAGGTTTTATGCATCATCTCCAAGTGCATATTACAAGTACATTTTAGTATTATGGATCTTATACTAATCTACAAATGTTTGCATATTCTTTCCTTTCTGGTACTTTTAATGATGGGATTTTGTTAGATCAATAAGATATATCTAAGTTTGAACTGGTATATGGAAAACTGGAAGATTTCCTTTGTGATTGCTGCGAATTGCTTCATTATGCCCTTGATATTGTCAAAGCCTACCATTAGAAAGAATGTTGGATGGTTTGCTTGTAATTAAGATATGAACCAAGTTGGCATAAATGTTTCCATTATGAGATAATTATTGGTTTTTAGACTATTTGTCATCTAGTGATGCTGATGTATGTAACTTGATATCTTTTTATTTTGTTTTGCTTAATTTGTAACAATATTAACTAGTTCCCGTTGTATTTAGATTGGTGGAGGTTCTTACTCATCTTTGTATTCAAGTCATGGCATGGGTGGTGGATACTTAGGTGGTAGTGGCTCATCCTATTATTAAACTGTAAGTATAATTGTTAGATTTTCTACTATAAAATTTTAGTCTCTAACAGTGAAGTCTAATATTTTGTTTGTGAGAGCTTACTAGGGTTTGAGTAGTAGACTACAGAGTTGTCTTAGTATGATGTCTCCTTAACGCATCTCTATGACATACAAATATGTGATCATGAGATAATTATTGGTTTTTAGATTTGAGGAAAATGCATGTCAGATCCTCTACTGTAATGCCCATGTTGCTATGAAACTTAAATGGTTTAATCTAGACTATTTTTTGTTACATTTAGACTATCATCAGTAAAATCCTTAACCCACTACTTTGAAGATAAGTTCTTTCTTCATAAATCAGGATATTGGCTAATTTAAGGATTAAAGAGGGAAGGTAAAGGCTACACTACACATATTTTTTTAAAGGTTAATGCAACACTCTCTACAAGGTTTCTTGTAAATGAACTTAAGCTCCCAAGATAAAGTGACTGTCAAGAAACTTAAACAAAGATCAGTTGAACAAATAGATGGGGGATCTCTTGATGAAATTTTGATGTGTTTGATTATGAGAGTTACCCTTGATTGATCAAAATTGGTCTGTGTAATGTATGTATGTGTTTAATCTGCTATATTTGAGTGATCTAATCTTTCAAAAGAATAATATGTAGGAACACAACTATTTATGGAACCAATTCAATCAAGGTGGATGATTGGAGAAATTTTTCCATTGATACAATAAAAGGTATGTCTTTGATTGAAGAAATTTTTATAGTGTGCTTGATGGAGGTAATCCTTGATTGATTTAGATTGTAGTTATTAAGGTAGTTGTGGGTTCACGTAGGATATAGGGATGATAAAGAAAACTGCGATTCATGTAGATAATATGGGCTATTTCTCCCAAGATCTTAGTTTTGTTAAGATTGTGGATTGTGAATCATCCTTTTGATCTTTTTAGGTTATGGCTAAAACAAAATTTAGGAGGAATTTGTGCAACCAGAGGGTGGGTGGGGTACAAGGGGGTTTTCCTGTGATGCTAAACCTAAGACATCTAAGGTATATATGCCTACTTGGCTTAGTTGTGGCTTGTGGCTGTACACTTATGATGCTATTCAATTAAGTTTGACAACTTTCATGGAATCATGTCTGTATAATTGTATTGTTCAAGGAATACTGGTGGTGGATTTGTGGAGTTGTGATGTAGGCTAGTCCAATACTGAGATTCTTCTTTTAGATTTGAGAACTGCATTATTATATAGTCAACTCAAAGCTTAACATGTGATTTAATTGATCCCATTTGACATGAATTGTCATGGGATGGATATATTTTATTGTTATAGCATGCCGTATGTTCTATATTTTATCATTACAGTTTACCAAATTTCCTGACCTATTGATACTAGTCATCTACACAGGTATGCTGTCAGATAGAAAAGCAACTAAAACATATAAATGCAAGTCTCTAAAATTCATCCCATGCAATGCATTTGAGAGTAGGAAGAATCAAACAAGAGGAATATTGTAAGTACCTCTTAAAGTGTGCCTAACTTCAACAAGCTAGTTAAACCTAATCCTTTTCTATTACACCTCTCTGGGGATCATTAAATGTGCTCCTATCTTTTTTTTAAAATAGAAGCTATATTATGTAAATTAGCTTTTACCTTCCCACGAGTTAATACTTATTACCGATAATGTTTACTGAATGTGACTTTGTATTGATTTATGCTTGTATAGTGGCTTAGTATGGTTTAAATAGTATAACTCACTATCATACTTTAATGGTTTCAATGGTTCCTTCAGAGTACGAGAGTGAAAGGAATCAACGACTATTTTTCTTTGTGGTTCATGGTCTCAATGGTTCCATAGCCATGTAGGTATAAGGTTCATTTAAATGATCCAATCTTTCACTTTATCTCCAAACTCTTGAAAGGAAACTTCAGTGTAAGCTACAAAGTCCTTCCTACATTGTTAGGAACATAGTCTCTTTTATGCAAGTATGATGACCAAGCAAATAAATTAAAGTTTAATGATTTGCAAGTGTTGCTTACACAATGATTTGAAGCATCTTTTTTTAGGAGGGCTATAGATATTGTGTTTCGAAGAGGCCTCGATCTTGCAACTGTGAGGAGTACATATGTTACCACTTACATATGAATGATAGTTAAAAATATTTTTCCTCACAAGGCCTCTCAAAGGATGGCTACACAAAATTTCTCAAGGTTTTGTCATATTGACACAAGGGCTAGGTAGATTTCTCAACCCAAATTTAATTTTCTTCAAACTAAAGCAATGCAATTGGGATTATTTCAAACTTTTTCTGCATATTGACATCTTGGGTCCTCTATTCCTATGGGATGATCAAAACCACTAGCTATTTTTGCAGATGGCATCTAGGTTCCCAAACAGAAGAGCATAATACTCACTTCAAGAACCTCATTTGAAGGTATAGATTTAACGTCTTTGAACAATTTATTGCACTTAACTATTTAAAAGACTTATTCCTGCATTAGCCATCTCCAATACTAAATTGCTACACACAAGCTAGCAAGATGTTTTGTGCTTTGATACCACTGTAGAATGATGCGCTATTTCATATTGAAATTTTTGTAACTTGAACTCTAAGAAATTTTGTCAAATAGTTTGCTTTATTTTACCGCTATGAAAACCCAACTAATTTGTCCTTGAAATAGAATTTGATGGTTAGCTTCTATAGTTTGCACAAGCTCTATCCTTTGCTACATGAGAGTTAGGAGTCATACTGGGCTGGTTACTTGCAAAGGTTCTTTGTGAAAAGCATTTGATTATTTTAAAATAAAGCATGGAGTAATTTTCAAACTTAATAACAAACAATTTTTGTACTATAGCTTTGAATTTCTAATATTTACAAAAAATATTCCATCAATATGACCACCATGCAATGCTGACTACTGCTATGTAATATACCAACCCTTGTACATTTGATGTATTGCTTGAGAAAAGAAGTATATTATTTATAATTAGAGAGTAGAGCCATATAAAGAATAAATATACCTAGTAAGAACATGCTTGCTTGTATTGAAATATTTTCAAAAGGTAATGTCCATCTTCCTGGAGCACACATAGAACACATCTAATTCATATTTACTTTTATATCTTATTCAAGAGCATATATTTCCTCGAGAAAAACATTGCTATACATTAATATGTTTCCATCTTTTAGTCATCTTCATTAGTTGAGGCATTAATCACATTAGTCATTGCTATCAAGATTACTCAAGGCATGCTACTGATAGCACCTAAGTAACTTTCACCTTGTGTCATCTCTTTGAGGCATTTTGCAAATAATTAAGATACATTGTCTATAACTCCACATTTTGCAAACATCTAGGCCTTCTAAAAATTATAGGATCATTTTAGTTACATTTGAAAATATTAATCAACAATTTCCATATGTGTAGATATAAACATTAACTACCTGTGAAGAAAGAGCACGCCTGACAATATGAACCTAGAACAAAATAATGAGACAATAGTTGCATTGTGGACTCAATTATGAAGAAAACCTAATAAACGTTATTGGCCTTGCAAAAAGTGTAATGGCTTAAAGAATCAAAGAATTCTAATCACAACAACCCAAAGTCATTGTAAGCAACATGGTCACATTGAAGGGGCCCATGATTTTCATCCATTGCTAAATGTGGATTTCCTACTGGAGGAACATGGAGATGTGAATATTTAAGCTGAGGATAACACTTCCATGGAAGAAGATGATAATGTACCAGAGGACATGATTGAAGAAGATGGTATTGGGGTAGGTGATGAAGAGGCTCACAATGATGGTACTAGTGAATCTAATAATGATGATGAAGATGGTCTTGATATACCTTTACTTGAGAAGGCACATGAGCCCTTATACGAAGGCTCTCAAACAACTCTACTCTTGGCTATAGTGTTGTTGGTGAACTTAAAGGTTATGAATGGTATATCCAATGTAGCAATGTCATGTGTGCTAAGGTATGCCATTTTTGTCATCTTCAATGTTAGCATACAATTACTATTTATTATATTAACAATGCATATTTGTTTTTGATTAGATAAATAGGTTTTACAGGGACCCTGAAACCCAAGAGTTAAAACATTAACAAGGCTAAAAATAAGCATGAAAAGCCCAGCCAAAAGAGTTCAAGTTCAAAGGCTGAAAATAAGCACAAGGCCTAGCCGAAAAACAAAGAAAATAGAAAAGACTAGGAACAAAAATAACATGAACTGACAAAGGAAAAAGCCTTGACAAAAAGCCAAAAAAAGGCATAGATAGAAACAAAAGAACAGGTAGTGGATTAGTCCTCATTTTTTCTCTCCAGCTCTTGCATGACCTGAGTAGCCTCATAGGCCATTTGGTTCTCCTCAGTGTCCTGCTGGCGCACCCTTTGATCCTCCTAGTCCTGACCATTGTTGATGTTGTCCTTTGCAGGGTTGACCTCCATTTTGGCTTTTTCCCTATCTTTTCCTTCCTCATCTTCCTGCATAACTCTATCTTTGATCCAACCAGTTAAAGATATGATGTTGTTGTTAATGGAGCTTAGTAGTGAAATCATCTGGTTCGAGAGATTGTGGTTGTAGTTCTTGAGGTTGTTAGTCCTTCTCTCTGCTAGACTAAGCCTCTCACTGTGGCCATTTCTATTATCAGAACCCATTCCATTCTTGTTTTCCTCCATATGACCCACCTATTCTTTGACCTCCTCTAGCTCATGGAAAAGCCACTTGATTGATCTATAGTTATCAATCATACTATTGCAGACATTTTTCAAGAGGTTCATCCGAGTTTCCCCAACTTTATCCAAAATAGCCACAATCGTCAGGTCTATGAGTTCTTCAAGCCATGGCCCTTCTTAGTTTTCCATGAGGACCTGTAGATTCATGGCCTCTAAAAATGCCAATTTTTGAGGTCCTAACATTAAAGTTTTTCCAAACTTTCCTCCTGTCTTTGACTTGCACCTCCCCTCCCTCGGTCTCAAAACCCATTTTTTTCTCCTTAGGTTGAGCTTGAAGATGGATAGGAGAAAAAGGTAGCTAAGACATATCCGGTTCTTGTTGCATTCTCTCATCCTCCAGACCCTCTCTCTTACATTTCTTCCCTCCCCGGTCTTCCTTATTTTCCTCCTGTATCTCCTTTTCCTCCTCTTCCATCTCCACATCCTCCTCATCATCGTTGTCATCCTTCTCATCCTTCACAAGTTGCTTCTAACCATGATTGCTAGGGCTTTTTCTATTAGGGGTTATGGAAGAAGGCAAATTCTTGACTTGATGGGTGACTTTTTTACCAACGGATGAAATCCCCCCATCCTCAAAGTTTAAGCTCTGAATATCATCCGAGTCAGAAGAGAAGCTGGAACTTCCAGAGGTCACGTTCTCAGCTTGAGGGGGGGCATTGCTTATTGTCTGAGCCTTAAAGTGCTCATAAATAAGTAGCAGGAGCCCCTCATGCAGAGCGGGGTTAACAATGGGCTTCTTTTTGAAGCTTTCCACCACCTTGCTCATGGAAGTTAACAAGTAAAAAGGAAAAGAAATTTTACAGATGTGCCAAAAATGATTCAAAAGAACAAAGTGGTGGGTACGAGCCTGATCAAACCTAGGGTCAAGAGTGATGTACTCAATTAAAGCTCTCAGAACATACCTCCATAGTTTCTTCATGGTATTAGGAACATAGTATGTGTCAATCTTCTTCAGGGCTTTCAGTTCCTTTGCATCCTTATCAAAATCCCACACAGTGTTAGCCGAGAGCTTCTTATCCCTGAATAACTTAAAACCCTCAATCGAGATATTAGAAATAGTCAAAATCACCTCCTCAATAATCATGAAAGAAACCCTGTTCACCTTTACTCTGCCATCCTTCCATGATCCAACCATACTGTTAGTCACCTCCTGATCAAATCCATGCAGTTTCGTAATTTATCTGGTTATCCCGCCTTGATCTAGCTTCTCCCAAACTTTTTCTCCACTTCTCCATTTCTCTATTTCACCCACTGACTCCTTTCTACACCTTTCACCTACCATATCTGCACTCTACACACCCTCAATTCTCATATGCACCTTGCACTATAACTGATAGGAACCTTTGTGTATGAGCAGAATGCATAAATAATTAACCTTTCTATTGCTCCTATTGCAAATGCAAAAAATGACCCACAAAGTGTGTCGAATAGTCTGTAATAAATAATAGCAATTATGATTTCCTATGCTACCTTTTTGGGAAGTACTCTTTCTTCTTAATCCATTCATAATCATAATTACACATTGATCTTCTCCATACTTCCTTGGATCTTATCCAATTCGAACATGCTTTTGACATCTACCAGAAAACTATTTCTGGGATGCCATGTCATTTTTTGGTTTGTGCCGACCCCTATATTAGTAAACCTATTAGCTATTGGGTTAGCTTCCCAGAATATATGAGTGACATGGACTCTATTAAATTTGGCAAGAGTCTCACGTGTCTCATCAATAAGATTTGCAATCGATCATGATGGATGAGAGTTGCCTTTAATACATTTTATAATGTTGTTCGAATCCCCTTCAAGCCAAAATTTAGTAACTCCGATTTCAAAAGCTAGTTTGACAACATTACACGCACCATTCGCTTCTGCAAAGTGGTTGGTTTGAAATCCCAATGGGAGGGAAAAAGCTGCAATACCATCGCCATTTTCATTCCTTATTATGCCTCCACTTCTCGAGGAGCCAAGATTTCTCTTGGAAGCTCCATCAAAGTTGGCTTTATGCCATCCTTCTGGGGGGAGAAGCCATTTGGCTTCCTGTCTTTTTGTCTTTTTGTCTTTTGCCTTCTCCTTTTTTCTGCCACCTAATTCTATATCTCCCCCTTTCCTCACTAAATAGTTTTCCTTAATGTTAACAAATATCTTCTTCCCTATCACTATAGTCAACTCCTCTTTATCTTTGAAGATTCTATTGTTCCTCTTCTTCCATATGCTCCAATAGAAATGAGGCAGGATCTAGGAACTTAATTCTTAAAAATCAGACCTATTGAATATGCATTTCCATTGACAAAAGAGATCCAAAAGGTTAAAAGGCACACACCAGCTGAAGCCTAAGTCCTGGGTGAGGAAAACCCAAACCTCCCTGGAGAAGGAGCAATGAATGAACAAATGATTTCTGGTCTCCATCTGATCTTTACATAAAACACATCTGCTGGGTATAATATGACCTCTTTTAATGAGGTTATCCTGGGTGAGGATTTTGTCCTATAGAGCCAGCCAATAGAACATATTAATTTTTGGAATGAGGCCAGGAAGCCAAGCCCTTGACCAAGGAGGAATCTCTTTTAATCTCCAAAGGGCTAAATACCTAGAGGCAATAGTATATAGCCCATTGGTGTTATCTCCCCAAACCAATTCATCCCTGTTGTTATTTAGAGCCATAGAGTTTAGCATTATCATAATTGGATTAAGATCTTCTGAGATGACAGAAAGGTCAATCCATCCCTGGTCATTCCTAGATAGTTACTAACTTTCTACCCAAAATGGTTGATGCAGTCATTCACCCAGGCCTCATAGATGAGGTTGTTCATAAGAGGGCCCTGAATAAGCTAGCTATCGGACTAGAACTGGATATCCTCCCCATTTCTCAATTTCCAAGAGACTCTAGAGTTTGCTAGGTCCCTGGCTTTTAAAAAACCATTCCAAATAGCGGATCCTCTTGGGATATTCTCACTAAAGAGGGTAAACTATTTAAAGGGCCTCTTTATGTACTTGTTTACCAAAATATCTCTCGATTCCCCTGTGCTACTGAAGATACACCATATTTTCTTAGCCAAAAGAGCTTTGTTGAGGTGAGTTAGATTCCTGATGCCAAGACCTCCATTTTTCTTTGGGAGGCAAAATTTTTCCCAAGCTACTAGGGGATACCTTTTATTCCTTTTAGCCCCTGTCCATAAGTAGTCTCTCTAAATTTTTTCCATCCTCTCAACAAATTTCACAGGGATCACAAAAAGGCTCAAAGCATATACAGGAAAATTTTGAAGGGTGGATTTTACCAGTTGGTATTTTCCAGCTTGGCTTAGAGGGGCCCCTTTCCAACCAACCAGCTTCTTACTAAATCTATCCATAATTGCATTCTTGAAAGAATCAAGAGGATTTGTGCCCAAAGGGAGCCCAAGATAGGTAGAGGGAAGCTTCCCCACACTACATCCCAAAATTCTAGAAATTTTCTTTTGTCTATCCTCAAGAGTGTTGATAAAGAATACAAAACTCTTATCCCAGTTAATGAGCTATTTCGACCCTCTGGAGTAGGTATCCAAGATGTCCTTCATAGCCTTTGCCTCCTTAATAGAAGCCTCCCCTCCCATTATAGTATCATCAACAAATTGCTGATGCGAAAAAGGGGCACTTTTAGAAGAAGGTTCAATACCTTTGATTCTCCCTTCCTTCTTATTCTTCTCAATAAGTCTGCCTATGCATTCGACCAAGATTATGAAGAGAATAGGCAAAAGAGGATCCCCCTAACAAAGACCACAAGAAGGTTTGAAAAAATTAGAGGGGGATCCATTAACTAAAACAAAAAGTGAGGAAGTAGTTACCAACTGAGATATTAGCTTACAAGATTTGACATCAAACCCAAAAGCCTTAAGCACCATATCCAGGAAAGACCAGTCAACCTGGTCGTAGGCTTTTGATAGGTCCAGTTTAAATAACATTCCTTCCCTTTTTCTAGCTTCCATAGAGTGAATCGCTTCATGCACCATCATTATCGAGTCTAAAATTTGTCTGCCTGGGACAAAACCAGTTTGTTGCTTAGATATTATCAAAGGGAGGAGCTTGAGCAACCTAGAAGTAAGCACCTTCAAAATGATCTTGTAAAAAGAATTGCATAGGCTAATAGGTCTAAACTTGTCCAAAGAATTGGCTCCAGGAACTTTAGGAATGAGAACTAAAAAAGTAGAGTTAATCTCCTTTAGAATGCATTTGGCCCCAAAGAATTCCTAAACAGCCTTCACCACATCCTTCATCAAAACTAGCCAAAAAATTTTGAAAAAGAAGGTAGGAAAACCATCAGGGCCAGGAGATTTATTAGTCGACAAAGAGAAGAGAGCTTCTCTAACTTTCAAATCAGAGGGAATGGCATGAAGCAGTTTATTATGGTGAGGATGGATGATCTAAGGGATGCAGGAAACAATGTCATCCTGATCCACTTCGGATAACAAAGGATCCCAAGACAATAGGGAGGAGAAGAAAGAAACAAATTCATTTGAGATTTCATCATCCTTGATTAGCATACCCTATCCTTTCTTTAAACCTATAATTTTGTTATTAGCTCGATGTTTAAGAGTAGTAAGATGAAAAAACTTCATATTCTAGTCTCCATCTTTGAGCCAGTTAACCATTGATCTTTGTCTCCAGAACTTATCCTCTTTATTGATAATATTGTGTAATTATGAAAGAATAGACAACTTAGCCTCCCTGTTTAACTTGTCATACCCATCCTCCTAAATAGAGGCTTGGATAGAAGTAAGTTTGTTAGATAGGTTTTCCTTCTTAATGAATATGTGGCCAAAATCAAACTTGTTCCAAGCTTTTACCATCCTTTTAACATTGCTAAGTTTTCTAGCAACCTTGCACATAGCTGTGCCTTCCACATCAATACTCCACCCGAGCTTTTCTTTGTCTAAAAGATTAGGGTGAGAGGTCCACATTTTTTTAAAATGAAAAGGGGGAGGTCTTTTGAGACCTATAGGAACAACCGAAAGGGAAATATGGGAGTGGTCAAAACCCACTCTGGGCAAAAGAGCTAACTTGCAAGAGGAAGACTGCAGCCAGTCGGGAGCGATAAGAGATTTTTCTAGTCTAACCTGAATACAGTCCTGACCAATGCATTTATTTGACCAAGTAAAGACACCTCCCATGAGGTCCATATCTAGAAAAGCCAGACTGTTAATGAAGTTTGATAGGTCATGTTTACTTTCCCAATCTGGAGGCAGACCTCCCTTCTTCTCCTCATCCATTAGAGGAGTGTTAAAGTCTCCCATTATTATTCCTTTCTTTAAATTGCTAGTCTGCACCAGACCTCTAGCTCTAGTCCAATAAGTCTTTCTTTCTCTCTTATTGTTGGGAGCATATAAATTCAGCAAGAACCATCAATTATTGGAAGGGATATGAAATTTTTTACACAAAAGAATATTACCTTCATTATAAGAAGATTCCACTCTAAATTTTTTGGTGTTAAAAGGGGCCAGCAGACCTGTAGAGGCACCATCTGATTCTGAAGCCTCCCCACTCATCAAGTTGCTAAACTTAATCTTCCCCAAAAAGTCCTTTTTCATCATAGTTTCCTGGATCATCAAGATATCTGGTCTCTGATCTCTAATCAGGTTCCTGATAATTTCTTGTTTATGGGCTCCATTAAGGCCCCTGATAGTCCATTATATGATCTTCATTTTTAATTCTTGGAACACTCCTGAAGAGTTCTCTAGTGCCCATTCGCCAAGCTTCTTCTGGTCTCCTCCTCTCTGGATTCCTTCTCTAATTTTCTACCTCTTTTGGTTGCTGAGCCCACATCTAGTTTGTAATTGCTCCTAGTCTGCACCAGAGAGGCCAAAGAAGGTTCTTTAACATTTTTCTTCCTGGGCTGTGGGGATAGAAGGACTTCACTCTCGATGTAAAACTTCAATGACCTAGAAGCCTTGAGAGCAAACTTTGGGGTGCTTGGAAGATCCTCCCACTGGTCCAGATCATTCACCAAAACATCCATCTTTCCTGTACTAGTTCCTCCAGCTATAGTGGAAACAAGATTTTCCTCTGGGTCTTGATAGATGATAATACCCCTATTAACTCTATCCTTCTCCTCCTCAATGGTAGCCAGGTCAAGCCCTCCCGCAAAAATTGGAGAACTTAACATCTCAACCTCCTAAACTGCCTACTGTGGGGCATCCTTGCATTCTACATCTCTTGACATCACTTGAGGATCTAAACTTTCCTCAACTAGAGAACCCTCAGTTAGTTTGGGGATGACATTAATCATTTGCCACTCCCTAATGACTAGAGAGGAACTCGGGGCTGTCTTCAACAACTCATCCTGAGGAACAGTCTTTCCATCCATGCCCAGAGGGAAAGTGGAAGCAGAAGGTTGCATTTGATTTACCTTCTTTGAAGCTTTTTCAACCTTCTTATGTGTTGAAAGAGGACCCTTCTGGCCCTGGTTGGTGGTCTTTTTTTTCCATACTTTCTTGACCTTGAAGAGAGAAGCAGCAGAAGGATTCTTCTTTTGAATTGACTTTTCTTTCGGGCATTGAAAAGCCTTATGGCCTATCTTAAAACAATGAAAAAATCCAAAAGGGACACTCTCATAATCCATCTGATAAATATGAGTGCCAAGTTTTGATTGAAAGCACACCACTTTAGGCATATCATCCCCTTCCCTAACACCTATATAGATCCTTGCATAGGTCAGCTTGCTCTTAGAAGCAGTAATAGGGTCTATGGAGAGAAGCTCTCCAAAAGAACTAGCCACACCCATAAAAACATCCTCATTCCATAATTCCAAGGGAAACTTAGGGAGTCTAACCCATACTGGAGCTTGCTGAAAGAAAGATTCATTTAAATTCAATTTTGAAGACCATTTTTGCAGCACTAGGGTAGCCCTTCCAATGTTCTAGGGTCCTTCCCATAGAATGTCAGCCATATCCTCTTTATAGGTGAATTCAAAAGAAAGAAATCCCTTTGCCATAGCAGTAACATTGACCTGCCATTTTAGAATCCATTTCTTCATTGTGAAGGACCAGACTACATCAATTTTTGGTCTCTAACCCATAAACTTCCCCACAAGTGTGGAAGCCATCATAGCAATGTTGTGGTTAATGGAAATTGTGCACGATCCCTTTTCTAGATGTGACACAACCTTAACCAGAGGGAAAGAAGACTTACTAGAAGGCTTAACACCAAAGAGTGAGGCCCATTTCATTGGAAGATTCCTTGGTTTCTCCACCTTGGGTTGCATTTTTGGCTTTTCCTGGGTTCCACCGACAGCACGTGGATCCCCATCCCTAGACTCTGCCTCTCCACAGTTAGTTTGGATCCCATCCTGTGTACTTGGTTTCTGAGATCCACTTCCCTAAGATTTCTTGCCTGGATCTAGGTTTGAAATTTGAACATGCACTTCCCGATTGCTCCCCTGCCTGCTCCCCTTCCCACTTGCCATAGTTATAATAATGCATATTTGTTGTTGTAGGTTGATTAGTGAGTTTTTCTTACCACCATCAAACATTTTTCCTCATTCATATCAAGAATTATCTAACATTATGAATCAGATTGGAATGAGGTATTAGACAATACATGCATGTCTCAATGATCACATTCTATATCATAAACAACATGAATTTGCAACAGAATTCCTTGATTGTCATATTAGTAGATATCGATCAGATCAAATAACAAAAAAGGTGCCTCACAAGGTTCTTTAGTACATTCCCATTATTCCATGTCTTCAATGATTATTTAGGTGCACTACCTTGGCACAATTTATGGATTACCATGCACACAATAGAAGTCAAGATGACATTATGTGAATGTTTGCTAATGGTTCTACATTTAAAGAGATAGAAGAAACATGGTCACACTTTAAAGAAGAACCTCATAATCTGAAGCTTTCATTGTTAGTGGACGATGTCAATCCATATGGAGATATGAGATCTATTTACTCAGTGTGGCCTATTTTTGTTATTAACAATAACATTCCTCTTTGGATCTCCATAAAGAGGGAGCACATAATGTTGTCAATGATTGTGTCAGGTATTTTTTCATTTTAAAGTTATCTAAATTAATTTATAAATAGTACATGAAAATGGTCATAATAATTATGTAATATTTATGTTCATTCAATTACTAGGTAAGTACCAAGTTAAAGATATGAACATGTATATTGAGCCCCCAATTGGGGAGTTCTTGATGTTATGGAATGGTGTCACTATGTATGACATCTCTAGACTGACAAGACATCAACAATTACAATTCCATGCAATGCTTGTATGGACAATACATGATGCCCCTGGGCTAACTCATTTTTGCGGTATGTTATATTATTAAGATCACATATTTTTGGTATGTTATAGTGCTTACACATTACTATCGTATGATTAAGTTGTGCATGATAATTGTACATGATCCAATTGTACATGATCTTTTAGATCTTTAGAAAAAGAAAAAATTTGCATGTCCAGCTTATAGCCCGAAGATGAAATCTTGTCATTCGAAAAGTTTAGGAAAGCAGGTGTTCAATGAATTTAGGCACTTTCTCCACAATAATCATAGGTATCAAATTGCCAAAAAACATCTTTTCAATGGAAAAGAAGAGACATCATCAAGGCCATAAAGAATGACACCTCATCTATGGAAGTTGGAATGTGATTGACTAAATCATCAAGGTAATGTCCAATTTGTCATCTGAAGTTTAAAATTTGTATTTTGATATTGTCTTATATTTACTAATGTTGTAATTGATACTCATGAAGGTTGTCAAGGCATCAATGACCAACTTCATAGAGGAATGAAAAGTTATCCTACTCAATTTAGTAGGTTATCATACTACAAGGATCTCTCAATCATGCATTTGTTTGATGCTATGCATATTGGAAAGAATGTAACAGAGACACTATGCAAAATGTTGGATGGAAGGTGTAATAGAGAAAAAATTGCCAAAATTTGTATTGACATTCATGAATCTAATCATGCACTAAAAGATTTCATTGAATCAAATAGCAATGGAGACCGCATAAATACAAGTGCCCTTCCTTGGTTATTAATGAAGCAACAAGGTGATGCATTAAAAGAAGTCATAAAAAAAGCAAAATTTCCAATAAGATTTGCTGCAAATATAAGCACTCTTCTATCAAAGAAAGTTGATTTTGGGCCAAGGTTGAAAACACATAATTTGCATATCTTTGTCAAGGTAAGTGATGTTCTCTATTTACAGTATATTTGTAAAATTGAACATACTACCTATTGCATTATTTAATAATATATTGAAATGAACATTTTTTAATGATTGCACTACATCCTACCTCTATCCCTTCCACACTAGTTTGACAATAGTATTAAACAAGTTATATATGATCTTGGAAAATACATGAGGTTAGAAGTGTTTTTTCTTAGATTTGTAGATTTTTATCTGAAATCAATTTTATAATTTTATTTGAAATCTCATTTATGTGTTTTTGCGTGTTGAATCTCTTTTAAGTGGTTATCATCTAAAGAAATTGATAAAAAAGATATAAAATATTGGAAGAGAAAAATTTTGTGTGAAATGCAAAAGTGTTTACCTCCAACCTTTTCCAATGCTCAAGAACACTACCTCATACATCAAGTTGAGGAGATTGAATTGTGTGGATCTGTACAAACTAGGTTAATGTGGATAGTTGAGAGGCAGTTGAAAATTATGACGGGCTTGGTTTGAAAAAAAGCATGCCTTGAGGGTTCTATGATAGAGGGATATATGGTATACCAGACCATGGTGTACATTAGTAAATATATTCCAAAGTTTGTAGTAGATATCCATATAGATTGCATTTGGGATCTCAACTCTAATGATAAATTTGAAGGGGAATACCTGACAGGGAAAGGTAGATTGAGGAGGGTGAGAGGTAATTATAATTTTTTTTTTTTTGTAGTTTAATAATTGTTATCCATCATCAATATATATAAGTTATTTCTAACTAGTGTAATTGTCTTCTTTAGAGTTGGTCATGAGTGGGATGCACTACATTTGTATATTGCAAACAATCTTGATTGGATGATCGTATGGATTGAACAGTCTCAAGAAAATGGTTAGTCATGAACATAGGATGGTGTTGCATTTTTGGTTAAAGAAGCTCATTGTAATGGAGATCCCAATGTTACGCCAATGGTACTTGATCTAATATATGGCTTAAGAGATACAAAGGTATGCGTAAGATTGCTAATCATGAGACAATTTTAATATCAACTCACAGATTGATGCAAATAATCTTGACATGTTTGATTAATTGCAAGTCAAACACCACAAAGCTATGTACTACCATGGCTATAAATTTCACACTAAAAAGTTAGACAAAACGAAGAAAACATGTGATTTCAAGATAAGTGTTGTCTTCGTGGTCACCAATATTTCATCTAGAACTGACATATATCCTCAACAATCTGAAAATTGATACTATGGCATTTTGGATGATATACTTGAGTGCAACTTTAATTCATTCAAAATAGTTCTATTTTTCATCAAATAGTTCAAGTTACGAATGAATCAAAATGATTCTGATAGGACTATTATTGAACATGATAGTAGATTTACTATGATTAATACAAGGTTATTTGAGCTAGTCGGAGATGGGCCCTATGTTCTTCCAAGCCAATGCGAGCAAGTGTTTTACTTTGGTGTTCCACACAAACCAAGTTGGTGATTTGTTGTCAGACATGACCCAAGAGGAAGGCCAATAAAGTATATGTGATGGAAGAAGAAGATATTAAAAAAGCATAAGATGAAGTAAATGATTATCAGGAATGACAGTTACCTAGTAAAGAAGAAGAAGAAGATGGTGATGATTTTGGTCATGCTGATGATAATGGTGATAATGATGATGATGATGTTGATGACGATCATGATCATGGTGATGATGGTGATGGTGATGAAGATGATGATGATGGCAATGAAGATAGTGGTGGTGAGGATGATGATCAAAGTGACAAGTACGATGATGGTGATGATGATGATGATGGCATGGATGAAGATCATGATAATCAATGAAATGTCTAGGTAGGATCAATGTCATCTATGATGGGTCATGTACGACCAAATTTTTCTTTCCAAACCATATGTGCATATATAAACATTAAGTAGAACATGTCAAATATTTTTTTAGATATACACATTAGTTACATCAAATTTTTGGCTAATTTAAGACAAATGATTTACATATACAATCTACTTTATTATTAATAATTTTTTTGGTAAGTCTATTACTTTAATTTTGTTAATGATTTCTAAGACTTACTAATTTTTTTCACAAGGCGACATGGATGCAACACCTTAGACACCTTCAGTGGAGGTAAACATTAATTATTGTAAGTTTAATGTTAATATAGAAACACAAGTCATATTATTATGTTATTTTCTTTATGGATTTGGAGATATTTTGATAAAATTTTATTGATATTTGATGTCACAAATGATAGGAAAAAGCTAGAATGACTGCTGATCAAATGCGATTTGAAATACGGGTATCATTTCTACATGACATTGCCCTTAGTGCTGATGCTGTATTCATCACCCAGAAAATTAAACAAAGATACATTGATTAACTTGTTAACATTATCATCAAGGGTGAAAAAAACGAGGAGAAAGAGGCACTGAGAGAAGAATTTGACTGTAGAATCCAATCTTTAAAGGTAAGCAGTAATTCAACTAAAGAAATAATAGAAGTTCAATAGATGTTAATATTTTATAGTATCTTATGGATCATGATCTCTAATTTTATGTGTTCTTTTATAGACATATGTGCTAGTTGCAACATCACATGGTGAACATAGTGAGGGTTGTCGTGCACAACCTTCGTGTAAGTAACACTTTCTTCATTTGTTTTCATCAACATTATAACACTTACCTTTTTTTTTTTTTGTGGACACTTCTAGCTAGTATCCCATTTGATCTTTATCCATTGCAAATGCCTTTGCTAACAATATTGTATTCTTCAGCTCATGATGAAGTGTGGACTCCTCCTTTGGTTGGCGGTCCAGTATTGCCTGGTGCATTGTCAGCAACAAGGACCATGCAAACATCCTTGTCTATGTCCACTAGAACTGGTAAAACCTTGTTTTGCTATATTTTGTAATGTATTTATACAAGTTGATGAATAGTGAAGTAGCATATCAGTGCTTAAATGATGTCTATAGAAGCCTGCATACACAAAAACACATGCATACACACACCACACATACATACATACATACATACATACATACATACATACATACATACATACATACATACATACATATACCCACACATAGAGAGACATGGAGATAGGCTGAGAGGTATTTCTACAAGTTGATGAACAATGAACTAGCATATCAATGCTTAAATGATGTCTACAAAAGCATGCATGCCAACCACATTCCAAAAATACATTATTTTTTTGCACTTCATATCCAATACCACACTATACTAAAGTATGGCTAATGCACCTTTATTTTCTTTTTCAATTGAATAATGACAAACTCCAATGATATCAAGAATTTTGAAGTCTAAAACCTTTCTAAAAAGTAAGATCATAAATCTAAATTATTGTCATGTTAACTGTTATATCATCAACTATGAATCTAAATCACAATTTTTACTTCTATTTTACTATAGTCTTTTGATGTCACCACCATAATGATTGATGTTATTGTTGCTATATTGCTATTGCCTATCGTGATATATTTATTGCTACTTTTATTATGCCATCATGTTATATTGCTGTAACAATGCTATCATGATATAGTCAACAAATTTCTTTGAGCCTACTATTATTTTTTAGCATTTCCACAATAATGTAGTATTTTTTTTACAATTCTTCTCATGTGAATAAAGTAATTAACTCTCTGAGAAATGCTAATATTGCCTATCTATGATTTTCATCAAAAACATCATGTCAAGTCCATAACCATTTCCAGATCTAAATTTTGAAGAGTTGTTGCAAACAACTATGACAAATAATTGCTATATATCTTGTTCTTTTACAATGTTTGTAGGCCCCAACCTATTAGAGGCACCAACTCATAAGTGTATGTGTGTCAACTCACTAGAAGCAACAACTCCAACAATTTGTAGGCACCAACCTCTCAAAGAAAAGAACCAACTTCACTTAAGTCTAAAATTTCACCTTGAAAATGTTGCTATCTTCATAAAATGATGGACATTATAATCTCTTTAAATCTTATACCTTTCTTCTTGCATTTTGCTTCTTCAATGATTTTCTCAAATCCACCTTTTATAATCTCTTTTAATATACGTGCCTTTTTATATTTGCTTCATATAAATCTACCTTGTTTGCACTTATCCTTTTCCCAAATCAGCACTTTTTATCCTTCAATGTCTCCCCTTATTATCCTTTCAAATGTGCACTTATTCCTCTTATAAGTCTTCCATAGACATTATAAATCTGCATATAATATCTCTTGTTATTTTATATGATATATCTTTATCATACACACGACACACAAATGTTCCATTTCACCTACCCTCATTATGTTTGCTCTTTACTTAGATATTTCTTAGTGTACAGACCACACATGTACTTCTGTTCTATATCTACCCCATTCTGTATGATCATATATTGTAGAACTTATACTCTTTTCCTCTCTTAATGATTTTCAATTATCTTGTATACCTTCATGTCTTCATGTAGAAAAATTTCTGTTTGAAATGGACATAACCTTTCAGTTTTGTCACCTTTCCTTTAATTGCACTTGTTTCTTAAACACATATTAATATATCTCAAAACACATTTAATTATGCTTCTTTAGTTATGAATCACACCTTTTAAAACAATAATCATTATTTTCCTCTTTAAAATAATAAAAGATTGCTCCTTTCTACGAATCATTGTCCTCAAATAAACTCTATAATTATTGTATCTTTTCTCTTAACAACTTTTCTACAACACACTCTAATCATTTGTTTCAATTTTTTGACTAATAGTCTTACTGATGCAATGTGATTACTATTCATTCTGAATAAACTCAATTTGAATATCTAGCATTGAGATACTTTTGCTAGCTTATAGATATATAATCCAGTTGTCAAGTCTGTCAATAAATTAATGTCTTTTATAAAGTCGACCATATTAGGTTAAGTTGGCCATGACCAATTTGAAACATTATTCTACTTGGTCAGCATTATAATTTACATTTGTTTCTAGGTAGCAGATTAATTGGTCATATTAACAAAGTGTGATTGGTGGCATTTCTCTGTCTTTCATTTCATTTGGTGTTTGCTTTAATTGTCATGATGTTTCAATTGATAGAGTAATAGAGAGCAGTTCTTCTAAAGCTGATCCATTTCTTGGAGTAGTCCGTGTGATTAGTACTGGTTCATATGAAGGGACATTGTTGATGAACAAGAAAACTATGTTTCTGTTAAAAGAATAAAAGCTTCTAGCTGCTTTAAAATTGTTATTATTTAAAGTGTAAATTTAGTTTAATTTTACATTACTCATTTTGGATTGATAAACCCTTTATGTTTTTGTAGGTAATAATGCTTTCTTTGATCATCTTTTTCATATGACATTGAGATTATTTGGATCCACCATATGTAAAAGGTACATAGTTTCATATCATTGCTACATAATTTTTCTTTTCTTCCATTTATCGTAATATATTAAAGTTATTGATGTAACAATATTTTTTTTTTAAAAAGGTGGAATTTACAAGATGTGGAATTAAAAAATTAGCTGATTGCATCTTTTGAGGAGAAATTTGGAAGAAACATTTTTGACACTGGCCTACTTCTCAAAAGAGCATCAAAGCATATAAAGACTGTAAGGGATCAATATAGAAGGGATCTTAAGGATAACCCAAAGTATGACCATCCTCCTATGATTCCACTGATGGAGTGGAATGAAATAATAGAAGATGCAAAGGAGAAAAGGCTATGTGAAAATAGAGTAAATGAAGTACCACAGGCCAAAAAAAGGTATGTCATGATAGTATTAAGTACATTTTAATGATACACTAATTATTGATATTTGTAAATATATAATCTAAGATGTTTGAAATTTTTCATAGATTGCAAGACACATCCATGGCTACAAAAGTGAGACTAGAAAAGTTTGGCCAATACAAACTTGGCTCTGGTGGTTATATGAATCTCCAGTCTTGACTTGTAAGTAAGAGCAATGAAATTCCATATATTTATTCTTTTATATAATGTTGCAAATTTTTTTTTTAATGAAACCATACATGGAAAACTGATGATTTAAAGCAAAAAATACATGGCACATAATTCAATGTGGAGCTCACAGATGAAGATAGAAAAATTTCCTTGAAGGAAGGCTACAAAGTCGTGGTTGCAGGCCTACATGAAGAATCTGAAAGCCCTGCCCAAGAATCCAGCGCACCAAATGATATCTCACAAGTAAATTGGTTAGATGAAAAGTAATTGAAATTGAATAGTTGAGAAGATTCTTTTTTGGTATTAGTTTTGAACATAAATTGACTACATAACAATGTGCATAACATTTTATTGCAGCCTTCATATCCTACCATAGAACCTGCTCGTGACGAAGGCCATGATGTGAATTATAGTGGTGGAGGTATTAATTTGCTATTGGAAATTAATTATGCAATCATGAATACAATTTAACATCTTGAATTGCAATTTGACATGTATCCCTTTTTTGAATATTTCAGAGCATGTTGAACATCATGCTGAAGGAGTGGAGCATGTTTCAAGCATTCAACATGTTGATGTGGTGGTGGATCAAAAAGTTAATGTACATGATGTGGCATTGTCAGGTAAGAAAAATGCATTTTATGTTGTACTAGTACTTAATTATAGACTTTTAATAGTTAAAAAAAGAAAAAGAGCATGCCAATTCATCCCATTTACTTGTTCTTGCAATAGAGCCCCCTTTAGTGCAACAACCTTTTGCTCCTCCAAAGAGAAGGAGCCATCATAATTTGACATTACACGTGCTAGAAGAGGAGGAGAATGTTGCTGATATGGATGCTCCTATGAGTGCTTTTCTTAAGAGAACTAAGAAAAACAAAAATAAGAAATGATGTTTAAAAAATGCTCTTTGATAAACCTTGTTGGATAATGAAAGAACTTTGTTTTAAGTAATTATATATGAATGATGCATATTAATACTGATTTTTATTTTATGTTAATGAATATTGTTATGTGTTAATAAAGTTTTGATTAGTATCGTGTATTAATGAATTTTATATCATATTATTGAATGTTATGTGATTGTATTGATTGAATGTTATAGTTCATAAATGGATGAATGAATGAATGAAGTATGTAATTAGATGATAATGGGTAATTTAGATTGATGTTAGGGGGAGGGGGGTGAGGCTAGACGAGCTTCCACCTTCACATGGTTGGCCTTGTTAAGTAGAGAATATTATAGTATTCCTTAAACTAAGTGAAGCTTAAACTAACATAAAATGGACACTTTGCAATGTGGTAGGTCTAAAATGATCCAGGACTAGTGCTGCCCATAACATGAATTTGTGAAATAAATTATGGTTTCACCAATTTCAACACTCTATTCAAAGAATAGGAGTGTCCTATAGTCTTAGCATGAATTTTGAGTAATGCCTTAGTCAAGATTTCCTTAGAAGTGGCTAGAAGAATCTTGCATGAGTTTGAGACTATGAACTCTCCCTGCCTTGGCCAAGAAGAACTTGCCAACTCTCTAGTATTAGGGCAAACCATAGAGTGGTGTGGCTGGTTTGCAACCAACCAATAAGTTCACAATTAAAGGAATGAGCCTTCCTTTGCCAAGGATTGCCAAGTAGTAATCTCAAGTGTACCAATTTGATCAATGCTCCAATCCTTATTGAGAATCTTGTCCCAATTTATCTCTAGATGAAACGGGGACACAAAGTGACTTGTAAAATGGTGAATAACACCTAAACATCTAAAACTTTCATCCTTATATCTTCCAAGGTCACTCTAATGAATCCCAACTAGTTCCATTACTTCTTGTTGAGAAATCCCAACATTGACACCCAACCGAGATTGATCGACCCAAGACCAATGCATCACATGAAGAAACTACATTCCTAAATGCCATAACAAGTGCAATGCACTCTTAGTCTACCTCTTCATTTGCATATATCACAAGTAGCAATTTCCTTGGAGAGTAACTAATCATCCCATGATGTGAAATGGTATAACCCTCAAGTTTTCAATCATGTTTCAATCCATGGCCTGAGTCATCTATCCAAGCTAACACCATGTATTCTCTTTTAAGTGAAATGCTAGAACCAAGTGATATTCCACCTATCTCATATAATGGTATGACTGTTCAACTACCATCTCATATAAGTCTTCTATCTCATCATTAAATCTGCCTTTGAATCATCAGCAAATATAACTTACTTTAAACTTATATTTTAATCCTTGTAAACCAAACTCAATCCTTTCATAACATCACTATCAAATCACTATCTTTTATAATGTTGATTAGTCATGCAACATATCTTTAGAGAAATTGGAAAATTTAAAGAATTGTATAATCCATAAACTTGATTGTAGAATTATCAAATTGTTTCATAAAACATAATAGAGAAAGAACTACTGTGATTGATACCAATGATGTCACTAGACATGTATATTGTTGTTGACTGTGCTAAAGGCTGTGAAAACCTGTGATCATTCCCTCCTTCAATTCAATCATTCCAATGACATAATAACATTGCTGTGTTTTTCCTTTGAAATTTCTTTTGTTTTTTGATCTTACACCTGACACATATGCATTGTATTTCACAAACACTCTTTAGAATTTTAATCTTCTATATTTTACACACAACATTGTGTGACAAGTTCACTCAGAAATCTACATTCACGTGCCTGCAATTTTTAATATTTTTGAACGCTGAACTAATATTTCTCGAAGTTTCATCTCACATACTCAATATCATAAAAATGGAAATTTATATCATATGAGACACACACATCACCTTCAAATTTGATTTAAAATTTATAATATTAGTTGTCTGTTTTGAACCGCACACAGTTATAACTGCTTTGGCTTCTCCAAACAATAAGTTCATAAGGATTAAATTTGAAAGGTAAATTTTTTTCTTCTGTGTATATAAATTCTTTCATATTTGGACTTCTGTTATTCTATTAATTACTATGTAGTTTATCTTACATGTAATTGTCTCACTACATATTTCACATTTTTGATCATTCGATTTATAGCCTATACTCTCACATGGAAAATATTTGAAAGGTAAAGCTTGTGTTTTTTTCTCTATATATATTCTTGTATGTTTCATAATCCTAATAATTATTGTGGTGTTTCATATTTTTAGGTCACTAAAATGTAGCAATCGACAAAAAAAGTTGAGGGGAGCAGCTCTGAGGAGGATGAGAGCTCAGAAGAAAGTGATGAGGAGCCAAAGGCCAAGAAAGAAATTAAGGTAAAAGAACATGCCTTCCTTTACCTATGATCATTTACATCTATGTTAATTTTTGAGGAGATTCTTCATATTATGAACAAGGTTAGAATTAAAAACCTATGTTTATTTTCCTATAAATTTTATTGAATTATGCTATAAATTTCATCAAAATTATAGCGAGCTATTTGAGTGCTCTAATATGTTTTATCTTATGCATTTATAGAAGAAAAAATTCCTTAGTTATTCCTTTTGATTCAACTTAGATATAGTTTTGATCTTGTTGCTTATCAATGGTTGCAATGGTTGTATGTGAGATATGTATTTTCATGTTTGAGATATATTCTTGGATATAGTTATATTTTTTGCCATTCTTGAAACTTGCCAAAGTAAAATGCTTTTCCCATTTTTAATGGTTGTTTTCTTTACCGTTGCATGCCTAGTCAATAATGATCTTCCCTTAATTGTATTTTCGTAGTAAGTGCTACGAACAATTATGAAGTTGGAAATATGACTACAGAGACCTTGAGTAAAGTTGGTAGGAAGGGTATAGTAACCCTTGAAGAAGGAAAAAGTGTAGAAAATAATTTATACATTGTAGAGGAAATTCAATTTGACCGTGGATATATTTCCCCATATTTTGTGAAAGACAGTAAGAAGATGACAACAGAGTATGAGAATTGTAAGGTATATAATATATGGATAGAAATCATTTTTTCCATTTTTAGCCTATTTTGAAAATGAGCACTTATCATTTAGCTATTGTAAGTGAGTGTTGGACATGTATTAGGAATCAGGTAACTTTACATAGAAATGAATTTAGTTTTCTTTACAACCTACAACTCTTGTTAGTTGATAGGAAAATAACAAACACAAGAGATATGATTAGCATATTGGAAGATGCAACATGTGGTGGTTATTCTATCTTAATAATTGCTAAAGACATTAAGCAAGAAGCCCTGGCTACCTTTGTCATCAACAAGCTTTGAGGTGCATTAAAGATTGCTGCTTTAAAAGCTCCTAGATTTGGAGAAAGGAAAAGTTAGTATTTGAATATTGCCGTGTTGATTGGAGGTATTATTTAGTAGTATGATTATCAAGTGAATCCTGATTTTTTTTCTCTTAATCATTTATCATGGCAGTTTTCTATCCAATGTTAATTATGTTGGTCAATTTTTCGTAGGCCATAATGAAGTAGCCTTTTTAATATTTTGAACATGAGTTTAAATTGAGTGCAAAAAGTAAGTTGTCAGCTTAGGATTATGTCATTTCAGAGTTCATTCTCCTAATATGTTATTCAGTAATATAGATAACTATAAACATCTGAACCATGTATTCTAATGTAGGCACTGTCATTAGAGATGAAGTGGGGCTGGCCCTTAACACTATTAGGAATGAGGTTCTAGGAACTGTTGCCAAGATAGTGTTGACAAAAGATTCAACAACAATAGTTAGTGATGGAATGACTTAGGAGGCTATTGATAGAAGAGTTAATCAAATTAGGAGCATGATTGAGGTATGCTTTCTTGTCTGTGTGTGTGTGTTCTTCGGGCCTTAACATGGACTATTAGTCTTATGCTTTATAATTAGAGCACTTTAGTTTTAATCTTTATTTTATTTCTCCTTTGTTTGCACCTAGTATCTCATCATGGTTAACAATATGTATTTTTTTGAGCATATCAATATATTGGCGAAGAGTAACTCATTAGAGAATTGTGCTATTGTCAACCTAGCTTGTAGAATGTATTTGACAATTGAATATTTTCTTTATTTCTAAGTTTCTAAACAAGATTATGAGAAAGAAAAATTGAATGAAAGGATTGCTAAACTATATGGGGAGTTGTAGTTATACAAGTGAAGTTATTGAAATGTGTTTAGTCTTCTTTAGTGTTTCATTATTAAATACTTCTTTGAGTAATAGATAAATTTTGTCAATGTATATCATTCATTAAGATAGGCTTTATTGTGCCTATATCATTATGATAATAAATAAGCATGAGCCAAGTTAGGTGATGGATGATAAGAAGTATGATTGATAGGTAGGAGCACAAATAGAGACAGAGTTGAAGGAAAAGAAATTACGAGTGGAGGATGCTTTGAATGCTACAAAGGTATGGCAGTCTTCTTTGTAAATAACTTTGTCATTTGATACAAATGCATAAAACTCCCATGCCAATTCCTATGCTAGAAAAAATTAACTATTAAGCCATTTGTGTATGGAATGACAAAGTCTTATGTCTACTATTCTCCAATGGTGTAAAAGGGACTAATTCTTTTGTCTACTATCCTTTGATCCTCCCTTGTAGAATGATAAATTAATTGAAGTTATATTAATTGTATTGGAACAACTCACTAATTAATTTCTATAAACAAGCAGCTGTTGAAGAGGGCATTGTTGTTGGTGGAGGGTGTGCTCTTTTGAGGCTTGCTGCAAAGGTTGATGCTATTAGAGATACACTTGAAAATGAGGAACATAAGGTAGCTTAATTTTGTGTTTTCTACACGAGCAAGTATGGTTGGCATGGAAGTGGCTTTATAATCCTTAATGGATATGTAGATAATGCTTTGTCATATAAGACTTAGCTCTGCAATGTGTTTGTAACATCTGGCTCTGAAATTTGTTGATTCTTTGGTGTCTACAAATTGGTGTAGGTATTGTTAAACAAGCTTTGATCTTCCTGGTGAAACTAATTGCAAAGAATGCAGGATTAAATGGAAGTGTTGTGGTTGAAATGGTTATTACAACTCCTGAGAAATTGTTGAATAGAATCAAGTATATTTGAACTCAATTCTTTCACAACTATTCAATAGAATCTCATTGATTTAAGCTCTTTTGCTTGGGTATGTTCTGTTCAATTTCATTAGACATTAGCCTAAATGCAAACAAATCTTTCTAGTCCTTATGAAGCATGTTGAATTTAAGTAAATTGACATTGTGCTTGGGTGTACAATCTTATTCAATTTCACTGGATGTAGTACTAGATGCGAATAGCTCTTTCTAGTCTTCATGGTAGTAAAGTGATAGCCCTATCCTTGTCTTTTTATAGGTCCTTTCCACTGATAATTCCAATTATGGATATAATGTTGCTACAGGTGGTTATGAAGATTTGATGGCATAGGAATTATTGATCCAACTAAGGTAAGATGGTATATTCATATGATTTAATTTATTTTTTATTTTTTCAATTTCCTAATTGATGAAATGAATGCAAATTAGTGTCATTTATTCATTTTCTTGTAGTCAAATTGAATTTTGATTCAGGTACAAAATATGATGCACTTGCATTCAAAGTAAAGTGCTAAATAGACAATATACAATCAATTATTGATAGTACTGGTGATTTAAGCTCTGCAAATAAATACTGTTCAAAAAACTTGCTTCTTGTAAAATAATAAAACAATTGTGTTGGTTGACTGGATTTATTTTCATTTATCAAGTGATAACTACGTGGGGAATTGGTTTGATTATTGGTCCAGCAATTGGAGGGTTTTTAACACAGGTAAATTTTTCCTTAACTGTTCTCTTAATATCTAAAATAAAATATACTTAATTTTCAATCTATTTATTATTATTTTTCTATTTTGACTATTGAATTGGACATATTTGACATATTTTCAAGCTTTCATTTCATGAGATGATTGAATATTTTCTCATTTTGCAATAGGATACAATATATAAGAAACTATTTAGTGTTTCAGGGAAGGAAAAGTAATCCTATATTGAACTTATTTCTTATTTTCTCCTTTGTAGATGCTCTTCGAGTCTTTGAAGATGGAGATTTTCAGACTCTTGGATTGATGGAATATGATGAGAAATTAAATCATTCATTCACTGCACACCCAAAGATTGATCCAAATATAGGTAGCAGAGCAAGTTCTGTTTTGATAGTTAAAACTTAATACAGTTAAGAATGTTCAAGTAAGCTATAGGCTATTTTAGAAAAAAGAAGAAGAACCAAATAACTATAATGCACAACCAAATTTTGATCTGATCACAATAGCATAACCCATTCAAATTTTATAGTTAATATAATTACTTGTAAAGGATGTTTGAGAAAGCTATAGACTGCTTTAAAATATAGATTTATGTGCCTGATCACTTTTTCCATTATGTGCAGGAGAAATGTTTACATTTGACTACCAACATACTCCTCCCTATGCTACTTATCAAGTTCTCATGAAGGAGGGAATAATGCTTGATCTAGTTCTCATAATGCATTCAAAGCCTGTCATGATGCATGACTGTGCAATAATTGATAACTATGCAATTTTCATCGATCTTCCTCTCTACTTTGCCCGAAAGGTATTTTTATTTCATAGTAGTCTTATATCATTGCCTTGCTATTTGAAGAGTATGGAGAAGTTATTGGAAACTATCTAAACTCAAATAATTTAGCTGTATGAATAATGTATTTAAAGACTTAGAATTTTAGATCCTTTTTGTTCTTCATAAAGAAAATATAGGATAGAGGTTGTCTATACATCTCTCCAGAATAAATCAAATTGCTCAATTTTACTTGTTGCTATCTCAGGATATGGTGAAGGATGGAAAATTAATTATTTCTTGTGATACTATAGTGAAAGAACATTTTGGTATATTGCCTTGATATGCCAAAAATGATCTTCAGATGAGATGGTTTGTGCTACCAAACTGCTACATCTGCCAAAAATTTCCAAAATGAATTGTATGTGAATCGTTCAGCTTAACTAGTTCTTTTGTGCTTCACTTACTAACCCATGCATAAATAAAGGATGAGTCATTAGGTATTATCTGTTTCACTTTGGTGATTAGATATGAGATGCATTTCAATTTAAAGAGTGGGAAGGCTTCACAAAAGAAACTGTCAGAGTCTACAGTAGATTTTCCAAGGATTAATGAAAAGTATATTGGCAAGTAAGACAATTCTAAGTGATTATATTGATACATACCCTCTTCACAGAACACTACATCTCTGATTTTGTCTCCATTTCTAGTCAATCTTGTTGCCTTGAATACAAGGTTGATTGGGAAATATCTAATTCTACATTATGATTGAAAATGCATGCAAAAAACAACGTTGTGTATGGTACTACACTAGATTTAGTAGCTAAGGTCAAGGAACTTGTAGAGTTTGATCTTCAAGCAGAACTTGAGGCAAGAAAGTTTCAGATTGAAGTTGGAGGCAATGTGCTAGGGTTTGGACCTGGAAGATTTGGTTCTGAGGCAATATTTATACCCAGGGATTCTGGGTTAGATCTAGAGGAGGATGATGGTTACTTGATTTATTTTGTTCATGATGAGAACATTGGGTATGGTTCTAGCTTACACTCAATTTTTTTGAGTCTTGTGTTGTCTTATATTTTTCTCTAGAGATGATAAGAAGAAACTTATATTATGTGAAGGTTATTGTCTTTGAAATACATGATGAATAGGTTGTCTAGTACATGCCACTATTTTGAGAGATATTAACTTTAACAAAATGGTTTAGAATAATAATAATACCATAGCCAATACTGAAACTAGGATCGAGATAAATCATAGTATTTACTATTAATCACTATATTAGTAGGTGACATGTCAGGAAAAAATTGATTGTGTTAGAGAAATTAGTAGTTATGAGATGATCAATCAAGAGGAAACAGTTGAGAGCTTAGAGTGACACAATTTTCAGATGATCATATGAAATGAAATGGGTGTGCAAGTAGAAAGAAACTAGAAAGACATTGTGTATAGATGAAGGCATAAAATGGATGGTTTTGGAGCACTCAACATAGACACTCAACATTCACTACATATCATCATTTGAGATCAAATGGGTGTGTGGGATTATATGCACAATAAACAATAAAGGAGGGAATTGAACCCTTCCTGAGGATCACACTTGTTGAGCTCCACTTCAGCAATGGCCCTTCCTGTGAAATTGCTATCTAAAACCTTTCTAATGAGATAATGTGTTATGAGCTCTTCATAATTACTGTACCTCCTGGATTCATGTTCCATCCCATTCATGAAGAGCTCATTACACATTATCTCATTAGAAAGGTTTTAGACAACAATTTCACAGGAAGGGCCATTATTGAAGTGGACCTCAACAAGTGTAAGCCTCAGGAAGGGTTCAATTCCCTCCTTTATTGTTCACTATACATATAATCCCACACACCCATTTAATCTCGAATGATGATATGTACTGAATGCTGAGTGTTTGTGCTAAGTGCTCCAAAACCATCTATTTCATGCCTTTATCTGTACATAATGTCTTTCTAGTTTCTTTCTACTCGCACACCCATTTCATTTCACATGATCATCAAAAATTGTGTCACTCTAAGCTCTCAACTATTTCCTCTTGATTTATCATCTCATAACTACTGATTTCTCTAAAAAAATTTGACCAAGAATTGGTCAAAATTTCAACCAATGGTTGGGGGTTTTCTACCAAGCATTGGTTGAAATTTTGACCAATGCTTGGTAGTTTTCTACCAAGCATTGGTTGAAATTTTGATCAATGCTATATAGTTTTCTACCAGCATTTGTCAAAATTTTGACCAATGCTTGGCAGAAATTGTGCCAACAATTTTGAAAGTTTTCAACTAATGTATTGGTCAAAATTTTGACCAACCAGTAAGTTAATCAAAATTTTGACCAATTGGTTGGTCCAAATTTTGACCAACTTGGGTTGAAATTTTGACCAATAATGGTAAAAAAATGAGCCCAAATGTACTAGTGAATGCATATGCCACAAACCAATTTAGTAAATGCCAACAAGAAGGTATAAAACAAGGAAGCATGTCCATATGTGAACCTGAATCAAGCTACAAAGACAATGAAGGATCCAAATAGAAAGATGAAGGAAGAGAAGCAATGCCACCTTCCCTCACTAATAAATGCACACCTATGATAGAAGCTCCTTGATGATTGAAGAAGATGGACCATGAAAGCTGAATGATGGTCCTCCTTGTAGGAAGAAATGGTACCATAGGTTTTGTAGAGAATACTCCCCAACTAATAAAAAGAATCCTTAGAAAATATGATGTCTGAGGAAAATGGAGGACAATCTCCAAAGACTAATATGACTCTTCATAAGTGAAAGAGTCCTCCATTTGCTATAAAGAAACCACAAGCATGTTAGAACAATCAAGTGGTTGAGGGTCAGAGTCTGTCCTTACAATGAGTGAAGAAGTCTCCTTAGCAAAGAGAAGATTGATGTCACCAATGATGTCTCCCACATCTTCAATGTGAGACTCCATGAACAACCCTACAATGTTTGGAAGGAAGTCATCCCATGAAGCTGAAGTAGGAAGACATGGTAAATCTTGTTGCACTGAATCAGGAGCATGTGTGGTTGGAAATGTATCAGTAGAATCAACAGGAGTATTAGGAGGTGGGATCTCATCTAGAGTTGAAGAAACCATGAATGAAGTGACTAAAGATAGAATGCCCTCTAGAAATGGAGTGAATCGTGCATCTCCATATGCTTCCCAAAGAGCCATCTAAACATCATGAGGAAAACTTTCCATAGTAAGAGGAGCAAAAGATTCCTCAATTATACTTCTATACATAAATCGAAGAATATAAGAAAAATATTTGTACCACGTAGGATTGAGTGGCAATATCTTTGAAGATAGATAAGGAAACACTTCCATATGTTCTCTTCTTAGATGATCAATGATTAAGGCACTCCATTTTTGATAGTTCCCTAGTGTCAACTTCAGTCTTATTTTAGACTGGCATATGTGACAAGAATCCATGAGATCAATGTATGTATGCACCCCAAAATGCAAGAGAGAATCAAAGAAACCCCCCCTAATGTATGATTTAGGCACTTTATAACCACTTGCCAATTTAGGACCTATTTTTGAAAGTAGTATTTCTATCCACAGAAGAATATAATCTTCTTTCAAATCTAGAAGTAGACAAAAAATTATGCACTTTCAAAAAAAAAAGAATTTGATTTGGAGTCTAGATGAGCTTGTACTAAGCATTTGAAGTGGCAAAAATTGGGATTTGTGAGTTACAAAAAAATTTAGGAATAGAGATCTCAAACCACTTGCACCAATGTGTAGATTACAAAATTCTATCCAAAAAAAAAAAATATTGCTTGAAAAAAGGAATCTGTATGACAAAGATATTGTTGTTTGAAAATCACCGCTATAATTATTTTTCCTGAATCGTCACAGTCACACCTCCAAAAATCAAATGGCTCTAGATTTGGCCTCAGATGTTTGATTTGGATGAAAAAAAATCTAGTTTGGGGTTTTTTTTGACCTTCTAAATGTAATACCAATATTTGATTAGCACCAGCAAGCTCCAATCTTTTCCTGTGAAAAATCTCTCCTACTAGCTTGATGGCCAAAATTTTCCCAGAAAATAATGTAGATCCAAAAAAAATAGTATAGATGCAAATGATAAAATAGGTAGATCTAAAATTTAAATTCAGAGATTTGAAATGATCATACCAATTCTGGAAATTGGGCCTTTGGGCTCCGATTTGCAAAAAAAAAATTACCTCAATTTTGACTATAGCCTATGGTAGGCAAATTTATAGTTGAAATTCATCGAATCGACACTCCAGATGTAATGACAAGGTCCACTTTGGCTCTAGACACTCCCAATATCTGTGGATACTTTAGATCTAGATCAAGGTGTCCTTAGAGAGGTGAAGCAAGTACAGTCTCCAATGACTATGAAATGATGCTCCTATGGATTTGATACCATGTAAGAATTTGGTATAGCTCTGATACCATGTATGAATTTTTCTTAGGGAAAAATTCACCCGAGACCAAGAAGATCAACAACTACCACAAAATAGACCAATAGAGTATGATCAAAATATCGATATGAATTCAATTGATTGATGTTGATTGTATAGTACACTAGAGGTGCCTGTATATAAAGGCCTCTAAGATGCATTCAGAATGTGTCTAGAATGAACTAGGAGATAAGCATGAAAACTAAGCACACATCCTTTGTTGTGCATGAATACACATGCATCAATGAGAGAATAAGTATGACAAGGTGCCTCATGTGTAAAGATGTTGTAGAAACCATGTGCTAAATTAGAGTTGCTTACTCATGTGTTGTCAACATGAAAAATCATATGAGTGCACATACTCTAAGGTGTCTAACCTAATAAATAATAAAATAATAAATTTATCCTAAATAAACTTAAGTAAAGGGTAAATAATATTTATTTACACTAACACCAAAGTCATAGATTTTTTGACACCCAAGTCAATGAGTTGAGTGGCACAATCACTTCGAGTTAGTTCCCTATGGAAATCACTAGAAGTATGATTAAGAAAAAGTCAACTAACATTAGTTCTAGTATGCAAGTAGAAGATCCATATCAACATTTAAGATGCACAAGGATCATTGAGTGATGATGGAAGTTGAAATCCTCACCGAGCAAGGTCAAGTCACAAAACCTTACCGAGCAAGGTCAAGATGCATATCCTTACCTAGTTCTAGATGCAGATGCTGAGTTAGTTCAAAGTGAGTGATGGTAACCTTACTAAGTTTAAAGTTCTTACCAAGTTGAAGTAGTCTTCTGAGCAATAAAGACCAAACCAAGTGGAGGAAAACCTATCATCCAAAAAACATGTGTATGAAGCATTAATGGTGATTGTAAAGACAAAATTTTGTTAAAAATAGAAAATTCATCAAATCATATCACAGTGAATTTTTAGAGGTATTAGTGAAGAGTGATTTTAGAGCCCCCAAGTGATTTGAAGTAGTTGTTGAAGATTATTTTCATGTTCAAGATTTATCAAGTGAATCATGTCTTTAAGAAGAAAAGTGAAAAAGGGTTTGAAGATGTTGATTCATGGAGTGGATTGCAAGGCTCCCACATTCAAACTAACTCTAGCAATTGCAGAGGCACTTGACCCAATCAAAGAAAGATAATAAATCCCTCTAAAGGTACTTTTAATTCATGATATCAGGACATTCTATCACTGTTAAATTCAAGAGCTTGGAACCCTAGAAATAAACCAAGCATTCAATAAATAATGTGTTGATCACTCTTTAAAACCCAAGAATACAAATTTGGAGATGAAGGGTTTGACACACATTATGCATATGCCATGAAATTTTCAAGGAAAATGGATCAGATACATCTTAAGAATAGTTCATGAGATGCATTTTTGGTTGGATCATCCTATCCAAATCACAAAGAAGATGATACACATGATTACTAGATTGCCAATGTTGAATAAAGATAAGATTACAAAAACCCTAGGTTTGGTTGAACTAATGAAGATAAATCTTGCCGAGTGGGATAGAAAAGGAATGAAGATTAATGGAGTGAAAAACATGGAAATCAAGTTTGGGATACATGTTATTGCTCACAAGTTATATAGCTTGAGTAGACAGAACAATGTTCCCTATGAAGTAGTTGACTTAGCATTGAAGGTGGTCAAAAAAAATTATCTTTTGACCTTCATGAGCTACTATCGAGTTTATTGGGAAAAAAAATGGAGAGTACTTGAGTCTCCAAGAACAATCTGTGTAAGTTTAGTTCTCTTTTAACCTATTTATTCCTCTATGTTCAATTTTTTTCCCTTCCAGAGGAATTGTGGTATGGAGGAAAGATACACCTATTTTATATCAAATAAATGAGTTCATAGCTGAAATGGGAGAAAATTTTGAAAGTATAATGGATGTCTACTTTGAAACTTTCAAGGAGAAAATGCAGAGAAAATATAGGATACCTAAGAAGCTAGTAGAAGACTATGAGCAGGATATCTATTTTCTTGTTGATTATGACAAGGTTCACATCCAAGCAGTTAGGCCAAGAGTGGCATGGGTAAAACCTTTGGGTTATGAGGTAAACATTGATGACACAAAAGACATTATTTAGGCTCTCCTAAATGAGGCTATAGATCTCAAGGGAGCATACTTTGGAACATATGAGGAGACCAAGGCCAGGATTGAACTTGAAATTAAGCTACCCTAGGTAGTGAGTAGAGGAAGAAAGAGGATAGAAAAAAATATGAAGAACAACAAGTCATCAAGATCTCCTCTCATTTTTATTGAAGGTAAGGGAGATGACATAGAGTAAGATGAAGATGAAGAGGAAAATGCAAATGAAGTATAACCTAAGGAAGAGGAGTCTCCCAAGAAGAAAGGAAAGATCATAATAACCAAGCCTGCAAAGTCTTCCTATGCTATGTTTACAAGGAGATCCACCAAATCTAAGAGGAAACTAAAATTGGGTGATGAAGAGGATAAAGTTGAACATATCATATTTCAAAACACTATCCCTACTTTTGAAGAGAGATTGAAAATAATAAAAGGAGGCATGGCATCCATCAAAACACTCAAGTATGACACCAGGAGTGTAGCATAGAAGAAATAGATTGAAGATGCCCTAGTGGCATAGATGGAAAAATGGAAGTATTCCCTTGATGAACTGGTAAAACAAGTTCTTGATGCAATTCTCAAGGTACTTGCACTAGTTTGGGAAAATGTAGTAAATGTTACTAAGGACATCAGAGTATAGACCTTGAGGTAACTTATGCCTAATATGCCAGTCAAGGAAGTCAGGGAATCATTGAAGAAAAATGAGAATAAGATTACTCCAAAATTTAATGCATTGCTAATTCTGTCAAAGGACATAGAATATATGGTGAAGTCTAATACTATTGCATGGAAAAACATCTATGGGATGCACAAGCCTAGTGATAATGTTGTGCAAATAGATGATAAGGATGGAGAAAAAGATGTGACAAAAGATAATGAAGATGCAAAAATAGAAGATGAGGAAATAGAAAATGTAGATATTGATGATGCTAATGAGGAAGAAGAACAAGAAGCTACAGGAGGAAGTCTTATAGAAATTAAAAGTATTGAGGATACTAATGTAGAGAAGATAGCAATAGAGATTATGACTTCCCTTCCTCATTCTTTGAGCGAATCCTTAATCAAATCTAGCTTAGAGAAGGTTTCTATCAATTTTTTTGAGGTCAAAATTTGATGAAAAAGCACCCAACCAGTCTCTAGAGTTACTTTATCAAGTGTTTCAATGAGTGAAGTGTTTAACACTTCATTTACTAAGTAGTAGGCTCAGATCATTCCAACATCAAGCTTGACCAAGCAACGACAAGGTATTCCTGCTATTAGTGTTATTTCTACTATTCCTACATTTGTTTCTATTTCTACTATTTCCACTACTATTTCCAACATGACTAGTGTAATGATGGTTGAGACTCAGTCTCAACTAAGCAGTAAAGTTTTGAACAAAGGAAAGGAAATTGTTCCTTCTATTATAGATAAGGGAAAAGAGGAAGAAATTGATCTAGATGAGGACATTGTTATTCCACATTGGGATACCTCTAACCTCACCCTTTAAGAGATGGATACCCTTGGAGAACTTTGGAAGAAGAGAGCAAGGAAACAAAAGCTCAGAGAGGAAAGGAAAAAGAAAAACTAGGTACTTGAAGATATAAAGAACATATTTTTTGATGCACTAAGAATTGAGGTTGATGAGAAATAACTTATTTTGGATCAATTCATTGAAATTGTCGACAAATACATTGAAGAAATGAATGGACAAGAAAAAATTCTACAAATGGTAGAAAGAAAATTTGAAAACAAAGTTTTGGAGCAAGTAGCATAGAAGATAAATATTTATCAAGTAGAATTATCTATTGTTCTTGCTACAATAGAAACATTTATAAATAATGTTATTTATTTGTTTGTCAAGCTGAGTAACACATCTATCTTTACTAAGGAGATTAAGGATAAACTATCCAAGATAGATGAAGACTTGAAGCCAAGTGCACATCAATTGTAACTTGATCTTAGTTATAGTTTTGAACATTTTGTAAAGATCAGATACCTGACATATCTCTAGGAAGAATTACTAAGGGAAGAAGCCATAAGTAGAGCTAAACTTGTAGCAATTCAAGGCATGATTCTTCCAAAAATGGATACACTACAAAATTACATTGCACATGCAAAGACACTGATCCATGAAAATCAATTCTCCATAGCTAATCACATGATGGAAATTTCAACAAAGGTACATATAGACTTGCATGCATCTAAGGTAATGCAAGAAAATTGGGACAAAACCATGACAATCATTTTGAAGGTACATAGTGATTTCTTGTCACATTTTTGTATTAACTTGTAAATATTTTGCACCTTTGGCATTTATATAAAAAGGGGGAGAAGGTTATTTGTATAGAAAATATTATCATACTCGAGATATATGTATGGGGGATAGATATATGTATAAGGGAGTAGTAATATGGAGACACATGTACATTTTAGTAGAAAATATGTTTACAAAAGCAATTTTCACAAATAAAAAAATAGAGTAAAACACAGTAATAGGTTATTGAGCTACAACAGTAGACAATAGTCAAACCAAGTTGAAGATCCAGACTGTTGACAAGGAAAGTTTTGAGAAATCAGATTTTTGGTATGATAAGTGTTTTTATCACTAATGCCAAAGGGGGAGATTGTTGACATTAAGGTCAATTTGTGTATTAGTGACTTAACATTTAGTTGGTTTCATTGCTACCAAGCTCTACAGTTGCTACCAAGCTTATCATTCATCTAGAAATGTCAACCAAGTGTTTTAGTTGCTGTCGAGATAAATAGTCAAATTACAATTCATGCCAAGCTTCATAGTGTCTACCAAGCATCTGAGACAGTTTACAGTATTGCCTAAGTGTCGCAGAGTCTATTGAGCTTTCCTGTAGAAGTGATGAAGATCTTAGTGTTAACCAAGCTTAGTAGTGTTAACCAAGTATATCCATATCTACTAAGCTCGTTGTGTTAACAAAGAGAGTCCAATGTTGAATAAGTCATGTAGTGTCAACCAAGTGATTCAGTATCTACCAAGTTTCTTATTGTTCACTGAGTCATACAGTGCTAACTGAGTTTGTTCTACTCGAAGTGATCAATATGGATCGAGCTTCAACTTCAACTGAGTGCCATAGTTTTCTGAGTGTTGATAGTGTTTGTCAAGTATTAGAACATCATTGAGTTGTCTTCTGAACCCAAGTTACAACAATGGGCCAAATTTGTGAATTATGATGAATTTGGTATTGTAGCTAACTCTAAAAGGTAATTAAGTGGATTGATATGTATGTAAAGCATTGAATCATATCCAAATGTAATTAATAAATGAGTATGCAAATAAGTAAGAAGCATATGAGTGTGAATTGAAGAAGGCTATAAGTAGTATATGGTACAGAAAAGACTTATCTATCATAGTAAGGTGATAATTGCAATTTAAGGAATCTCATTCAACAAATAAAATTTGCAAATCATAGATTAGTCACTGGTTCATCCTAATAGGTGCATTAGTGAAATCCTCTAACAAGGTGGACTTAATAGTCTTTTGCTAAATTTCCTAACAAAGTGCATATGCCACTATATGTTTGTAGATCCTTTAACAAGGTGGACTTAACAGTCCTTATTGCTCCTAATAGGGTAGATCACTAGAAGTGATAATTTGTAAGCCTTAACAAACCAAATTTATATTGTAGTACTAAACCTTGTGGGTGTCATCCCCACTCTAGCTTTACTTTCTATTTGGAAGGTTTCTAGGTCACCATATCTTGTGTCAAAGTGCTATGGATATTATTGCTTTCATTCTTTCATGCATGCAATTAGATTAGATTAATATATGAAGGATTAATTAGTGAAAGTTTAAAGTTTTATTGGTTCTTGATTCACCCGTCACCTCTTAGTAACCTACCCTACCTTATATTTCCAACAATTGTGACAAATTCTCTATTTTCATATAGATTCTTCTATATGTTATATATGTATATTATATCTTAATTGTGCTTTTATCATAAATATTGGTTTGTGTTGTCTTTTACAAATGATGCAAAGTACTGAGACTATTTGGTATCTTTTATGTTGACATAAAATATCATTCATTATGTGTTATTCCTCCATTGTACTTGTGTTTCCAATAGATTTGGGGGATGAGATCAATTAAAAAATAATCATATTAATACTTATATGATGCACATTATGGATCCCTCATGCGATCTTGGTTTTGTTAGCCCTAAATGAAAATGTTGATAATGAATGTGAAATAATCATATCAATTGTTATGTTGTCATTGATGTCAAGTCTTAGTTGGCTAGACATTATGATAATTTAATAGAGTCCCATATCATAGGGTTATAAGAAAGTATGTTGATAAGTTAGAGTGTTGATATGTACAGTATTCAATGAGAACTTGGATGAGTTAGACAGTGATAATGTAATGTTGGTTTGATTATTTTGCAATCATGTAATCTTGAAATAAAATGATGGAATAAATGTATTCACTAACCTATACAAGCTACATTGAGTAACAAGGTGAAAGAAGGAACATAGTGCTCATTAAGTGACTATAGTTGTCACTAAGTAGGTGGAAAAGAAAAGTTAATGTCTAGTATCAATCAAGCAAGTCTAGTTTAAACTGAGTGATGTATTGCTTGAGTGAAATGTAATATTAACTAAGTATGATTTGGAAGAACACGTTAAGAAAGATGAAATTTTAGGTTGATTTACAATGAAGATAAATAATATTCAAGAAGTTCAAAAGCTAAAGTCAAAGATAATTGCAAGATCTAAGGATGGAAAAATTTAATGAAGATTTGATGAAGAACATTGAAGCTAGATTAGGATGAGAAAAAAGTTCGATGAAAGTTCTATTTTCTAAGTGTCTAAGTTTACAGAGTCTGAGATCTACAATCATGATTAAGTGATAATAATTGGAAGAATCTAGAAGTAGGAAGGGTACTATCTAAGGAGATGATAAAGACAATTTATGTTATTGATGAATGTTGTTTGATGTCAAATTATTCTTGAAGTTAAAGGAGTAGTGGAAGTAAGGTGTGTATACATGAAAATGAGGCTTCAGATCTTTCACCTACACTTCAACATGGTCATTGTATGCAGATTCATCCTAGAATGAACATGGGATAGTTAATCCAAGAGGTCTAACAATGCAACCTGTTACCCTCTAACTAGAAGGGTTTTACCTATTTTCTCTCAAACTAAGATGCAGACAACTAGACCTTTGTAGAATGAAGGATTTATGAAAACTATGATTATGAAAGTAATTTATATGATGTGCAATTTATTCTATTAAACAATAAAAGAAACTAAGCTAGATGTATGCATTATTAAGTTAGATGACATTAAAATACTAAGCAAAATCATATATGAGAGCTATAAAAATGAGTATTCAGTTTGACAATAATTCAATAGCATCAAAATCCAACAACTGTAATGAGGGATTGAGAGTCCCTTAAATAGAATTCAGGAATTGATCAACGGTCAGGATCAATTTGAATGAACAGTTAAGATTAGAGAGAAGATTCAGTTAAAATGGAAACTTCCTTGTGCAAGTGAAGTTGACTATTTTAAATTTGAGTGTAATGAGTAGTTAACTGAACTTTTTATGAGTGTGAGAACAAGTTAACTAAATTGATTCCAATTCAACAAATAGTTCACTCAGAGTTTCCATTTTAGAACTAAAGAGAAGATTTTGAAGATATTATTTAATTTAATAAAGTGAGCTATGAACTCATAAATGCCTTTTTCATTTAATTGATTAATTTCATTCAATTAAATAAAGTGGGTATATTTATTAAATTAAATATCTTTAATTCCTTAGTACATTAGCCTTAGGATATAATTTAATTCAATTAAGGTACAAGCACTTCAAATTAAATCAAATCTTAATCAAATAGATTTAATGTGACTAATATGAGTCAATACTTGGGAATTAAATAGGTAGTTTGATTAATGCAGATTTAGGGTTTTCTGTATTTGACAATTAAGTCAAGTAGCGAAAGTTAGAATAAGAATTGCCTAGTGACATAGGACTTTAAAATTGATCATAATAGACCAGAATTGGTAATCATGGCACTGAACCAATTTTGGGGTATTACATTTTGCCCCTCTTTGAATGAATGTGCAAGCAACACATTCAATTCAAAGAAAATCAAAAAGTATGATGCATAGATCAAGAAATAAGATTGGTTCTAAAATTGACAATGTAGAGACCAATTGATAAGCTTTGAAAGATTATCTCCCGAACAGAGTTTAATCTTAAGAAATCCAAGTAGAACACCTAGATACTTGAATTGATAAGCATTTTAAAGGTTTTCTCCAGAACAAAGCTTAACCTTTAAGGATCCAATAGAACACCTAGATACCTAGATTGATAAGCTTTTAAGGATTATCTCTAGAATGAAGCTTAATCCTAAGGGATCTAGATAGAACACCTAGATACCTAGGATTGATAAGCTTTTAAGGATTATCTCTAGAATAGAGCTTAATCCTAAGGGATCTAGATAAAACACCTAAATACCTAAGATTGAAAGATAACATGACCTAATCATGAGCTATAGAACCATCCCAAGAATGAGGCTTGATCCTCAGGAATCAGGGTTTAAACTATCCCGATACCTCTCCATCAAACTCTGATAAAGACTGTTATAAGATATAATCAACTGATGAAAAGACGAGATAGATGCTAGATAGAGGGGAATAAGATGCCCATAGTGATGAGATGCCCCTGGCATTGAGGACATAAAATGGGAACAAGATGCCCTGAGCAATAAAGAATTTAGATTGAGCCAAAATTTAGATTCAATGATGTAATCATCCTGCCCCCTTGGGAGCGAAATTGAAAGATGACACACTAGAAATATGAAATAAAGTAGTATGTGTGGAGTTACAAAAGAAATTTGAAGAATCAATAGAATATAGAAGAGAAAAAAATGATCAAAAGAAAATTCATAGTCAATTTAGCATGATTTCGTGGTCTAGAAGACCAAGTTTGACCAAAAGTTGAGTAGATTTGACCATAGTTGACTTTTTTGAGATTGGTGATAAAATTTGAAGAAATTTTGAGTTGAAAAGATTCCAAGACTCACAAAGTATTTGAAGAATTTGGACTACACAAGCATTTCAATCTCATAGGTCCCAAAATTTTAAAATGCATTTTTGAGCTACGTAAGTGTGTCAAATTTCAAATTCAATCTTGAAAATGGATTCAAAACAGTCAAATCGGCTAGGGAGTGATTTCTGCTCAAATCAGAGGACTTTGAGAAATTATATCAAAACCTATATAAGGGCCCAAAGGGTCATTTTCAAATCATTTGTGCATTTTGTCTTTAGTGGAGAAGAGAGCTCTGAGAGGAAGATGGTAGTTCTAGTGCGTACACACCATTTCAAGCACTCCCTATGACATAGTTGACTGGTAGATTATGGACCTCTGGTGAGTGGTCAACAAACTTCCTTTGCATTTAATTTTGCACATATTTTGAGGTGTTTCAAGGATTTTTTCACATGTTTTTTAGAGTAGGTCAATCGGTTCTCACATGGGGGTTTCGGTCCTTGTGCAAAATGGGTATCTCTTCACACGAAGATTCACTAGCCTGGTGTTTCTTTGCATGTGTCAGTGGGGAATCTCATATAGGAGATACCCACCTTTTACGCGAGATGTGTGAGATTTTTGGGTGCATGTCACTTGAAATCTCATCATCTCTCATGAAAGGACTTGTTTTCTCGTGTGAAGATCTATTTTCTCGCATGAAGAAGCAAGATTTCATGCAAGAACATGAATATCCGTGCAAAATTTTGGTATAGGAAATGAATTTAAAAAGTGCATTTTTTATTTTTCATCCAAAATTTGCATTTGTTTTTCCACCTTTTTGACTTGTTGAGTGAATACTAACTATTTGCATTTTTTTGTTACACATGTGTGCAGGTTATCTTTGATGACATCATGTTTAGGTCACACTATCCACCTTACAGAGCTTTGTTGTGGAGTCTCAACGATGTAGACATGGCCCATATTGATAGATTAGGTTTAGCATATTTATGTTGGATCCTAGTAGTGTTGGTGAATCATGACCTTTTGACAACATTGGTGGAGTCTTTCCATTCAGAGATGAACACCTTCCACCTGCCATGGGGAGAGATGACTATCACCCCTGAGGATATTTATAGGATACTGTGAATACCTTTCCATGGACTATGAGTGGTGTATAACATAGTGCCTCGAGTAGGCACAGAGGCACTAAGGGCCATATTCTAGCGATATTTAGTGATAGGGTGAGCCATCACATGGGATGAGCTCATCCATACATATGGGACTACTCATAGGTTCCCATCGGTGTTGGCCATTTTTATCAGCTGCTTCCTAGTACCCTATAGAGGACAACATAGATTAGAGTGCAGGTGGGGTATTATGTTACAGAGGATCCTTAATTCTCTTGAGCAATTCAGATGGGGCCAATGCATGGTTGCCCACATGTTCTTTGAGATGCACAAGATAGTATACCATGAGTGGAAGAGTATGGCCACTGGGGTATATGTATGATAGATCTAGGCATGGGAGCACCTTTTCATGACACAACTAATTTTTGAGGATGCTTGAGAGATGATGGAGCCCTACATATGCAGATATAGAGGGTAGCGAGTAAGACAGAGCATTGGAGGACATGTCTCGATGACCTAGTCTCCGTCATATGGTGGCCCTAGAGAGAGATAGAGGATTGGGATGATGCTCCTTGAAAGCTTAGTTGGATGTTCTCCTCATGGCCACTATTAGGCCAAGCCACACATATTATAGAGTAGTTTCCCATCATGCAGGTGTGGCAATAGTATGAGCGGCCCCAGGATATCTCACAGGACTATTGCTCATATGCCTGGGTGGTGAGAGACCTAGATCGAGGGTGGTCTGTGAGATTAGATCCTAGAAGGCCAATGATAGACATGCACAACCTAGTTGCATCATAGTGGGATTACATCCCAGAGATAGCAGATGCTGGGATGACTCCTTCATACTAGGCATATTTTATCAATCACTTGTTTCCATGATTTATGGATCTAGTGGGGATGGCAACACAAGGACCATGCCAAGCACCCGTATAGGGTCCAGTCTAGCAGCCAACATAATAGCAACCACCATAGGGTCCACCATAATAGGTGAGACATAGAGTGTGACAGGTGTAGATTCCACCATGCTAGATGGAGTCTGATCCAAGTGCTAGGGGCAGCGAGGTGGACCAGGGTCGGTGATAGAGATAATGCATAGAGGAACAAGCATGTGTAGAGAAGCAAATAGAGATATTAGATTAGGAGATGTAGGAGCAGCCTATTGCTAGGCCCCAAGATGCACCAAGGAGGGTGAGAGAGTAGATTAGATAGGCCTCCTAATAGTTGGGAGAGTTATAGATTCAGGTGGTAGTATGAGATATGAGGATAGCAGAGCAGGATCGTGAGATCCTGAGACTTCAAGAGCAAGTGTAGGTAGTTGAGTGAAGGGTGAAGATGCTACAGGATAAGGTTAGACTTCAGGCGGCCCGAGTGGCTTACTATTTTGCAGCATACTCCATAGTGGTGCCTGACAAGGTTCAATAGGCTCCACAATTTTCTCAGTATGCTCAAGAGTTTGGTGGTGCGCATCCACCAGTGAGACCAGATATGCCACCGCCTCCTCCTCTCTAGGAGGTGAGGGTACTAGATAGACTTAGATTTGATATCTTGCCTCTGAGTTTTTGATTTTGGCTATGTATCAATTGGTGTGCCAACACAATTTTGTATGATTTTTGATTGATAGCACTTGAGTAACGCTCATTTTTGTATTGAAACATTCTTTTGACATCGATATATATATATATATATATATATATATATATATATATATATATGGATTTTGAGCCAAGTATTGTTGTGTTCATGCCATTGTTAGTATCTGTCTTTTAATTTGATTTACATGAAATGTTTTATGCTATGATTATGAGATGCAAAACATGATGTGATGTATGGATGCATGTTTGATTTGAGTAGTTCATGTAGATGATATGAATTTATGGATTTATGAAATTAAATGCACAGATAATGGACTGACATCTCATGTAGTGTCCCATATTTTTGCTTGACAATGACAGTATTTGATTGAGGAGTGCGAGAGGATGAACCAAAGAATCAAATGCTTGTTCAGCCATGAAGAATCATGATGTGTTGAAGGGACTAAGAATCCCTTATCATAGAAGACAAAAAGTTGATTTTCAATCAAATCATATGCTGAATCAAGTAATGCAATCCTATGCTATATGCAACCTTAAACTAGATGCAACCCTAGGTCTAGTTACCAAGCTTCGAAAATTGTCATCATTGAGTGTATAGCGAGAAACTTAGATGTCATACAATTCTCACTGACATTAAAATCATGAAAATATGAACAAGGCATCTATTCTAGTTTTGTTAGGATGAAATGTAAGCATTCAAGGCACAAGAAGCCATAATGACCAGACCATTTGTCCCTTTTAATGTAGTAAGTTAACATAAGCATCAGAGCATAAATGCTAGGATGACCGGAATGTTTCTTGCATGGTAGACACACCAAACATACATGAGATCCCTCTTATGCTAAGTAATCAGTGAGTATTCTATCTGCAATAACCCTTGCAGTCATAACTTGAGACATAAGTGTGCTCGATATACTCACAGTGACCCATATATTCACTTAGTAGGATGAGTATTAGTATTTACTATAGCATGAAGAGTTCACTCCAAAAAGAAAGGAGAAGAACTAATGTAATTGATGTATCCATATAAAAGGAGTTGAGATACACCCGACCATCCAATACGAGATGGAGGTTCTTATAGTGGACACCCCTTTTATATGAATGTTTCAAATTATTGGAACTAAACTACAAACAAAAAGAAAAGAAAAGATCATGCCCCCAGTCATTACTTCTCTAGTCAGAATGGCATCATCAAGTTGCTCAAGGAGGCATGATGAAGTGAAAACAAAGCAAACAAAGGAAAACGCTTAGCATATCCAAATAGGCATATCATTTTAAGTTCAACTTTTTTGGGATTGATGTCAAATGTTAATGTCTAGAACATAGATAAAAGAAATCTCTTTAGTAGGGTGACAATAGTAGAAAAACATAGCCAGAACAACTAGTGACTAAGGTCAAAGAGGAATCTTCAAGATGAAGAACCTAAAAGGATTGAGCAATAGTAGATAGACACAGCCACAACGGTTGGTGATTGACACAGTAGAGATCTTCCATTAAGGAATTTGAAAAAGTGACACGAGTGACTGTAGGCAGACACAACTAAAACAACTGGTGACTATTGTGAAAGAGATTCTATGAGGAGAATCTCAAAGAGAGTGACACTAGTGATAGTAGGTAGACACAACTAGAATGACTGGTGATTGTCAAGAAAGAGATTCTATGAGGAGAATCTCAAAGAGAATGGCACTAGTGACAATAGGCAGACACATCCAAAATGACTGGTGACTGTTGTGAAAGAGATTCTAGGTCATTAGAGAGGAGAATATCGAAGAGATGACTCTAGAAATAGTAGGCAAACACAACCAGAATGATTGGTGACTGTCATGAAAGAGATTCTAGGAAACTAGAGAGGAGAATCTTGAATAGAGTGATACTAGCAATAGTAGGAAGACATAGCCAGAACGATTGGTGATTGTTACGAAAGAGATTTTATGAGGAGAATCTCGAAGAGAGTGACACTAGCAATAGTAGGCAGACATAGCCAGAATGACTAGTGACTGCAACGAAAGAGATTCTAGGACACTAGAGAGGAGTGCCCCCAAGCTGTGACAAGAATAAATCCATGGATACATGAGCAAAAAGTAGGAACAATAGAAAGCAACTATATAAGATGCACTACAAGATGAAGCATTGGGAACAAGAGGCACCTATTTGCCAAGTTTTCACCTTCTTGGTAGGGCTTTCATTTTTTTTGCTACCATGATGCCTGTTTCCAGGTTTTCACCAATGGCACTTTTCTTGTTTTTCATTTTTTTTTTTGTATTTTTCACTTTTTTTTTTAAATTTTAAAAAAATAAAAATATTTTTTGGAAAATTTCATTTTTTTCTGGTATTACCAAGGCACCTATTACTAGGTTTTCACCAAGGTAATGATCTTTTTTAGGACTTTTAGATATGTATAGAGAGCTTCTAAGATTAGATCAGCTGTAAAACTACTTTAGGTGGAGAGTGTTAACAGGTTCCATGAGCACTTCTCCCTTGGCTTTAGAAAGTTGGTAAGCACCAAATCCATACACTGTAGTAATTATGTAAGGACCAAGCTAGTTTAATTCAAACTTCCCTTTTGGACTCATTGTTGTTGATTCTTAGGTTTTTCTCTTAGGACAAGATCACCCAGTTGGAAGTCATGTGGCTTAACTTTCCTATTAAAGCTTCTAGACATTCATTGCTGATAAGCTCGTAGATGATCACACGCCACTATTTGACATTCATCTAGTAGTACTAGCTCCTAAATTTGAGCTATTATATAATTTTCATCAATAATAAGGCCTTTCATATAGATTCTTAGAGTAGGAATCTCAACCTCTATTGGAAGCAAAACATATGCTCCATAAACCAAAGCAAAGTGCATTGTACCCATTGGAGTCTTGATGCTTGTCTTGTATGCCCACAAAGTTGGATTAATATGGAGGTTCCAGTCCCTCCTAGATTTAGTGACTATGTGATGGAAGATCTTGAGGATCACCTTATTGGATGCCTCTACCTGGCCATTACCCTAGGGGTAATAGATAGAAGATCAATGTTGTGTGATTTTGAATCTTTTGCATAGTTCTTTGAGGTCTTTATTTTTTAACTGTCCTCCATTGTCAGTAATGATGGAGGATAGTACACCATACCTGCAGATGATGTATTTTGTGATAAAAAGAGCTATAGTTTTGCCATTTTCTATTGTAAGAGGTACTACTTCTACCCACTTCGTGAAGTAGTCTGTAGCTATAATGATGAACTTATGTCCATTAGAAGAAGTTGGGTGAATCTAACCCACCAAGTTGAAGGCCCATTGTTGAAATGGCCACATTGTGGTAGATGGAATCAACTCCTTGGCTAGAGCATGAATCAAATTCCCATGGAGCTGGCACTGCTTGCAGGACTTGGCATACTTAATTGCTTCTTGCTCTATTTTAGGCCAATAGTAACCAGCTCTAATGAGTTTGCGAGCTAGTGTCAAGCAATTTGAGTGGGATTTGCAAATGCCTTTGTGAACATTAATCAATGTGCATTTGGACTCTTTGGGTTCTAAACACCTAAGGAGTGTTCCATCAAGACCTCTCCTAAACAAGTCATCAACAATAATGACATACCATGAGGCATTACAGATAAGGTAACATTTTCCATTTTGGGTTAGACCATCTAGAATGGTTTGGCTACGAAGATAGGAGAAGATGTGATGGTAGTGAGATGAGTGTTTTCCTATGATAGAAAAAATCATCCTAGAACTACGAGTATCATAGGCTAGGTAGTGTAACGCTTCCACCAGGAACTCATGTCAGAGATCATTTTTGGGCATCTATACAAGGAGGCCAAAGTGTAACGCCCTGCTTGGGAACCCAAGAGAAATAAACCTAACATGTTACAATGTTTACTGAACTATTTTTTTTTTGAAGTTTAAACAACATCAAGATAACATTAATGCGGAAGCAATATGAACATACACATCAAATACACATATGCAAATATAGATACAGTTTCAATTCCTCAAGAGTTCCTTTATGTTGAGTCACATTTAATAATTTTTAAATTAATTAGTTTAAGTTCCAAGTACAATGTCTCATGATCATAAAGAAATAATAGATACATAATCGCATAAGCAAATGCATAAGTATAAACAATACAATGAAAGTACATCCAATTAATAACATCCATGACACATGTCGCAGGGTATGTGAAAATAGATACTGTACAACAGAATACATGATAACATATAGACATCATCTGAAAAGAAGTCTCTGAGATAAGAAATAAGAATGATAAAGGTACATCTTCTGCAACGAACATCCAACAGCTGGCAATGTGAAGGGGAACCCAAATGGTAAGAAGACACTAACTCCCGACCGCGTGGTTACCTAGTCTGGTGGTGCAGGAGCACCTAGGAAATATGACAAGTTTCCTAAATCGTTTTTGGATTGTAGTGGTCTTGGCTAGACCACATGAATAAGGGCTATGGGATAAAGCCCCAAGTGTGTGAGTTGTGTTTGTAAATAGGTTTTTGTTGTGTTTGAGTTTCCAAGTTGCTTCTATGTTGGCAAAATTGCTTAAATTGCTTGTTAGAGCCTAGAATGGTCAAACACTGACCAAGACCCCAGGAGGATGGGAAACATGGAAAATATGTTAAAAGTTGTAATTACATGGAAATAGGTTCGTTTAACCATGTTTGAGGTCATGGAGCCATTAAATGCACAATAGTGCAAAAGTTGCACTTGGCAACTTTGCAACTTTGCAAAGTTGCTTGACAACATTGACAAAAAGTGCTAAAACTTTATAAGGGCTTCAAGAATCAGTTAGAAACCTATGGGATCTGTTGATTCACGTGGGTAAGAGGTATTTAAGACCAATCCAAGTTAGTTTGAGGGTTGGCATATGCTTTTGTACGAATTTTGGCATTGGAATGAAGAGTAAACTGAGCATTTTGATGACAGTTTTCTGATTTCACCCTTCATCCACACCTTTAATGGATTGATAGGGTTGCTGTTTTCATGTGATTTTATAGTGTATGGAATGTAGATGCTTTGGTAAAGATTAGGAGTTTTTTTGATCAGTTTCATTACTAGTTTGAAAAATCTTTTTAAAGTTGCCAGTTCGCTGGTCTGTACACAGCAATCAGCAAAGAAATCTCTATAACTTGAATTCCAATGGTGGAACCATGATGGCCTTTTGGAATCAAGTAATAGACTGTATAAACAATGTAAATATGTATTTTTGTCTTGTTTTGCAGAGGTTTGTTGTTTTTTCCAAGAGGCCCTAGGCGAGTTTGCATACCCGGCTAGGCAATGAAATCAGCAAATAAGTGTTTGAAAGGGGCATAGAATGGGGTGTTGGGTGCAATAAAAATTCATGGAAGGAAAGAGTGGTGAGTGAAGGAAGTTAATTCCAGGAGTTCAGTCATTTAGAGTCCATTTGAGTGGTGGAAGGAAGAACTCTCTATATTCCTGTTCATACAAACAAGAAACCCTTGTAAATAGACATATTTTTGGAAATCCCTTGTACGGATGACCTGGGTGTTGCAAACCTGAAAAATCTTCAAGGGGAGCCAAAAAGGGTATCCAAATCATAAATTTGTTTGAGTAATTCTTAAGGGTTTGAGGAGATATAAGCCAAAAATCAGTTTTGGAGGCCTAATTTTGTTATTAGTCTTGGTAGCCCTCTTAACTATGCAATCTTCAAATCGATTGGAAACCCAATACTCCAATTCACTTCGTGATCCTAAAAACTATTGAATGAGACCTAATACAAGCCTTGGAATTCAATATATCCAAGAATGCACTCCTGGAAGCCAGTTGTCAAGAACGGTGCAATGAGAGCACTAGGGAGACCCCATGGTGAAATAGAGTTTTGAGTTGATTGGTGAGGATTAGTGTAATAAGGGAATAGAGAGAAGATTCCCTTGGAGTAGGGTATAGGATAAATACCCCAAGAGGCTAGGAGAAAGCCTAAAGTGAGTTCTAGTAGTTGAGGCTAGAACCTTGTTCAAGATCCTCCCCATCAAATTGGTATCAAAGCCTTGAAAGGTTTGGGACAAGACATTGTGTATGTCTTATTTTGGAAGTGAGTCAGTGGGAGAAACCACCATGGTAAAAAATGCTGAGTTGGCAAAGGAAGTGACAGAACAAAGGGAGAAAAATAGGCTCCTTGAGGAAGCCTTAGAAGCTATGAAAGATAAGCTTGATGAAGTGGTAGAGACAGCTAGAAAAATGAAAGAGAAGTTGGAAATTAATGAAGAAAAGGGAAAGGAAGAGAATGAAGAGGACTATGTACCTGAACCTAATCCTCCATTACAAGAGGAACCTTTCCTTAAAGCCATCAAGGCATTGGGTGGCAAATCTCTTGAGGGGATACCCCTATTTACTGGTAAGATGAATTCAGAGTTGGTCATGGAATGGATTGAAGGGATGGAGAACCATTTTGAATGTGAAGGCGTATCAGAGGCACAAAAGGTGAAGGTTTCCAAAGAAAGATTAAGGGGACCAGCCCTAACATGGTGGAAGTTCATTCAAGAAGAGAGGGAAAGAGAAGGCAAGAAACCTATCTCTAATTGGAAAGCTATGGTGGCAAAAATTAGAGATAACTATTTGCCTGAAGACTATGAAATCCAGCTACACAAGAAGAGACAAAGCTTGAAGCAAAAAGATTTGGATGTGGCCTCCTATACTAAAGAGTTTCAAAAACTTTGCTTGAGATCCAAGGTCCAAGAGGAGGAGAGCATCAAGGTGGCTAGATATTTAGGTGGTTTGAAATGGAGTATTCAAGAGGAGATCAGCCATTGGACTCCTACTACTGTTCATAAGTGTTTTCAATTGGCACTCAAAGTGGAAGATAAGAATAGAAGGAAACAAGACTCTAACTCTAGGGGTAGAGGAAGAGGGAGAGACTCTAGAGGACATAGAGGTGGTTATGGGGGAAGAAGCAATGAACCCAAGGCCACAGGAGACTCCAAGTTGATTGAGCAAAGTGGGGAAACAAGTGGAAGAGGTAATTTCACTAGAGGAAGAGGATTTGGTGGTGGAGCTAGAGGCAGATCAAACAATTTTAGCAGGGGTTCACATTTTGCAAACATGAAAGGTTACCATTGTGGACAACTTGGTCATCCAGCCTATAGATGTCCTGAGAAGGCATCATCTTCCCAAGGGGATAATAAGATAACATATGTTCAAGAAGAATGCAGCAACAATATAACTTCAGAAGTGAATCTTGATTCTGAGAAGGGAGAAAATCTGATGTTTAGAAGAGTTTTGATCAAGGAGCCTAGAAAAGAAGAGCCTAAACAAAGAAGGGCACTTTTTAGAATAAAATGCAAGATACTTGGTAAGGTTTTCAAAGTTATTGTTGACTCAAGATCAACTGATAATATCATCTCTGAAGAGGCTGTCCAAAAGCTCAAGCTAACAAAGATTCCTCATGATCATCCATATAGAGTCACATGGCTGAATAAAGGGCAGAATGTGTTGGTAAATGAACAAGTTTGGGTGGATTTTTCAATTGGAGGATATCAAGACAAAATTCTTTGTGATGTGTTGCCCATGGATGCTTGTCATCTACTCTTGGGTAGACCATGGCAATATGATAGGGATGCTGTCTATCATGGGAAGAAGAACTTGTATACATTCAAGAAAGGAGGAGTGACATACAAAATCCAATCACTTGTTGAGGAAGGCATAGATGCAGCAACAGATCAGCGTGTTCTACTCATGAGTGGAAAAGAATTCTTACATGATTTCAAGGAGAACAATGAAGTTGGGTTTGCCATAGTTGTGAAACCAAAGGAGAAAGATGCTGTCAAACAAACACCATTGCCAAGAGAGGTAAAAGAACTATTGGATCAGTTCAAAGACATCATAAGTGATGGAGAACTTGCCACACTCCCTCCACAAAGATCTATTAGTCATCAAATAGACTTTGTTCCTGGATCCTCATTGCCCAACAAGGCTGCTTACAAGATGACTCCAGATCAGACTAAAGAAATTGCAAGACAAGTACAAGAGCTACTTGACCAAGGTCTCATTCGGAAGAGTATTAGCCCATGTGTTGTACCGGTTGTTTTGGCACCAAAGAAAGGAGGTAAGTGGAGAATGTGCACTGATTCTAGAGCCATAAATAGGATAACAATTAGATATAGGTTTCCTATTCCTAGAATAGAAGATCTAATGGATTGTTTGGGGGGTGCTAAGTATTTCTCCAAGATAGATCTCAAGAGTGGCTACCATCAAATCAGAATGAAGGAGGGTGATGAATGGAAAACAACCTTCAAAACTACGGAAGGACTTTATGAATGGCTAGTAATGCCATTTGGCCTCTCTAATGCACCTAGTACATTCATGAGGCTAATGAATGAAGTGTTGAAGGACTATATAGGCATTTTTGTAGTGGTTTATCTTGATGATATTCTCATTTTCAGCAAGACTAAAGAAGAACACATGAAGCATTTGGCAATTGTTTTAAAGAAGTTACAAGAAGAAAAATTGACCATTAATCTTGAGAAAAGTGAGTTCTTGAAACAAGAGTTGGTTTACCTTGGTTTTGTAGTTTCACAAGGTAACTTGAAGATGGATGAAAGTAAAATAGAAACCATTCTAAATTGGCCTACACCTAAAACAGGGGCTGCAGTAAGAAGTTTCCATGGTTTGGCACAATTCTACAGGAAGTTTATAAGGGGTTTTAGTGAGATATGTGCACCAGTATTAGACACCATCAAGGGAGGACTAAAAACTAAGTTCTTGTGGACCAAAGAAGCCAATGAAGGGTTTGAAAGGTTGAAGAAAGAGGTAGCTACTAAACCCATTTTGGTTTTACCTAGTTTTGACAAGTTGTTTATTGTAGAATGTGATGCAAGTAATATTGCTGTTGGGGCTGTATTAAGCCAAGAAGGAAGGCCAGTAGCATTCTTTAGTGAAAGGCTAAATGAATCCAAATCTAGGTACTCATCGTATGACTTAGAATTGTATGCATTGGTGCAAGCACTTAGGAAGTGGAGGCACTATCTTTTACCTAAAGAGTTTGTTGTATACACTAATAACCAAGCATTGAGTTACATCAACACTCAAGAGAAGTTGAGCCTAAGACACATCAAATGGATGGAGTTCCTACAATCCTACACATTCACCATCAAGCACAAGAAAGGGCAGATAAATAAAGTAGTTGATGCATTAAGTAGAAGGCTGCTTACTATCCAAGAAATACAGTTAGAGAGTATTGGAGTTGAAGGTTTCAAAGACCTATATGCTGATGATGAAAACTTCTCAGAGGCCTACAAGGTATGTGTAGAGTTTAACAATCATTTTCATAGCAAGTTTGCTGATTACACTTTGCAAAATGGGTTGTTGTTTAGGGGAAATCAATTATGTGTGCCTAGAGGATCAATGAGAGAAAATCTGATCCAAGAGAAGCATAATGGAAGCCTTAGTGGACACTTTGGTTTGAACAAAACATTGGAGTTGGTGGAAAGATTCTACTATTGGCCTAGGATGCAAAGAGATATCCGGAAGTATGTTGAACAATGCATGATTTGTCAAAAGGCCAAGGGAACTTCTACAAATGCAGGATTGTACCAGCCCTTACCCATTCCAAATAGGCCATGGGAATGCATCAGCATGGACTTCATAGTGGGCTTACCAAGAACAACATTAGGTTTGGATAGTGTGTTTGTAGTTGTGGACAAATTTAGCAAAATGAGTCATTTTATTCCTTGTAAGACTACTCATGATGCTAGCTATATTGCTCACTTATTTTTCAAAGAAGTTGTAAGGATTCATGGCTTACCAATCAGTATAGTTTCAGATAGAGATGTTAAATTCATGGGGCACTTTTGGAAGACCTTGTGGAGAAGGCTAGGTACTAACTTGGCACATAGTTCAGCTTACCATCCCCAAACTGATGGTCAAACTGAGGTAATTAATAGGGTGCTTGGAAACCTTCTAAGGTGTTTAACAAAGGAGTATGGCCAAGTGTGGGATCAAGTCCTACCACAAGCTGAGTTTGCCTACAATGATAGCACAAATAGAACTACTGATAAGAGCCCTTTTCAAGTTGTTTATGGTTATCACCCAAGAGGAGTTTGTGAGCTACAAGAATTAAAGAATCAAGAAGAGATTAGTGGACATGCAGATGATTTTGCCCAGTCCATGAGAGAGGTACATGAGCAGGTCAAGAAGTCCTTGATAGAGGCTACTCAAAGGTTAAAGACTAAAGTAGATGAAAGGAGGAGAGATTTACAATTTGAAGTAGGAGATTCGGTGATGGTACACTTGAACAAGGCTAGACTTCAAAAAGGTGTTCCAAGCAAGCTTCAAATGAGGAGGATAGGGCCTTGTAAGGTTCTAGCTAAGTATGGCCCAAATGCCTACAAGATTGAGTTGCCAAACAATCTAGCCATCTCTCCCATCTTCAACATTCAAGATTTGGTTAAATACAAGGGTCCTAATGTCATGGAAGAGGAAGACATCATAGAGGTAGATAAGAATATTCCAGAAATCAGTATTCCTCTCCAAACCAAGCCTCAAGCTGAAAAAGTTCTAGATTCAAGAGTAAAGAAGAAGACTAGGCATGGAATTTATATGGAGCATTTAGTAAAATGGAAGAACCAGCCTGAATCTGAAGCGACATGGGTAGCTGAAAATGAATTCAAAAAGAGAGGTATCAGTCAAGATCTCTTGAATACTGACCCACCTTAAGTTTTTTTTTTGTCATAGGGGGAGAATGGTGCAGGAGCACCTAGGAAATATGCCAAGTTTCCTAAATCGTTTTTGGCTTGTAGTGGTCTTGGATAGAACACATGAATAAGGGCTATGGGATAAAGCCCCAAGTGTGTGAGTTGTGTTTGTAAATAGGTTTTTTTTGTGTTTGAGTTTCCAAGTTGCTTCTATGTTGGCAAAATTGCTTAAATTGCTTGTTAGAGCCTAGAATGGTCAAACACTGACCAAGACCCCAGGAGGATGGGAAACATGGAAAATATGTTAAAAGTTTTAATTACATGGAAATAGGTTCATTTAACCATGTTTGAGGTCATGGAGCCATTAAATGCACAATAGTGCAAAAGTTGCACTTGGCAACTTTGCAACTTTGCAAAGTTGCTTGACAACATTGACAAAAAGTGCTAAAACTTTATAAGGGCTTCAAGAATCAGTTGGAAACCTATGGGATCTGTTGATTCACATGGGTAAGAGGTATTTAAGACCAATCCAAGTTAGTTTGAGGGTTGGCATATGCTTTTGTACGAATTTTGGCATTGGAATGAAGAGCAAACTGAGCATTTTGATGACAGTTTTCTGATTTCACCCTTCATCCACACCTTTAATGGATTGATAGGGTTGCTGTTTTCATGTGATTTTATAGTGTATGGAATGTAGATTCTTTGGTAAAGATTAGGAGTTTTTTTGATCAGTTTCATTACTAGTTTGAAAAATCTTTTTAAAGTTGCCAGTTCGCTGGTCTGTACACAGCAATCAGCAAAGAAATCTCTATAACTTGAATTCCAATTGTGGAACCATGATGGCCTTTTGGAATCAAGTACTAGACTGTATAAAAAATGTAAATATGTATTTTTGTCTTGTTTTGCAGAGGTTTGTTGTTTTTTCCAAGAGGCCCTAGGGGAGTTTGCATACCCGGCTAGGCAATGAAATCAACAAATAAGTGTTTGAAAGGGGCATAGAATGGGGTGTTGGGTGCAATACAAATTCATGGAAGGAAAGAGTGGTGAGTGAAGGAAGTTAATTCTAGGAGTTCAGTCATTTAGAGTCCATTTGAGTGGTGGAAGGAAGAACTCTCTATATTCCTGTTCATACAAACAAGAAACCCTTGTAAATAGACATATTTTTGGAAATCCCTTGTACGGATGACCTGGGTGTTGCAGACCTAAAAAATCTTCAAGGGGAGCCAAAAAGGGTATCCAAATCATAAATTTGTTTGAGTAATTCTTAAGGGTTTGAGGAGATATAAGCCAAAAATCAGTTTTGGAGGCCTAATTTTGTTATTAGTCTTGGTAGCCCTCTTAACTATGCAATCTTCAAATCGATTGGAAACCCAATACTCCAATTCACTTAGTGATCCTAAAAAATATTGAATGAGACCTAATACAAGCCTTGGAATTCAATATATCCAAGAATGCACTCCTGGAAGCCAGTTGTCAAGAACGGTGCAATGAGAGCACTAGGGAGACCCCATGGTGAAATAGAGTTTTGAGTTGATTGGTGAGGATTAGTGTAATAAGGGAATAGAGAGAAGATTCCCTTGGAGTAGGGTATAGGATAAATACCCTAAGAGGCTAGGAGAAAGCCTAAAGTGAGTTCTAGTAGTTGAGGCTAGAACCTTGTTCAAGATCCTCCCCATCATCAGGCTTCCACTCCCACCGTGCAGGGAAGATAATGAATGATCCACATACAGCTAATCAAACATAAAACATTCCTAGGCAAGGTACCCCTAATAGCCAAAACTACCTCAAAGGTAACACATGCTACTCAAGAAGATAAAATAATCTAAAAGTAAGAACACTCAAACCAATACTAACACCTCATAACCAAACATCTTTCACAAACCAAGTATAAACCAAATACCAAGATCACAAGATAAAGTCAACAAAAGACAATCACCTCAAGTCAAAAGCCACATGTCAAAAGTACAACATCCATGAATCACCAATCATCATCAATGAAAGTAAATAACCATAATAAACACATCGGAGAATAGATACACCACCAACAATAAGTACACCACCAGAGATACACCAAAAAATACAGAGGAGACTCAAACTACATACTAGGGAGTGTCATCACATGGTTGCTTGAGTTACCCTGGATTGATCTCTTAATAGACCCCGAACCCTCAAGCGTTGAGTTACCCTGGACTGGTTACTCTGAACCCCAGACTCTCAACATCACACATATGGAAACTAGAAAGCCCTCTGAAGAAGATGAGGCACTCATCTCATTCCCATCCTTAGTCTATATAAGCACTAAAGGCATGGGTGGATCAAATATCTCTAACTTATCTTTTTAGTGTGTTTCCCCCATAAATTTTTAATTACTAGATTATCACTTATTACATAACTTGTATTAGGTTACCCTGGTACTGACCACTTTGGGTCTCGGACCCCTATGCAAGCCACTCCCAAAGTCACGTACCTAGACAACCTCTCCTAAGCACATAAAAACACAATTGTGTCCCATACCACAACACCCATAAAGATCAAACTCGGTTCCTTAACAGGCAACCTGATAACAAGATGGCTCTCCCATTCAAGTACACATAAGTTCCTCCACAAGTAAATCTCACAAATAAAATCTCAATTTGAATCACAAAACACATCATGACATCCAGCCACATAAATGGTATAAAAGAAATCTGACAAAGCCTCTGGTATACATCCTAGACTGGTCAACATCTAATCAACCCCAAACCCCAAAGCATAGACAATATAAGCAAAACCATATAGTTTCATAGTTTGGTTAAAGTTGAGAATCATATCGTTGAGTTAATTTGAGGTTTCATTTTCATTTTCAATGTAACTTTTCAAGTAGATAAGAATCATTGTTTACCCCTATAACTTACCCCATTCTTATACTCAATTATAAGGTCCAATTACCCATTTGATTTTAGTCCATTTTCTAAAATATTCCACTGGTAAATTAATAGAAAATAGTCTACGAATTTATTAAAACCAATAATATAATGATTAAATAAAACTTATAACTTAAAGAACTTTCATTATTAATTAATTCTAATTAAATCATGTTTAATTAAAATAATTAATATATAAAATATTCATATCAATTCTAAATTCATTACAATAATAATAATAATTTAATTAAGAACTAAATTAAATATTATCATAATTTAAATCAATTAATTAAATTAAGAATAACAATTTATTAAAATATAATTTAAATTACTATTAATAATAACTCATTAATATTTTATAGATTAGAACTAAATATTTAATACATATCAAATAACATATAATATTTATTAAATAATATATATTAATATTAATTAATAAATATATATATTATTAATTAAAACTTTAATAATATTAAAACTTTTAAAAAAATCAAATTTTCAAAAGCGATTTAATATCATTGCTTGCATGCTTTTAAGTCATCGATCTTTAATAAGCCATGCGGAGACCTGCAGGTACACTGTGTACACTGCATTGTGCAGGCCGCCGACGATTATAAAAAGATAAGTGTGTTAGGGAGGTAGGGGGTAAGTTTGTATTATATATTTTAAATTTTTTTTAATTTTATTTATTTATAATTAAAACATTAAACAATCCTCCCCCATAGTATGTAAAAAGATATATATACTATTTTATTATTTTAAATTTTATTTACTACAAAAACTTTTAAACAAATTCCCCTCTATTAAAAAAAAAAGTGTGTTTTATTTTATTTTAAATTTCTATAATAATAATATTTTAAATAAATAAATAATTTTTCTTTACTTTATTTTATTACTTTTAAAAAAAAATATTAACAAATATAATTTGATAGAGAGAATACTATCAACCAATCAAATTTCACATTTTAGAATTTTCTTTCCTTTCGAAACGCTACCCAGATTAAATTTCTCAATTCCATTTTAATTCAAACCCATATCTTGATTTAATACTAATTTCTTTCAATTGTAGAATGAGGTTTTCTAAATAGTTTTTCAATGTAGATTCACAAATGAAATCGAATAGCAAAAGATTTAGAATGGAAGGTGGCAAAATTCATACAATGAAATTTGAGAAAACAATTTTCAACAAGCACGAAGAAAACAAAGATCCGAAAATATTTCTACAATGGTTCACAAACCCTACCTTGATCTGATGCTAACAACTTGTTGAAACCTTTGCTAATCCAAACCCTTCAAAGCTTTCAAAGATTTCTTTGTTCCCCTTCCAAAAGTGTGTTCCCTGAAACCTGTGTCTGAAAAACTTCTCTCCTAAATAATGACCCCAAAACCCTTTAATATAGAATCTAATTACCCTTAGGGTTTCTGTCACCACAACTCTAAAATAATAATTACTTTATTTAATTAATTCATTCATGCACAATTAATTTTCTTTTTAAATTAAAATATTCTTTTATTATTCCTTCATGCACTTTAAGTGAATCATTAAATTACTTTATTTAACTTCCACTCAACTTCTATATTAATCAATTTACAACTTATAAATCTCATGCGCACTTAATGCGATTAAATATCTTTATTAATTTCACATGTTTAATCTTTTTAATTAATTTCTTATATTTAAAACTCATGCATAATTCATGTGAACTATAATCTTTTTTCATAATTTAATATCTTTCTCCTTTTAATATATTTTTGAACGTTTTAATTTGATAAATATTTATTAACTTAAATGACAGTAATATTTAGCATTTATTTAAAAATGAACTCTAAATATATTATTATTAAATTAATAAATATTATCACGTTCTAAATTTAATCTTATAGCTTTTATCTCCAATATTTAATTCTCTCTTATTTAATTAATTTTTCAATTAGTTAAGTATAATTAAATATTCAAATGTCATATTAATATTTCATTAAATTAAATCATTAATTTAATCTTTTAATTAGGCTTAATTTAATAGAAAATACATCAAACACTCACAAAACAACATACGCACAAAATACTCACGGGTTTAAAAAGTGTAGACAGTCTATTACGAGTCCTCCTTGCAGGACAAGTATTATAGGCTTATGGCTAGGATTGGACCTGATCATTATCTTCCCATTCTCACCATTTGAGTATTTGTAATAGGGCATGCTCATCCTGACAATTTAGGGAAGTCGATGCCCGATACCTACATCCTGCATAAAAGACGAGCATGTACATGTATATAATATATCTAAACTAAACAAATAATGGCAGGGAGTGGTTCATCGTGTAGATCCCGACTAGCAGGTGACTACGACTCCCTCCTCTAACCACATCAAACACGTCAGACAAAAAGATAAAATAAAAATGCACACCATACACATGCAAGTATGGGGTAAGTATAAAATCACAAATCTAAGATCAAATGCGTACATATAATAATGCATCTCTATCAATACAACATAATCATCATTAAAGACATCATGTTAACATTTTTATGAAAGAAACCACATTTACTAATTATGAATCATTAAGATATCATTAACAACACATGAATGAAATAAAATCAACAAGTATATATGTAATCCAAAACATGAAATAATATCATAATATTGTAAATCCAATATCTCTAAAACTAATCAATGCATAAAATCAACCTAAAGCAAATTGACAATGATAACAAAAATGCGAACTAGGGGCAGGCACTACATCCACCCCCCCTAGAATTAGGCTTACTCCTGGAAGCCCAATACAAAGAAACATGAATCAACACAAAACTAAGGTCCACGATCGAGGAAATTGGTCGCTCTATGACCATATTGTCCAAAAAAGTAGCAATCTCCACTAAAGCCTCCCTGAGCTCCAGGTGCACGCGATTGATCAAAACTACCAACACTGGCATCCTCACTGAGAGCTTGAGGAACTTGATCCAACCTGTTGCGCATACTATGCTTCTAGTTGCGATAGTTCCCTGACTATGAACCACCACTGTTACCATGGAAGAACTTCTGTCCCGACTTCTCTTGATTACCTTTAGAGAAGTTAGAAGAAATTCTAGAACTTCCAGCCCCTTGGGACTGGTTATCCCTCAATGCTCCTGAATAAAGTGCCCCTCTAGCTTGGACACCTGGTAGGCCACCTTGACCCGAAGTCACACTCCTCTCAACCAAAGTAGCTCGCAATATTGCATCCTTAAGGGTTTTAGGTTGGAAAACCTTAACACCCCCAATGATGTTAGCATTAAGTCCTCTAATGAAATGTTGGACCATCAATGGTGAACTATCACTAACTCCTGCATAAGACATAAGCTCGAAGAACTTACGCTCATACTCCACCACTATCTTGGTACCCTGTCTCAAGTCATGAAACTCAACTGCCCTCTGAAATTGCCACTGCTCTGATAGAAATCGCTCATGGAAGTGTTCAAGGAACAACTCCCATGTAACAGTCTGCATATTTATCCCAAGTTTCTTCTCCTCTATATTCCACAAATTCACTGCGAAGAGCTCTAAGTGGGTAATGGCATATCTTGCTTTGACATTGGAGTTAAAGTCTTGCATGGAAAAACATCTATCTAGAGCAATCAACCAATTCTCAGCATCATATCTAGTACCTTCTCCATTAAAAGGTTTGATCTTAACCCGTAATAGGTTCTTCATCTGGATGGACTGGCTAGACCGCCTTATGCTCTCTAGGTTCCTCCCTCTAGGACTTATGGACCTATCTCTATCTCCATGCTCTGAATGATGAGCTCTATCCTACAAGGGTAGGCGTGCTAGGATCTCCTTGACCAAGTCTCTAGTGACTGATCCTTCAGTCTCAGCATCTTGCTTAACACTATCATCCTCTCTAGCCTCTTCCTGAATAGGATCCCCTGAATGGACCAAGGAAGGAATACGGTGACTAACTCTCCCACGACTTCTACCACGTCCTGAGCTACAAACCCTAGCAATGAATCTAGAACCAGAAGTCATCTCTCCTAAAACACCCAAACACAACAACGACATCTAAGAATCCATCATAACCATAGGGTCATAACTAACTGATATAAAGCAATAATCTGAAAAGTTTTATAAGTTTTCTAGTTCCATGTTTAGAATCTGTCTCATTTCAAAGTTTGTTGTTCAATAGTTTGGTTTCAAGTTTGATGTCAATATAAGTTTGTCATTTAAATACGTTGTAAGTTTACTAATTGCTCAAGTGATGGCCCACATAATGCCCAGAGGTCCCAAATCTTGCAGATGAGTATTGCATTTTGTGCTTTTGACCAAGATATCATCCATGTAGTCCTCTATGGTCTTATGCATCATGTCATGGAAAATTGTAGTTACTGCCCTCTGATAGGTCACATTAGCATTTTTCAAGCCAAATGACATTATGTTCTAGTAGAAGGTTCCCCATGCACATGTAAAAGTAGTCTTTTCCTAATGTTTTGGTGTAATTTTTATTTGATTATAACCAAAAAACCCATTCATGAATGAATACATCTCATATACTGCTATCATATCCACTATCATATCAATTTTGGGAAGTGGAAAATCATCCTTAGGACATGCTAAGTTGAGATCATGGAAGTCAGTACAAACTCTAATAGATTTATCATGCTTGGAGACTAGAACAATGTTGGATATCCATTCAGCATAATCAATTGCATGGATGAATCCAACTTTCAAAAGTTTCTCTAGTTCAACTTTGATGAGCAATGCAACATTAGGATGCATTTTCCAAAGTTTCTGTTTAACTGGTTTAATGCCTGGTGCAATAGACAAATGATGCATAATGAGATAAGGATCTAGTCCTTGCATGTTAGAATATGTCCAAGAAAAATTTATCTTCTCTCAAAAAAAGGCAATGAATTCTTCCTTTTCTTTAGGAGACAGTGACTGAGCCAGATGTATCATATGAGGATGTTCTTCTATGCCTAGGTTGATCGACTGTGTCGACTCTATCAACACCAATGATCTCCCTTGAAAGTGACTGGGAAGTGCATCAAATATCTCATCCACAAGCACCTCAGAGAGGTTTTCGCCCTTGGATACATCTTTTATTTTTACTTTTTTGGGTTTCGATACTGCCAGAATGTGGTTTTCACCATCAAACCTTCTATATTTTTTCTTTTTAATTGTATAACTGAGATATTTGATGTCAACTTTAGTCATGTTGATGCTCTATTCACTAGTGGAAGACATTACAGGTTCAACAACGTTAGGTAGCAGGCAAGAGCATAGTCATTCTAGAATGTGTTGGCTTCACTAGATGCATTAGTATTCCAGTCTATAAGCTCAAGATATGTGAGTGAAAGAGTAGTGGTGAGTTCAATTGCATTCACGGTATAATCATTAAATGCTTGGACTAACAATTCAAGACCTATAGTGGCTTCATCCACAAGTGTGTTCAAATGCCTTTGAGTACTAACATCAACAACTGACAACTCGAGGACACTAGTTGGATTAGACCCATCCAACCTAACCATAGACATTTCACCCACTTCGAGTTGGTTTTCATAAACATGAACTTGGTCAATGTATTTATCTGTAGTTTCTTCTGAAAGGGAGTCAAACCCATATTCCTTAGAATTAGTGTTGCATGGTGACAGGCTGTAGAATTCCTTGACAGTGATAGGGGCATACTCACCTTCATCATCTGGATTTTTACACAAGTATTCAATACATAATGCCTGACTAGACTCTCCCTTTTTTGAATGAGCACTGGGTGGATTAGTATTGTCCTTAGAAGAATCACTAGTATCATCCATAGTGCTGACACATGGCACAAAGTCATTAGGATCAACAAAGAATTTAGCAAGATCGTGAGGAATAGGATAAGGATAAGGATTCTCATCATCTGAATTATCATCTTGAATATCTAACTCAGCTTGTGACTCATTTCTAGATGAACCCTTAGGTTTTGGTATGAATTTGTTAGCCTCCAAATAGAAGGGAACCTTCTTAAAGCCTAGACCAGATGTATCTCTATTTCTTTGAGCTATTGCTTTGATAGAATTGAATAAACCATTGTTATTGCACCAAATAGGACTAGTTCCCTTGCAGCCAAAACACTTCATGACTCTAAGACCAGGCCCATATTTTTTAGGAGTGATCTCTCAAGTTTGCTTAGTTAGGTCTACTGGAGTCTCTTCTTTGTAAAGCCATGCAACAATGGCTCTATTTTCTCTTTCATCCTCTAAAGGAACTATAGCCTTGACAAAAGTGCCATTACTTGGCTTGAGGTGTCGGCACTATAAGAATTTGGCTTAGGCCAAAATTCACCCAAGAACTAAAGAACTCAACACAAGCACACAATAGATCAAAATAGATAGAGTATGATTAGAATGATGATATTCATTCAATAACTGCTTGAGAGTACACTAGGAGTGCCTAAATATAAAAGCCTCAGGAGAGCTTCTAGAATGCATAGAAGTTAGCATCATGATATGTCATACAACCACACACATATCCACCAGATATGGGTTATCCTCCATTAAGCATGGGATTAAGTGCGATGATGTGAGGATAAGCCTACAATGGTGTAACATGCAAATCAGTGGTGTAGATAACATGTGCTAAATGAGGAGTGCAGATAACTGTGTTGTCAACATGACAACTCACTGAATGATGCATACTCCTATGTTGTAGACACCATGTGCATGATTAGAGTTGCGTAAATCAATGAGAGTTCACAAAATCTTAAGCGTCTCACCTAAAATAATAATAAAATAATGAAAAATAATTAAATAATGCATTAACCTAAGTAAACTTAAGTAAGTGTAATAAGTAAATACTTATTTACACCAACACCCCCCCTTAAGTGAAACTTAGGGGAATTCCCTTAAGCTTATGAAATCTAGGATGAAATGCAAGATGGGTCCCGGCTACTAGGCCATGTTAGGTACCCATGTACATAATGATATGCAATCTCCCATAAAGTAGGAAAAGAGGGAAAACCTCATGGGAAAAACCCTCCCCCAAAAAGAGAGATAGATAGGGATGCATGGATGGATGGAGTAATCAAGACCCCCCCCATTACGAAATACATCCAGTATATATATATAAGAGAATGATGAGAAGAGGAAGAGAGACAAGATGGGCTCCCCCGCCCAAAGAAGAATGCTGAACAATGACTACTCTGATGAAGAGGTTGATCCAAGACTACAGAATGGTGTTCCTTTGCTTAGGAAGAAACAATGCCAAGGGTACAAATGAGATGCTTCCACTATGTGAGGAAAATATCCCATGGATAAGTGATGTCTCTGAAACTTGCTCAATTGGCTGAAGAACCTATCCCAAAGAACTATCTGACTCTGCAACTGATGAAGGACCCTGCTGCAACTGCTGATCATAAGTATCCACAATCACTTCAACCTATGAGGATCGATCATGTAGAGAATGAACAGGAGGATCTAATGGAACCCTTGTGACAACAGGAGAAGGTAGTTCTACATCAAGAAGAAGAGGCAAATCATGAATACTATCCCCCAAATCTGTCACTGAACCTACATTTGGAAGATGGGATGTACCCTGTTGTTTTGGACCTATCACTGTGGCAATATATGCATGCAGACTAAATTGATGAAGTGACCTCTTACTATAACTATTGATAGAACCCCAAATGTTTGAATTTTTTGAAGCACTATCGATGAAATTACTATCAGTATCCACACTATATGATGTGCGAAGAGGAGTAGAGGACAAGCTTGGAGAACTTTCCTCAAAGTATACATCCTTCTCCACAAAAAAATGACGAGTCACCGGATCTAAAAGTCTATATGCCTTTACACTATCTTCATAACCAATGAAAGTACAAGACTGAGATGGCTGTGCCTTGCATCCCCTAGAAGATCTGTTTGCCCATAAAGACAACCGAAGACTCTGAAGTGTGTCACAATAGGTTTTCTACTGCACCATGCCTCAAAAGGAGTTTTACCATCAAAGGCTGGATGAGGAGAATGATTAAGAATGTGAGTGGCACTAAAGATTGCTTTGACTTCTAATGATGGATCTAGAGACTTGGCATGAATCATGAAAACTTGCCATAGACTTAAGAGTTCAGATCCTCAATGCTGCAACATTTGTCTTATGTGGATTGAATGCTGAAGGAGTCTGAAGATCAATTCCCTCATGTCTAAAAAAGTCTTCAAGTCTTTTGTTCACATCCATGTTTCCATTGTCCATGCAAAGTATTTTGATGGCCTTTCTAGATTTCCATTTTACACGAGTCTTGAAGTCTAGAAACTTGTCCAACACTTTATTCTTGTTATGCCGAAAGTAGACCCAGTGAACCTTGAAAAGTCATCAACTAAGGTGAGTATGTAGTGACCCTATCTTAATGAAAAAGGACCTACTAATACCATTTGAACCATCTATAGAACACCAGGTGCTCTTGAAGACTTCCCTCTTTGTCACTTCCCCTCTGGATGCATATCCACTAAATCTGTTGAACACTCACCCTTAGAAAAGTTGATTTGAGGTAGACCTTTGACCATGTGGTATGTGCAAAGTTGCTGAAGGTAGTAGTAGTCAAGATGACCATACCACTCATGCCATAATTGCATGTTTGAATTGGATTGTGATAACAAGGCCTTTGAAGGAGACTTGGGTACAAAATGCGAGAAAGAGTACAACCTCTTGTGATCATTAACTTTCCCCACTGCAATCAAGGAATTGTCTTTAAGACTGTGCACTTTTACTGATGTAACTCCCCGCCAAGGGATCCAAAAGAATTAACCTAAAGTTTCACTAAGTTTTCTAAACATTTAAAAAAAAAATTAAAAAAATAAAAAATTAAGAAAGTATAACATACACATCAAACACATAGTAGCGGAAGCAATAACATGTAATCATCGACAAACATACATTGCAAGTTACATTTCTTAAAGATCCCAAGACGTTGAGTCACGTTTAAATTTAATTAAATTCTAAGTCTAACAACTATCACATACATATGAAAGAATAATCAAAAGTCCCATGTCCATATTATACATTTGTTCCGAATGCCTCTTGGAAAATTAATTCGAAATGCTCAATCATCCATTGTACAAGTCACAGGGTATGAAAGGCTTAAATGAATATACATATGAAAAAATAGAAATGCATCAACCTCCACGAATCCATGATACAAAGTACAGTAAAGATATATAAAACTATTCACCATACATGATACATCCATACATCCATAATGATAAAACATCTATCATAAAATCTAACCATCCATCATAATAATCCAAGAACATAGTGAAGGTAAATGCCAATCACAAAAACTCCAGCCACGGTGACCATGGAACGGATCTCAATGGTAAGAGTAAAAAGCACTACCACCCAACTGCGTGGAACCTAAATGGTCCACTCCCACTGCGCTGAGGAGATAGTCTCAAGTCCCAAATCAGATAACAAAACCTATAATCATAAATACTCTCTAAGTCCAGGAAATCCTATAAGTATGCTAACTCAAGGGTTCCTAAAAGGATCGACATCTAAACCTAGAGGTACCACAAGACACGTAGGAAACCTAATATGCAAGCGGGAAAGTGTCATTGCAAAAGTCACGTAGAAGTTACTCGAGCAATCCCTTAGGAATCTCGGGTCCCTACTAATCTTGCAGCCACTAGTATCCTCTCGTACTGACGAGGCATACTATGGAATGCAAGGTCGTAACCAAGCATTCTCTCTACCCCATCCTAGTCTATAATAGCACTCAAGGCATGGGAGAGAACATACAATTATCTTGTTAGGTTCATTTTCTCTCATTTAGTGTAAATGTTTTCACTTATTAAAACAACTTACAATGGGTTACTCCAGGCAGCCTCTTAGGGCCCCGATCCCCATTGCAAGCCACTTCCTGACACTACACATAGATAACCTACCCTAGGCTCATGAAATCACAAATCAAAGAATCATAATAAAATCACCTCAGTCCTATACAAGCAACTGAAAAACATCATAAAAGATAAGCCACAAAATTACATCAGTTCTTCATGAGCAACAGATAAGCATCAAATAATAATCATATGATCACGACAGTTCTCTATCAGCAACTGAAGGCATCAATGATAATGAAAGTATCCCAATAGTAAATTACAATACTGATCGAAGACTCCAAAATGGTCAAGTCAAAACATGTCACAACATGACATCATCAAGATCTAAACGAACACTTCAGTCAAAGCAACCAAAAGGTAATACAAGTATAACTGATCGAGACTCAAAAATGGTTATCACATATAACTGATCAAGACTCAAAAATGGTTAAGTTAGGTATCTCATATACATACGCTTCAATTTCACACAAGGAAATTGGAAAGCAATAACAATCAATTATCCATACACATCATAGAGCAGGCCATCGCATTACCATGGTTGGGTTTAGAAAGATTGAGAACAAATCATCATAACATCACAATCGCATAACCCCCGAACCTTTGGTAACAACCTAAGACTGGTCAAAGCTAAGCCAACCCCCAAAAATCACAAATAATAGACAATGTATAGAAAACATCAAAGTCTCATAGATTGGATTTGTTTTGAAAAATATTGTTGATGTTAATGTAGGGTTTAGGTTCCAGTTACTATCCCTTGTAATTAACCCATTTCTATATTTAAATGATAGTACAATTATCCTCTAAATAATCTAAGGATATTCTTTTATTTAGTTAGTTTACAGAAATAACTATTTATTGACTTTAAATAGAATAACTGTAATTTTATAAAAATCAATATTGTTAATCAATAACAATTAAATAAATTTTAAACTCCATTAAATGATCTTCGATTATTAATTAAACTTAATTAAATTAATTAATAATTATATTTGTATTCATACAAATAAATAAATAAATAAAAACTATTTAAAAAGAATCCTTAATTAATAATATTTATTAATTATTAAATTTATTAAATAAATATTATTAAATTAATTAATTAATTATTAATAAACTTCATTATTAATAAATATTATAAATTAAAATAATAATTAAAATCTATATAAAACTATTAACAAACTACTTTAATTAAAAAAAATAATAAAAGTTTATAAAACCCCTAAACGTATCTTACTATATTAATAAAACTTTATAAAAACTTTACAGTACTTACTTTAATTCAAAGTTTTTAAAACTTTAAAACTTATGCCTTCATGATAAAAAGGCTGCCGACTTAATTATAGTCGTGCGACTATTTTAAAAGCACAGTACCACACACCAAATCACAGGTACACTGTGCTAAGTGCAGACTTGCGTTGGGAGCCGTGCCAACAACAAGGTAAGAGGGATAGGGTAAGTTGCATGTTGTTTAAATTTATTTATTATTATTATTATTTTTTAAAATAAAACATTAAAACAATCCTTCCCTAAAGGATATATATATATATATATATATATATATATAATATAATTTTATTATTTTAAATTTTATTTAATATAAGAACTTTAAACAAATTCTCCTCATTAAATGTGTGTTTAATTTTATTTTAAAATCTCACTAATAATAATAAAACAAATTCGTCTTTATTTTATTTCAATTAAATTAAATTAATTTTTTTTTTTTTTTAAAACTAACATTTACAACTATAATCTGATAGAGAAAATTCTATTAACTATTTCAATTCTTCAATCTAAAATCTTCATTTTCAAATTCAAACCCTTCCCAGTTGAACTACGATTTTCTTTTTTACCTACGATTGATGTTTTCAAATGGATTTATTTCTCTTATAATCTTATTACACAGATGAGACACAATATACATATCCTAAGATTCAGACAAGAGAGTGAAAGAATCATACAATGAAATCTAGACCATTTGGATTTATAACCCATAGGCACGAAGAAGACATGATTATCAAATTGCATAATTCAACCCGTGATCAAGCACAAGACCCTACCTCAACCTGATGCTAACATGCAACCAACCAAAAATTGTGAGAAGGTTCGCTCCCGAAATTCGTCTTCGAAATCTCCTCTAAAATTCGTCTCCAAGTTTCGTTCCCAAAATTTTTGTGTCCAAAGTCTGCGGTCCCCCAAAAATGAACCCCAAAGTTGTGATAAGGTGTTTTCTCCTCAAATCGGGGCACTAATTGTGCGTTCACCCGAGAGGACTCCTTGCTCACAAGACTCAACTCCAAATTAACCTTTATTATCTTTTCTTTTATTTTGCATTCAACTTTCATGCACATTAAGTTGATTTATTAAATAACTTTATTTAATATTCCACTTGACTTCTATTTTAAATTAATTTATTACTTTAATCTCATGTGCACTTTATGAAATTAAAATAACGTTATTAATTTCTATTATTTAATCTTTTAATTTATTTCTCATATTTAAACTCATGCTTAGATCATGCGATCTAGAATTCTTAATAATTTTATATCTTTCAACTTTTAATTTATTTTAGAAACTTAATTGATAACATATTTAATTAATTTAAATAACAATAATATTTAGCATTTATTTAAAAATAAACTCCAAATACATTATTATTAAATTAAATAAATATTATCCTGTTCTAAATTTATCTTTGAACTTTAATTTCCAAATTTAATTCTTTTATTTAATTAATTTCTCAATTAATTAAATATTAAAGATATCATGTTAATTCTCTATTAAATTAAATCATTAATTAATCTTTTTAATTAGACTTAATTAATAGAAAACACATCAAGGACTCATATAACAACATACGAAAACCCTACATAGAAAAACACATACTAAATCAAAACAAAAAGGGTTATAATCACGAAATTACATCTTTTGATGCATTCGGAGGGTACTTAACTCAGATACTTGTCCTAATTATCAATTAAGACAATTGGCTAAAGGGTTTAGGATTTGGACTTAAGAGTTTATCTCCTCTCTCTTACCATTGAGATAATGCGATAGGGTACGCTCATCCTGGCAATTCAAAGAAGTCGATACCCGGCACCTGCAACCTGCATAAACTCCATGCATGTACAAACACAATATTCTAAGCTAAACATACAATGGCAGGAAGTGGTGCATCATGTAGATCCCGACTAGCAGGTGACTACGACTCCCTTCCTTAACCACATCAGAAACACCATACACATGCAGTATGGGGTAAGTATCCATAAGAAGGCACATGTGATAATAAACCATCTAACTAATCGTCATCGATAACTGATAACATTGAATAATCATCATACATACATGAAATATAGAGTACCAAGTAATCTCATCATATAATAAACTGAGTGTAAAACAACATCTGATAATCTCTAAAATAATAATACTAATCATCAAACATAAATTGGCCTAAAAGAGTTTGGCAAGGATGACAGAAATGCGACTTAGGGGCAGGCACTACAACTGAGTCTAGAAGGAACTCAACTCTATGTCCATCTCCAAGGTGGGTGATTTGGTAGATTGAAAGGAGATTTGAACTTAGGTTTGGAACATAGAGAACCTCTTGAAACTCTCCATTTTCCATCTCCACATTTCCTTTCCCTTCAACTTCCATTTTGCTATCATTCCCCATGAAGATGTGCAGTACCTTTGAGTGATTCAATGAAGAAAAATCCTCTCTTGAAGAACCCATGTGATATGAGGCACCTGAGTCAAATATCCATTCCTTTGAAGAGTTTGAATTAGCCATGATCACTTGCCCTTTTCCCTTTGAATCTGAAGATGATCCTTTATCCTTGTAAGCATTAGGCAATGGAACATTATGTTTCTTCATGATGTTGGTCAATTTATCAATCTTCTTGAGATAACACTAATGCTCTTCATGACCTGATTTCTTGCAATAAGCACACTTCTTCTTCTCCTTATTGTTTTTGTCCCCTTTCTTGTTCAAATTTGAGGACTTGCCTTGTTGATTTGATTGTGGTGTTGACTTTTCTTCATCCTCAGATTTGTCTTTCTTCCACTTCTTCTTAACCTTTCCTTTATTTAAAGACTTTCCAACTGAATGTTGAGAACCCTCATTGGCCACCAATGCTTTGGACTAAGGTGTTTTGAGAATCCCCATTGATTTCAACTTCTTTTCTTCATCATCCAATAGTTTATCATATTCATCAAAAGTGATTTTCTTGTAGGCAGACCCTAAGGTAGTCTTTGAGGTGTTAAAAGAAGATACAAATGTGGAATACTTTGATGGTAGCTTGTTATGGATGAGATAGATCAGTCTCTCATCTTTGATAGAACTCCCACACTTAGTAAGCTTTGTCCTCAGTTCATTCACCTTGATGATGAAATCTTGTATGGAGTCATATGACTTAGGATCTAAGGATACAAGCTCATCTTCAATTTTGAACACATCCTCTTCAGACACTTTACCATAAAGGCTTTCGAGGGTATCCCAAGCTTCCTTGGATGTAGTGCATTTCTTAATTTGATACATGATCTTATCATCTACCCCCAAACATATATCACCTAGGAATTTCCTATCCATTGCTACCCAATTTGAAATATCACTTGCAAAAATATTATCACCTACTGGTTTAGGAAGAGTACCATCTACATATTGTGAAACTCCATTATGCATTAAGTAATACAACATTTTGATTGACCATGAAGCATAGTTATGAGGAGTTAATTTAGGAAACTTAAAGTTTCCCATAATGTAGAAAATGAAAGAAAATTATAGAAAAGAGAGAACACAACACCAAGAACACCCCCCCTTTTTCACTAAATCAAGAAACCCCCCCAAAATAGATGCTTTGGGCACTTTATCAATAGTGCAATTATAATGGGCCACTAGCCAATTCTAGCCTTTGTGGACTTCTTATTTTGCTTGTTACAACCTCTTAATAGAGTACAAATCTAAAACTTTACAATGTGCTACAATTTTGAAGCATTACAAGCAAAGAAAGGCCCTATTGCTGAAAGTGCCACTTTTTTCCACAAAAACGTACAATCTAATGCTAGATCTAGAAAGTAGACAATAAAATATGCACTTTCAAAAAAAATAGAACCTATTTTTGACTCTAGATGTGCCCGTACAAAGCATTTGAAGTTGTAAAATGCAGGATTATCCAGGTACAGTGGCCAAAAAATGAAAATTTTGAACAATTTGTGCACCAAAACCAGAAAATAGCTACACTACTCAAAAATTTAGGAAATTCTACCCAATTTCTAAAAAAATTGCACCTTATTTGGAGTCCAGAGGACTGAGATATGGCCTCCCAAAGTCGGACTACAAAATTGAAAATCAATCTAAAGAGGGGTTGTATCAGTGAATCGCGAGGTTAAATTTGATGATCATAGGACCATCCCCATAGTTGAAAATTTCCCTTGAATGAAATCTAGATGGGTGTCAAATTTAGGATCACGAAAAGATGACGTTAGCAACTCTAAAGGCTCGAGATGACACCAGTGGCTGGTGTGAAATTGTACAAAATTTTGTGTGTGTCCTGCTTGCATGTCAGTACGAATTTGCTAACTGGGTGCTAAATTAGCTACTGAGTAGGATGATGATGTGTTTGTAGACTTGGCTTAACATGTGGAGCTACGTTGGCGTGGTAGTTTGTTATTAGATCACATGGCTCTCTGCCAGATTCAAAGGCATTGCGCTGGTCGTTGCCAGATTTTTGACTTCTGCTACACTGGAGTTCAGAGTTCTACCAAAGATTTGAGGGAATCTTTCTTGTGCTAGCAGAATATTCTCACAAGTGGGAACACGAGAACGATGCTAGAATCCTTGCTCATGTGGGAGTATTTAAACTTCAATTGCTTGGTTTCTTTTATGGCTGTCGGAGATCATTCGCAGTGGGTGCCAAGAATGTGGATACTATGCCAGAGATTATTGCGCTTAGTCCCACATTGGTGGGGTTTTGGTTTCCAAGGCGATATAAAAGGAAACTAACGCTATGATCAAATAAAGATGTTTTTCGTTGGATATTGGAGGGGAGCTGCTGGAATGTGTGGCCGAGTCATAATGTCACCGGCCGAATTTTGGTAGAGATATTTGTTCTCTCCAAAATTATAGAGTATGGCCCAAACTATGTAGAGACGATCATGGATTTAAAAACTCTGCAACAAATAAATAATTCTGCCCAAAATCACAGAGCCGAGTTGGGGTGTCACTATCTAGTTCAACCAATTTTTTTTTCTTTGACTAAATGATTAACTGAATCAATCCAAATAATAATTTCAAAAAATACCTAGAGATACAGAAAATAAATTAAATTTAGATCTAAAAATTAAAGATCAGATCAAATAAACGATTATACCCAAATTGCAAATCGGGGCCTCTAGGTTCTGATTTGCAAATTTTTTTGGCCTCATGATCAACTTTCACCCAATATAGGCAAATTTATAGTCGATCTTCACCAAATCAACACTCTGGATGCAATAGTGAGGTCACATCTAGCTCTAGATGCTCCTAATTTCTATAGATCCTCCAGATTCGTGTCGAGGTGCTAAAGCATGAATGGTCTCGAACGGCTACGTGATGAGAATCTCCCTCAGCTCTGATACCATGTAAGAATTTGGCTTAGGCCAAAATTCACCCAAGAACTAAAGAACTCAACACAAGCACACAATAGACCAAAATAGATAGAGTATGATCAGAATGATGATATTCATTCAATAACTACTTGAGAGTACACTAGGAGTGCCTGAATATAAAGGCCTTAGGAGAGCTTCTAGAATGCATAGAAGTCAAAACCATGATATGTCATACAACCAGGCACATGTCCACCAGATATGGGTTATCCTCCATTAAACATGGGATTAAGTGTGATGATGTGAGGATAAGCCTACAATGGTGTAACACACAAATCAGTGGTGTAGACAACATGTGCTAAATGAGGAGTGTGGATAATTGTGTTGTCAACATGACAACTCAGTGAATGATGCATACTCCAATGTTGTAGACACCATGTGCATAATTAGAGTTGCATAACTCAATGAGAGTTCAAAAACTCCTAAGTGTCTCACCTAAAATAATAATAAAATAATGCAAAATAATTAAATAATGCATTAACCTAAGTAAACTTAAGAAAGTGTAATAAGTAAATACTTATTTACACCAACAAGCACAAATGGCTTCTTTGCCTCAAATGGTCTCCCATAATGATGAGGAGACTCAAGAAGAGATGTTAATGACAATACTAGTTTGATATGGTACTCACCCATGCTATTTTCTTTTAGCTTAAATGATTGCTCAATTTGTTTGAGCTTTTTGTCATGATAATCAATAGATTCCCTATTAGTGGGGACAAAATTCTTAGTAGCTTTGAGCATATTGTAGGTATAGCTAGTAGTGGCAGGAATAGTGATTTGGGAGCCATGAAATAGAATTTGATGCAATGATGGTATGTGGAGGGCACAACACGCATCTTATATATCCATGGCTATCATAGCAAAATTTTATAAGCCAAGGGAATGTCGAGGACTTGACAAGTGATATCCCTTTCCATAGGACCGATGTGAATTGGTAAGACCACAAGACCTAGAGACTTTCATTTGACTTTGTCATACACTTTGATAGTGATCTTGTGGTGAGGATCAATAGAGTCCTCAACATAATTCAATTTGCTAAGTAGAGAGGCAGAGATAATGTTCAACCCAACACCATTATCAATGAGGACTTGATAGACATGTGTTTGATGTATCATGACCTCAATGTGTAGAGGTTGGTTATGTGGGTGACTCAATGAGTTATCATCCTCTTCAAAGAATGACATAAGGTAAGGTGAGGTTAGGTGAACTACCATAGATTGAAATCACTCAAGATCAAGATCTTGAGGAACATTTGCCTCAGTGAGGGCTTTGTCCAAAATCTGCCTATGAGTAGGAAAGATTTTAAGTAACTCAAAAATGGTGATTTGAGCATTAGTTCATTTTAAATGATTGAGAACACTGTACCTAGTTTTTTCTGAATTTGTTGCGAGTTTTGCACCTTTGCTAGATGGACTAGAAAAGGTTTTATCTTTATATTGTTCAAGATTGAGAGTAGAAGGCACAAGACCTTTGAGCACCAACTTGGCACAAGAATGTATAACAATATTGGCACAGTGTTGCAAAGATGTGTTGTCCTTTGCATTGGAAGTAGGGCCCCTCAAGACAAATGGTGTCTTGTGTTTATTGTTATCTTGTTTGCCCTTAATGGTAATGATGTCACAGTACTCAAAATCTGTAGGTTTAACCATGTTGATCACATTGTTGTCATTAGAGTATGCATAGTTGACCTTGTTGTTAGGTTTTGGTTTTGAGCTCTCTCCTTTTTCATAAGTTGAGAAGGGCTCTTTGAAGGCCTTGCGATCCGAGTTCTTGTTATTTCCATCTACCATAATATGACCATCATAGATCATAGCCTAGACTTTGTGATGCACGTTTAGGCAGTTGCTAGTTTTGTTCCCCTTATTTTGGTGGTACTCACATAACGCAGTTTCATTCCACCATGGTGGGTGCGATTGTGGATCATAAGGGCGAGAGTTGTCCAATGGTGAAATGAGCTTGTTTTGTAACAAGGTTTTGTAAACCACATCCAAAGGTTCATCTAGAGGTGTATACTCTCATTTAGGGCATGTGGCCTATGAGTTTCTCGATTTGTTCTTGGACGTCTTGTTGTCAAGAGGAAGTTTCTTAGCATTCTTGGCCACATTGAGATTATCTGTAAGATTAAAGGCTGTCTTAGAAAGTTTAGGAGTGACATTGTCAACAACCCCATCATGTACAATTTCTTAGTTCTTGTTGATGTATTGGGTTTGTCCTTGTTTGAGGTGGATCCTTGTTTTGAGTCCTTCTAAAGGATAAGTTCACCCTTCTTGACCATGAATTCCTCTATGTGGATAGCTTGTGTGACCATGTCTTTGAAGGTACCTGGACCTTGAAGTTGGGCTCTATACCCAAAATTGGGTAGGAGGTTATTAGTGAAGATGTCAAGCTTTTCTGCTCTAGGAATCTTGCGTGAGTATTTAGTGTAAAGTTGTCTCCACCTCTAGAGGAATATGAGGAAGGGTTCCCCAACCTTCTTCTTAAGGTTACATAAATCTCAAATATTGACAGGGTGTTGAATGTCATGAGAATACTGCTAGAAAAACAAGTTGGCAATTTCATCGAATGTCTTGATACCAGGAGGCAAGTGTGAAAACCACTCCATAGCCTGACCACCTAAACTTCTTGGAAAAAACACATGAGATATGTCTAGTTATGCATAAATTCCATAGACAAGGTGCCAAATTCCCACAAGTGATCTTGGGGTTCAGTGGTTCCAAAGTATTTTTCATACTTAGGTAGGTCTACTCCTCTTGGAAAAGGAGACATGCCTATGCTCTTGTTAAATGGAAATGGACAAAGAGTGTCTAAGGTGTATATTTTTGTGGGTTTGTCTTTCTCACACATCATCTGAGGCAATTAGTCTTGCATGATTTTCAATTGTTTTTGTTAGCATTGCTTTAGAATAACTTGGGGGGGGGGGGGGGGGTGTGAATCAGTTATTCAAGGTCCAAATGTCCTATTCAAAACTTTTCACTAAGTGTAGTGAACCCATTCAACCATTCATTCATCCAAGCTTTAACTTATCTAATTAGCAAGTTACTATAAATCAACATGCAAGTATAACACATAATAAATCAACACTTGACACAGTGATTTATGTGGAAACCCAATTTGGGAAAAACCACCAATAACATGCTACTCAATTCTCACTCTTCTAAAGTGATGCCCTATGAAAGGCCTAGCCTATTAAAGGCTTATAACACACTATTAAATGTGACCTTGTTAGAGGATTTAACCACCTTGTTAGAAGTGGTCCTAGTCAGAGGACTTTAGAACACTCACTTGGAATGCCAACCCTTGCCTAGCCTTCAATCTCTGCAACTCTGACAGCTTACCCTCCTTTCAAGCTTTATCCCTTTGAGTCTCCAAACTCAATGTACCAGTGCAATCATCTCTTCATGACCACTCATAGAAGCAAAGCCTCTGTGCTCTTCCTTCTCCTAAACGTCGCCTCCTTGACACCCTTTTAACTACTTTGCAAAGTTGGCTCTTCAGTAGCAACAATATCAGTAGCTCTTTGCTTCTTGGTCTATGACTTCTTAAATAAAAGTCTTGGAGTACCTTTTCCCGCTCAATTCTTCAATTCTTTAGTTTCAGTTCACATGGATTAGGTAGGATTCATTGCATCTAACCCATATTCTATTTCCTCTAGAAACTTCTTGAATAATCCTTTAGAATTCACTTAAAAATGGCTTATATAGGATTCTGTGCCACCAAATCATCATCCTTATCTTCCAACTTGTTCAAAAAATTCAATGTAACCACTATGTCATCTTAGATTTGGTGAATCTTTGTCATTTGAAATAATGCAATAGCTCAACACTATTGAAATACTAGTGCGCAGTACATACTGTGTTACTCGACATCAACTGTGTTTTTCTTGATGCTCGACACCTAAAAATCACTTGGTACCAACTGAAATTTTTTTGATACTCGACACCTATTCTTCACTTGGCACACACTAGAATCGTCTGTTACTCAATTTCTACTAAAAATTTGCTCGGCTTCAACTAACTTTCTTGGCACCCACTTATGATCTTTGTTTAAGCTTTGTAGTCAATGTTGTTACAACTTCTTCCTCCAATGTTTCTAAGTGTGACCAACCTCTATATCCTTGAGTATGTCATCAATACATTACTTAACCATTATCTTAACTGATCCTTGCACTTCATTACAATATCAAAACCCAACCTTTCCCTTAGGTGCTCTTGTTACATCTTGTTGATCAAATCCTCTTCATCAATCAACTAAGTGATAATACTTAGATCTTATAAGCAAATATCATCCCTTACAAATAGCAGGTTTGACATCAATGACAAAACAATGATTGAAAACATTCTTTTACAACAATCTCCCTCTTTGATCTTCAACAATGATCTTTTCAATCAGATTTCCAACAATTTTTGGAGTTTGGAAGTCTCGATTTTTTCTTCAGGTGTGATGATGGTTTCCATATTGAAATGATGGGGTTGCTTAGCTCCCTCTTGGGCAAGTTTGAGAAAGTACATTTTTTTCTCTTTGTTGAGTAGGATTTCCATGACCTTTTGAAATTTTTTGGCTTTTTGACACTTTGTTATATGTTTGGGAAGTATTTCCACCTTTTCCTATTCCTCATTAGTGTCATGGTCTTTCTCTTTGTCATTCTTAGGTTGATCTTGGTGTCTGCTGTGACTACCATATTCAGGTTCATAATTAGCCATTGTAGGAATGTGTTTAGTTTCAGTATGTTGTGATTGGAAAGGTCCTTTGAAAAAGAATTTAGAAATTTTGTTCAAAGATGCGAGACATTTTCTAGTCTCAAGATCCTCTTGATACAAGGGCTTCTTGGTTTATTGTAAGTTTATGGAGAACGTTCATTGGAGTTGAGGTGATTTGATGGGCGAGGGAGATCATGAAGATGCCTCACTGGACAAACTAGATACAAACCATGTATAAAATGGAAGGTGACCTCTGCCACAATTATGACCCCTACCTTGACCTCACCTAAGTCTAAGAGGATAAAAAATGTTTCTGCTTCTTGTTGTGATAATCATAGACAAGGACAAGAAGCAAAAACCAAGACTAGGATCACGCTAAAATGTAGTCTCAAAAAGAAAAAGGAAGAGTGCTGTATTGTAAGGTATGAGTAGTTTGAGTGAAGGCTAGAATAGCTAAGGATTATGACTATTGTGACATAGAGTATAATGAATACTAGAGGACAAGAACAAGACACTAAGAGATGAGACTAGTTAAAGCATAGACCACAAGTCATCAACTGAGCAAAATGTTGCTATGTGGGACTATTTATAGATAGAGAAGAGAAAACTTGATGTGGGAAATAGACTAGATGTGGAGTGCAGATTGTTCAAACAAGGTGATTTGGTAGTTTTGACTCATGGTCTTGTGCAAAGATCCTTTGGGAGGCGCATGAGAAAGCACATAGGTAGGCACAAAAACTCAAAACAATAATTTAAACTCGTACGAGGATGTGCTCCAAGCCATGTGAAGAAGTGATAGGTTTTGGTAGACAAACAAAAGAGTATTAGCAAGATCTCACATAGAGATATACAAGTTCTCACTCAAAGATTTGGATAGACTGACATAAAGTAGTGATAGGACAAATGGGGCTCGTGCAAAATCTTGCAAAACTGTGTGCAAAATTTGAGACCAAACAGACAAGAAGATTGGATTTTGAAGAGATTTTGACAATTTCAGACTATTTCGGACAGGTCATTGGATTTTTTGATAGACAACAAATATATTATAAGGTTGATTTTCAGATTGTGAAATAGCATTGGGTTTCAAGTAAGATAGTGTTTTCAAAAAGACATGGGAAGTAAGAAGTAGTCAAATATAATCCAACTACGAGCAAAGCAACTCAAAAGGATAGGTGAATCTTGACCTTTAGTTTGTTTAGATAGGTTTGGACATGTTTAAGACTCGATAAAAAATATGCTTTATCCCTAGAAATAGAAAATGGTAGAGAAGGAAAAACCTTTGTCCCACAATTTATGCGCATGCGTGCACCTCTCATAGCTATGTCAACCCCTAGAGGGCGCTCATATTTTTGGTATATAAAAAGGGCTCAATAATATATATGCTAAATGAACACCCTTGTGGTAGGGGTCAAGAACATATACCACCTTCCAACACCCAGTAGCATGCCTATGGTGAGTTCTACAGAAGAGATTCTTCCCCCTCCTTGCACAAAGATTATGCCTCCTTTCAGAGGTGAACTAGGTAGCCTTTAACTAAAGGTTTTTACTTGGCTTCCATTCATATTAATTCCCAGTGGCTCTGCAAGCAAAGTTGAGAGCATCAGCCAACACTAGCATCCAAGAGTGCACACACTTGCTTAGCAAGACTCGGACTAGTGCCAACTAGTAAAATAGATAGAGTCTCCTCTTGATATGCGATATGAAGAATTAAGAGGAAGAAATTAATACGGCTTTGGAGTCTTTCACTCTACAAAGATTCTTTATTATAGTGAGTTGAAATCTCTGGAAAAAGGAGTGTGATCACTTGGGTTGTTCTCAGAGGTTGGATCACTCTAAAAAGCCCTCTAAAGGATTGACTCCGACTGGTGGTTCGAACATAAGGGTCAAAGTTTTTGATTTCCCTCAAGGGGAAAGATCATACTCCTCTACCTTAGTTTCTTACCCAAACATGCAGAACACATTAATCATCAACTTAGCTTAATCAATCTAGACCCATCCTTTCTAAATATTTTAATCCCCTAAAAGGAAACCATCATCTCATCATAGAAGAGGATTAGCACTAGAGAACCACTATGTTTCTTGCATCCCTCGGATGCTGTCTTTCAAAAGCTTCCAAGTTTTTTATTCACCCTTGGTCATGACCTCCAAGTGGTGAAGAGAATAATCCCCTATTCTTCTATCTTGCACCCTACGAAGCTCACAAGCCCTAATTAGACTATATTTAGAAAGCAAGAAAAAGACATATTGTTTTAGTGGGTTTTAAGATTGGTCTTTGACAATTGTATCTTCAACAATGTCCTACAAACACATAGTCAGTTCATGTTTAGGAAATTTTGTATAAAGGAGTCTTTGCCAAACTACAAACAACTATTAGGCTGTAGAAAACCAAAAAAAATGAAATAATGATGCTTCATAGGAAACACGTCAATAAAAAATGATAAACAACATTTTGAAAAACTACATTCTAACAATGTTGTTTCAAGATTTTGCACAAAATCTCATGCTAGCTTGTGCGTAGTCTTCCACTATCACACGCAAGAAAATAATGTGCCACATGAGAACATATGCAATAGGGCATTTTATCGTGTGGGAAAGTGTATAAGGAATTGTGAAAATCTCAAATCTTCACGTGAAAATGAAATGTTTTGCACAAAAATATGGAAGATTGTACAAACAAGTATGATAGAGTAATGAGAATGATAGAAAATGAGACAAATGAGGCCAGCAAAATTGTTTTTCTCAGCCCCACAGTGGGTGCTAGAAATGTATACATGAAAATGAGGCCTCATACCTTTCACCTACATTTCAACATGGTCATTGTCTATAGATTCATCCTAGAATGAACATAGGATAGTTCATCCAAGAGGTCTGATAATGCAACCTATTGCCCTCTAACTAGAAGGATTTTGCCTATTTACTCTTAGATCGAGATGCAGGCAACCGAACCTTTCTAGAATGAATGATTTATGCAAACTATGATTATGAAAGTAATCTATATGATGTGCAATTTATTCTATTAAACAATAAAAGAAACTAAGCTAGATGTATGCATTATTAAGCTAGATGACATTAAAATAATAAGAAAAAGAATATATGAGAGCTATAAAAATGAGTATTTAGTTCAACAACAATTCAATAGCATCAAAATCCAACAGCTATAATGAGGTATTGAGAGTCCCTTAAATAGAATTTAGGAATTGATCAACAATCAGGATCAATTTGAATGAATAGTTAAGATTAGAGAGAAGATCCAGTTAAAATGGAAACTTCCTTGTGTAAGTGAAGTTGAATGTTTCAAATTTGAGTGTAATGAGTAGTTAAGTGAACTTTTTATGAGTGTGAGAACAAGTTAACTAAATTGATTCCAATTCAAGAAGTATTTTACTTAGAGTTTCCATTTTAGAACTGAAGAGAAGATTTTGAAGATATTATTTAATTTAATAAAGTGAGATATGAACTCATAAATGACTTTTTCATGTAACTGAATAATTTCATTCAATTAATTAAAGTGGGCATAATTATTAAATTAAATATTTTTAATTCCTTAGTACATTAGCCTTAGGATATAATTTAATTCAATTAAAGTACAAGCACTTCAAATTAAATCAAATCTTAATCAATTAAGTTTAATGTGACTAATATGAGCCAATACTTAGGAATTAAATAGGTAGTTTGATTAATGTAGCTTTAGGGTTTTCTGCATTTGACAATTAAGTCAAGTAGTGAAAGTCAAAATAAGAATTTCCTAGTGACATAGGACTTTAGAATTCATTAGAATAGACCAGAATTGGTAATCATGGCAATGAGCCAATTTTGGGGTATTACAAGGTGAACTGAGCAGAGGAAAGGAAAGAAGATCAAGTAGAGATAGTGCAAAGTGAAAGTGTGAAGAAGTGGATTAGCCATAGAAAGAGATCAAAAGGAAGAGACCAAAAAGAATAGAGATTTGAACAAGAATTGTAGTTCTTAACCTAACAAAACACTTAACTATTAATTTTTAACAATTTTAACATAAAATATCTTAACCAAGTGGACTTAAAAAGTCTATGAAATCATATATGGTAACATTGATTAGTGATGTTTGTAAGTCCTTTAAATTAGGTCACTCTTTATATAGGATCAAGGAATGATAAGGTCTAGATGATCTTTTGATTAAAATCATGTAACTAGGTCATATTAAAATTGTGTATGTAAACCTTTAACAAGGTTGGCTCCTAGTAGAGCTCACCTTAGAAGAGTGAAATTATTTGGGTTGCTAGTCGTAGTTGATTTTCCTTTTCCAAGGTTTCCATGTTAAATCATGGTGTTAAATGTGTGAATTCTTTTGTGTTGAAAGTTTATTTTTCATGTTATTTACATATTACTACAACTCGATAAAAGCTAGGGAAAAGCTAAGTTATATTTATGATACTTAGTAAAGTAATGAACAATGAAATAATAGTTTGAATTAAAATGATTATAAGTTTGAATTGTGAAGTTGAATGAGATCACCAAGTTAATGTTATTGAAGTTTGAATTGGTATTAAAGTGTTTGAAGGGATTGTAGGAGAACTAGACATAACTGATTTTCTTGCCTCTCTTATTTATCTAATAGTTTGTATCTAAGCATAGTGATTGGAGGAGGAAGTTGAAAGGAACTTGAGCTAAAGATTTGAAGATATATAAGGGAGAGATACCAAAGCTAAATAAGAAGAATTTCTCCTCATAGAAAGACAAAATGAGGTTGTATCTTTCTGGAATAGGAGATAATGTTACACATTTGGTAGACCATGAATACATTACACCTGCCCCTCCTATATGACTATGGAACAAATGATTGAGAAGAGAGATCATGATAATCTGATGATTAAGATTGCATCTACCTTAAATGATGTTGAGGTCAATGATATCAAAAACTACACTAATGCTACATGGTGGAGATCCCAATGTGCTAAGAGCTAAAGCAATAAGTCTAAGAGGAAAGTATGATGACATGATAATGAAAGAAGGTGAGAGTGTTGCACAATATGTAAACCAAATAAAATAAGTTTTAAGTGCAATCAGAGTTGTTGGAGGAGTTATTAGTGATTCTAAAATTGTAAGTAAAGTTCTTAGAAAATTTCTACCATCTTTACTATTAATGTTTTTACAATTCAAGAAGTTAGAGTTATGCTTCATAATGATTTGACACTAAATGCTTTTGTTTATTGGTTGATTGTATTTGAGTTGAAAAGTTATGATAGTAATTTGGTTACACTTGGAAATAATTTTAAATATTCACTAAACATTGGTAGTTCAAATAAAGAAAAGAAAAATAAAGATGAGAGTGAGTCTGAATCTAAAAATGATTTGGATGAAATTGAAGAATTGCTTGCAAGAAGGTTATCAAGAGACAATGATAAATTTATAGGTAAACTACCCTAATATGTTTTAAGTACAATGAAGTTGGTCATTTTGTAGCTATGTGTCCTAACAAAAGAAAAACTGATAGAACTAATAAGAAATATAATAGGTACAAGAAGAACAAGGACTATAAGGAAAATGAAAGAAATCATGCAACATTGTTGAAGAAGAGTACACCAAGTCCAATAGTAATGATGAGAAGGAAGTAGTTGAGATGGTGTCTATTGTAGTTAAGGAAGATCCCAATGAAGAAAGGTACGAGAATGAAAAAAAAACCCTTATTTCACATATTAGTAAGAATGATACATGGATCATAGGTAGTGGATGCTTACATCACATGAATGGTAATTAATGATGGTAGCATTACAAGCTAGGGTTGCCATTGTACCAAAAGATCAACCTATTAATGCTTGATATAATCACTAGACTTATAGAACACAAGAGGAAATTAAGCCATGTCATGAATCTTGAAGGGGAATGTTGGTAGTTAGTCCAACAATCCCCCCCTCAGCATTACTCGGGGAGATTCAAACCTGTGACCAAGCTCTAATACCACTTGTTACAAGCTAGGGTTGTCATTGCACCAAAAGATTGACCTGTTAATGCCCAATATAGCCACTAGACTTATATAACATAGGAGGTGATTAAGCCATGTCACGAATCTTGAAGGGGAACATTGGCAGTTAGTCCAACAGGTAGAACTATTGAATTAGGTAATGATGTTCCATGTCTAGTGAAAGGTAGAGGATCCTTAATGTTAAATGAAAAAATTGGATGTGATTATGCATAATGGGTACAGGGACTAAAGTATAATCTATTGAGTGTTGCTTAGTTGAACAATATAGGTCCTAAGTTGGAGTTTCAAAAAAGAAATTTCAAGATCTATGATTATGAAGAATATTTTATTGGAACATGAGTGTAAACTAAAGGTAATTTATTTTATCTTGATCCTAATACTGATACATGTTTTTTTGTTAAGTTTGAGCATGGATGATTGTGGCATTAGAGGTTTTTTCATGTAAATTTTGGGAATATGGTGAAAGTTGGAGTAAGAGGCTTAGTGAATCTATATTAACTTGAGAATGCTATGTGTAAAGAATGTCACCTTGTTAAGATGAAAATTTTAAGCTTTTCAAGTAAGATGCACACTTCTAATGATATTTTGGAATTAGTGCATACATTTTTGTATGGACCAATGAGAGTGGAAAGTGATTATGGTGACAAATATTTCATATTATTTGTTGATGATTACACTAGGATGATGATTATCATATTCATGAAGTTGAAATCACATGATTTTGATATGTTCGAGTGGTATAAGGCTAAATTTGAGAAAGATATTAGTAAACAATTGAAATGTTTGAGATTTGATAGAGGTGGTGAAATTGTATCTATTGAATTCACTAACTTTTTTGTTGAGCATGGTATTAAATGACAGTTATCTACATCAAGAACACCACAATAAAATGGGATTATTGCAAGAAGAAATAGATGTTAGAATAGTTAGATAGATATGATGTTGAGAGGGGGGGGGGGGGGGGGGGGAGGGAATTACTATCCTCAAAAACTTTTAGTCTTAATAGTTTTAAACTTTTTCCTATCCCTTTAGCAACTCAATCACCACATAACTTCTTCCACAATCCTTGAACATGAAAGTAACTAAATTAATCTATTTAATCTTCAATAATAAACATATAAACAAATACTCATCACACATAACAAAATAATTTGGTCATATTGAAATTCTTAGAGGGAAAACTGTAGTGGGGGTAGTACCCATAATCCATCGCTACTATACTAAGAGGATGCCTTGTTAGGGCTAAAATATTTTGTCACTTCTGTGTATTCCCCTATTAAGAGTATACAATAAGATCTATTAAGATCTACCTATGAAAAGGATTTCACAACACTGAACTAAGTGTGTACTTGGTTAAGAGATTTACATAATAGACAGTTAGGTCTACCTTTTTCAAGGATTTAAAACAACTACAATGATAAGAAAGTAACAAAAAATGATCTATGTAAAAATAACTTACTTTTCTTAATCAGATCTCACTTTGCTACAATTTTTTATTACATCCTATGACTATTAATCAACTCCTCTTTCAGTGCTCGAGATTTTTGACCTTCAATATGCTCAACCTTGTCCTGTATCATAAAAATGTTTTCCTACATCAATGCCCTTCTAAATAGTACTAATAATGGCTATAAAGTGTTCCATATGATTCCTTTTATAGTTTTATTTTCTCTTCAATACATTCAACCTAATTAAGGTTTAGGAACCCTCTAGAATGCATCTCAAATCAAAATGAATGATCTAGAATGATCTTCATTTTACACGTTTCTCTTCACCATATTGGTCCTCTATGCCTTGTAATCATAAAGCAATCAAGTCATATTCTATAAGAAATATTTTTAAATATTTTCTTTGAAAAGCATAAATCCATTTCTTGACTCGATATGACCAATTCATATCAATCTTTATGCCAAATCAAACTACTATTTAGCCTCTATCATACTTGGTAAGTACTTTGTTCATTCTATTATCATTTGGTGAAGTTCTTGCTCGGGTATAATTTTTCTACTCAGTGATCTCTTTTTAAATTGATAAGTACTTGTTCTCAATGATTATAAAACCACTAATAAAAATTGTATGCTTGACCTTTTCTTCCCATGTGCTCAGGCATTACATAACTTCTTGTTTGTCTTTTGATACTAATTGGAAACATATTAATCATGGGAGTAACTATAGGTATATTGTGGATTGTGCAAGGAAATTGTTGATTGAAAAATATATAAATATTCTAAAGAGAGAATATTAGTACTATAATATATACTTTCAACCGAGTTCAGTTGAAGAAAAGAATAAACAAGACACCCTATGAGCGCTGGTATGGTCTTACACCTAATTTGAGTTATTTCAAGATATTTAGAAGTAGGTTTACATTCATAAGGATGCCAATATTGTTAAATTTTATTCAAAAGGCGATGAAGGTATTTTATTTGTTACTCATCTAAGAGCACATCATATTGGACAAAGTTATTAACACAATGATTGAAAGTGAAAATGTGAGGATTAATGAGTTTGTAGATAAAAATGATGTGGAGAACAAAAATGAACCTAAAAATTAGAACAATTTTTTATGTATATGAATATGTACTTGATACACTACCCAAGTTACAATAGAGACCTACTAAGGAATAAACCACTTTACCCAAGCAATAGACAATACAATTTGACAAGGAATTGAGCCCCTATCGAGTGAGAACAATGCTCATAATCAAAGATTTGAATCTGTGTTAGAAAAGTATGTTAGGAAGAATAACTCACATGAACAAAGAAGTATTAGAGTGATGAAATGAACTAAGTTGAGATAAAGTACATGTTTAATAGCTGAATTTAAACCTAGAATAGTTAAAGCTGCACTTAAAAATCAAGATTTGATAAATGCAATGAATGAAGAAATTGATCAAATAGGGAAGAACAATACATGGACCCTAGTTCCAAGATCTATAGATAAGAATGTGATAGGAACACAATGGATTTTCATAAATAAGTTAAATGAGAATGCAGGAGGGGTGAGAAACAATGCAAGACTAGTTTGCAAAGGTTATGCATAAGAAGAAGGAATAGACTACGTTATGTTCTTCTACAACTTATAACTCCATTCATATACCCTCTCTAGGATATATCTAATTGACTATTCAATTCATTTTATTATTCACTAATCAACTCCCCTTTGAACAATAATTCTCAAAAAACATCTCCCTCTCATCATACACAATCATTCCCACACACTCACTCATTTATACTTTCTCCCCCCCCCTTTACTCATTCTATCTATACATACATCCCCCCTTCAACAATAATGGAAAAGGTAACAATAAGCTTTAGTTAGAGACTTATAAACCCTGTGGCTATACCTTGTACCTTGCATAAACTGATCACTTTTGTTTCATCACATCTTTTTCAAAACTTTAGGATAGCATAAAGAATGAACTCCTGCATTAACTCCAAATAGATCGTATGATAAACCATAGGTTGATACATTCATACATCTTATCTTAGTGAACATTAGATGGGGGAAGGATCCCTAATTTACCTCTTAGATATCCAAATGTATCCTTAGGTAATGACTTAGTAAATATATAAACTATGTGCTCCTTTGACTTTGCATACTCCTATATAACTTGTTTCTTTTGAACTAGTTGTTTGAAATAGTAATATTTGATTGATATATGCTTTGTCTTTGCATGGATCACTAGATTATTTTAAATGTTGATTAAACTTGTATTTTCATTGTAGATTTTCACTAGATTAGTCACTTTCTCTTGCATTACTTCTAAAAATTGTTTCATCCACACAATAGTAGAGCAATTAATAGAAAAAACTACATATTCAACTTCAACAGTGGATTGTGAGATATAACTCTTTTTCTTACTTATCCATGTCACAAGCCTTTCTCTTAAAAAGAAAGCTCCACCACTTGTACTCTTTTTTTCACCAACATTTCTTGCCCAATCAACATTATTATAAACTCTCATCTCAAAGTCTCCATTTTTCTTGTACCATAAACCATAATCCTTAGTTCCAATCAGATATCTAAACATTCTCTTTACAAAAATCATGTGTGTCTCCTTAGGATTAGAAGATATTCTTGTAGCAATTGCTACAGTATGAATAGTATCAGTTCTACTATAAATAACATACTATAATTTACCAATCATACATCTATAAAGTGTCTGATTTACCTCTATAGTATCATCTTCCTTTGATAGTTTACACCTTGTGATCATTGGTGTGCAACTTGGTCTTGAGTCTTCCATGCTAAATGTATTTATGATCTCCTTGATATACTTGAAATCAGCTATGTATATACCATCCTTCACTCATTGTACTTGTAATCCAATAAAGAATTTAATCTCTCCAAACATTTAAATATCAAACTCTTTCCTCATTTCATCAGCTAATATTCTACACATCAGCTCCTGCCCTCCAAATATAATGTCATCAAAAAATTATCTCAAAAAATAGGATCTTATCATCATATTCACTTTTTAGGCACAAATTACTATTTTAAATTATTCTAACAAAACCAATCCTCAACAAATAAGAGTACAATATTTTATACCATGACTAGAGTGTTTGTTTCAATCCATAGAGTTTGTTGTGTAGCTTATACACCATGTTCCTTTTATTAAGATCAACAAAACCTTCTGGTTGTTTAATGTAGACTTCTTTTAGTGTTCCATTTAGAAATGCAAACTTGACATCCATATGATAAACTTTGAATCCCTTGAAAGTAGTATATGGAAGTAATATCCTTACACCTAGTCTATTAATAGAGGAAAATATTTTTCCATAATCAATTGCTTCTTCTTGTACATAACCCTTACAAACTAGTCTAGCCTTGTTCCTTATCACTTCTCCATTTTCATTTAAAATATTTTAGAATATCCTCTTAGTACCAACCACATTCGTGTCCTTGGTTCTTAGTACTAATGTCCATGTATTATTCTTCTCTTTTTTCTAAATATCCTCATTTATGGAATTTATCCAATCACCATTCTCTAATGCATTTTAAACCATTTTGGGCTCAAATTCACATATCAAGCATGTATTGTCTCTTAACTTACTTATTGTAATTACCACAACATATTTTTCTCCAATGATTTGGTTTGGTTAATGGCTCCTTTTGGTATATTTTTCTAGTATGGGCTTAGTTTTTTATGGTTCTGCATTTTCTCCTCTTGGTGCATGCTCAACTAGTTTCTCAATACCAAGCTGTTATTTCTTGTGACTTATGGTTGTTTCTTGAGTAGTGTACTTGGTAAAGTATTAGGAATGCCTTATTATATATAGACAAACCTATTATAATCTTTAGGCTCTTTCTTTCTTTCTTCATCATTATGTTATGCAAACTCATCAATTCTCACATTGGCACTGTTGAAATTTGATTGAAAAGATCATTGTTGAGAAAGATAGATTGTTGATGAAGAGTGTTTTCAATCATTGTTTTGTCACTGATGTCAAACCTTCTATTTGATGGAGAGACAATTTCTTATAAGATCCAAGCATTATCACTTAGTTGATTAATAAGGAGGATTTAATCAATAAGATGTAACAACAACACCAAAGGGAAAGGTTGCGTTATGATTATGTAATGAAGTACAAGGATTAGTTAAGACAATGGTGAAATAATGTATTGATAACATACTTGAAGATACAAAGGTTAGCTACACTTAGAAACTTTATAAGAATAGGTTATACTAATATTGTCTACAAAGCTTGACAAAAGTTGATAGTGGGTGCCGAGCATAGTTCATGCCAAGTAGAATATCAGTTAGTACCAAGTAAAAGAAAATTCTATTGTGTGCCAAGTAACATAGTTAGTGCCAAGAAAAATGCAATAGGTACTGAGCATCAATAAAATGTAGTTGATGCTGAGTGAAAATGTAATAGGTACCGAGTAACACTATATGTGTCAAGCATCAGAAGATTAATAGTGCTAAGCTACTATATTATTTAAAAAGTCAAAGATTCACCAAATTTGAGCCGACAAGCTTGTTATCTTGAATTTTGTGAGCTAGGTGGAAGATAAGGATGATGAGCTAGTGGTAAAAAATTTGAGGTTAACCATTTTTAGGTGATTACAAGTGGATTATACATGAAGTTTCTAGACAAAATAAGATAAGGGATAGATACATTGTATCTTACCTAATCCATTCAAACCCTAATTTAGATAAGGGAAAATAGAGTGAGAAAGTATTCTAAATTCCTACTTAAGGAATTACTGGTCATGAAGCAAATAGAGGGTTGGATAGAGTGTGTGGTGTTGAGGAGAAGGCATTGAAGAGAGAATAGAGTACAAAGACTCTACTTCATCAAAGTGACCATAGAAGTGATAACATTGGCACAACAAAAAAGGAGACTTAAGGAGATAAAAGCTTGGGGAGTGAACAAGCTGTCAGAGCTACAGAGATTGAAAGCCAAGTAGAATTGTGAACTAAATTGAGATCTGAAATCTGCAAGTTATCTTATAAGTTGTATTAGATCAAAACCCCTTATTGTTACTCTCTAACAATTGTATCAGTCAAGGAAAAATCCTTTAGACTAAGGTTGACTTAACAATCATTAGAAAATCCTTTAATAGGGTGGTATTCCAAGTGAATGACCTAAAGTCCTTTAACCAGACTCACTTCTAATATGGTGAATGAAATCCCTTAACCAGGTCATACTTAATAGTGGGTGTTGTAATAGCCTATCATAATAACTTCTGAATTTTTTTCTTCCTTGGCTTCCTATGCTTGGCTTCGACTTTGGATTTGGCTTCTATGCCTTGCTTTGGGTTTGGCTCCTGAGTCTTGATTCCTACATCCACATTTAGCTTCCAACCTAGCTTCCTGTGCTTGGCTTTAGCTTCGGATTTGACTTTTATGCCTGCCTTCAACTTTGGCTCCTAAGTCTACATCTATCTTCTGCACCTAGATTCAACTTTTTTTGCCTATCTTTTGATGGTCATTTTGACTTCTACTCCTATGGATAGCTTTATGGCAACCACTTCAACTTCTTCCTTTTAGGCTAGGGATTCACTTGATCCTAGTGGGCATGCTCATTCGCTTGGTGCTGTGGGTGGTTTGGCTATTTCCTATGCTAATGTGGCTGCCTATGAGGTAGGGATTGGGGGTTATTCTTTGCATCCTAGGCTTCAAGTGTGTTTGGGGCATCGAGAAATTGTGTCGATTACAGTATGTAACTCGGTAAGGTTTAATTTGAAATTTTCTCTAGTTGATAAAGTTTCCAACAATATGGTTGATTTCTCAGCCACTGCTACTATCTTTCATTTCTAGGGTTTTTGGCCTTCTCTTTTAGATCTACATGCATGGATTTCCATTACTTGGGAGTTCATTTCAGGGACTGTCCAGATTGTCCCTTTGGCTAGGGGTTTTTTCATAGTGAAATTTGATTATGTTGAAGATAGAAATTCCATTTTTGATTATGGTTTTAGTTGGGATGATAAGTATCCTTTTATGTTTAAACCTTGGCATAAGGATTTCAACCTAATGATGGAAACTTTTAATTGTGTCCCTTTGTGGGTTAGGCTACAAAATATCCCCCTTCATCTTTGGGATGTTTTGGTCATGGAGGATGTGGGGAAGGAACTTGGTGTATTCATCATGACTAATACGACTTCTTTGAAAGTGGTTTAGACAACATATGCTCATATTTTGGTTGAGTTTGACATAACTAAGGGACTCCCAAAAATGATTTTGTTGGATTCTCCTCTTAGTTCTTAGAATATTCTTCTTGACTATGAGGGTATCCCCTTCTATTGTAGGAAATTCCTTTTGACTGATCACTTGGCTACTAGCTGCTCTTTCAGTAAAACTAGACATAAATTGTCCCCATCTTGGTGGAAGGGGGTCTCAAATGGTCACTACTCATATAGACCTTTTACGGGGAGTGGTATCTCTTTGCAAGATACTTTGGTGGTGGATTCTATGGTAGTCTCTGGTAGACCATCTTCTCCTAGCATCTTGAAGAAGGATCCTCCTTTGGCTTCTTCTATGGTGGTAGTTGGTCTATCTCTAGATTCTGCTGCCCTAGTTTCTGGTGTGGATTCTATAGTTATTTTTATTTGTCTATCCCCTCATTTGGCTCCTTCTATGGTGGAAGCCGGTCTATCTTTGGATTCTTCTATCTTAGTTCCTAGTGTGAATACTATAGCTGGTGGTGTTAGCCTGTCCCCTCCTTTGGCTCTCTCTGTAGTGGCAGCTGGTCCATCTCTAGATTTCATTGTCCCAATTTCTGGTAAGGACTTTGTTGCTGACTCTATTTGTCTATCCTCTTCTAACTTCTTGAAAGGGGATCCACCATTGGCTCCTTCTATGGTGGCTGCTAATCTATCTTTTGGTGTTTCCAAGATAGTTCCTCTTTTGGTTCCTTCTTTGGGTGCCAATATTCAATCTCAGGCTTCTGCTATCTCTTCCTCTTCTATGACCTTTTCCCTAGCTTCGGTGGTTACAAGTTCTAGCTATGATGGTGATGATCTTCAATGGTAGAAGACTACTGGTTTGGTAAAGGATGGATGGACTACAATAAAATGAGAAAAGGGAAAGTCATCCATTCCCTCTTTTGATATGGCACTATGGTAAATAAGAAGAGTTCAAAAGGGAAAGTCTGAAGTGGTTGGCCTTTCTCCTGGCTTTTTGCTAGTTGTCCTCTTGCTCTTTTGGCCTATTGTTCTTTGTAGTCTATTTCACCATGGGGTTTCAGGAGCCCAGTTAAAACCTATTTTTGTGGCTATAGTGTTTTTATATGTTGCCACCTTGGTCTTCTTTTTCTTGGTGATATGTCTCACCTTGAGTTTTGGGTTATAGGTGCCCATTTAAAACCTGTTTGTGTGGCTGATGAGTACTATGTTATCTGTGATGCCACTTTGGTCACTGTGTCATGTTTCATGACTTGTTTCACCTTAGGTCTATTATTTTGTTTGGTTTGGGCTTCATTGAAAATTTCTAGATTTGTAAAGGGTTTTAGAGTCCCTCCAAAACCTATTTTTCTTATAAAAAAAAGTGTGTTGTAACCTTTAACAGGGTTGGCCTTTCATAGGGCATCACTTCAAAAGAGTGGGAAAGAGGTAGCATGTTACTGGTGGTTTTCCCAAATTGGGTTTCCATGTAAATCACTGTGTTATGTGTGTTGATATTTCATGTCTTATTGTTGCATGTTGATTTATCAGTAACTTGCTAGTTAGAATGTTTAGCTTGGATGCATGAATAGTTGAATGGGTTCATTAGGCTGAGTGAAATGTTTTATTGGGACATTTGGACCTTGAATAACTGATTCACATTGCCCCCCCCCGCCCAATTATTCTAAAGAATTTCTAATAGGCACTTTCAATAATTTTTCTAGTTACCTTGTTCAAACATTTATATGCCTTTATCCTAGTGGAATAACCTAGTAATATGCCTTCATCACTTTTATAATCAAAATTTCCATTTTTATCATCTTTCAGAATATAAAACCTAGTTCAAAATAATTTTAAATAACTCAAATTCGATGCATGTCTATGCTAGAGTTCATTAGGTATCTTGTTTGTACCTTTCTTCATTTGTACTCGATTTAGTGTATAGACTGCATCATTGACAGTGTCTCTCTAGTAGATCTATGCAAATTTCTTAATGAATAGTGTTATACCATAATCAATAATGGATCTATTTATTCTCTTAGTAATTATATTATGCTATGGTTTCCTCAATGTTGATAATTCTCTCTTTATTCCATTCTCATTACAAAATACATTAAATTCATCATACATAAATTTTCCTCCTCTATTAGATCTCAAGCATTTATATTTCTTACCAATTTTCTTCTCAACTCTTACCTTATACCATTTGACATTTGAAAAGCATCAAAATTTTCTTTCAAAAACTAGAATAACATCATCCTTGAGAAATCATCAACAAATAAGATAAAATACTGATCAACATAGTAGTTATGAACTTTCATAAGACCACATAGATTGGTATGAACCAATTCCAATAAATCACTAAATGAGTAATAATTACTTTCAAAACTTGACTTAGTCATTTTCCCAATTTGACATTGCTTGCACATTACTTTATTTGGTTTAGATAAGCTTGATGAACTTCTTATTCTTCTATTTCTACTAACATAGACTATGCTATCAAAATAAACATGACATAACCTTTTGTGTCATAGCCAAACATCTTCAAATATTGCAATAAAATATGTGCTCTCAATTGGATCTAGGTAGAATAAGTTAACTCTTTATTATTCACCAACACCAATCAGATTTCTAGTATCATCATATATTTTTACTCTTCAGTTTTGAAACTGTAGTTGGTGGCATGTATTGTTTAGCTATGCCACACTCAAAAAATTATACTTTATTCCTTGTACCTAGTATGCATTATCACATTTGATATTATCATTCAATATAATAGAACCTTTTCCTTTCATAGGACATGGAGCACCATTTCCAAGTTTAACAAATTTGCTATCATAATGTTCAAGATTCTCAAATTTACTAATATCACTAGTCATATGATAAGTGTATCCACTATCAATAATTCAAGTATCATTTTTAGTTACTTGAGAAATAAGAGCCTTTTCTACTTCATACCTTTCTTCTCTTTTATAATATTCCTTCATTTTAACATATAAAACTTGCTCTCCTTCCTTTTGATCAATAAATCATACTCAGTGTCTTCCTCTTCACCATGTAGCAAGCCTTCTTTCCTTTTTCATTGTAGTCTTTATTCCTCAGTATATGTTCTCTCTTTTCTCATTCCTTTCAATCCTATATTAGGACTTATAGAAGAAATGTGGCTAACCTTGTTACATTTAAATAAATCAAAGGTATTTTACTTTTATACTTTCCTTTGCCTCTTGGTAGCCTCTTAGCAAGTAGTGCTTCAAGATCTTCTAGGTCATCACCATCAGACTCATAATCATTGTCATTCTTGATTTTATGAGTGCTCTTCTCTTTCCTTCAATACTTTCCAATAGTTATGGATGACTTGAAAGCATATTCAAATTTAGGTATGACACAATTATCAAAGTTGTTTAGCACAAAAGTAGTCAGCCTATTGATCAGACCATCAAGATTAATATCATTTCTAGGGATCAATCTCAACTCTTGAATAAAAAAACCTCTAGTAGAATAGATAGGTAATGGAGTTATAAGAACTTCTATTACCAAATTTTCATCATGTATGACTCCACTAGATCTTTTGATAGAATTAACAACTTCATTGATTTGGTTACAATATTGTACAATGTTCTTGCCTTCTTTCATCTTCATGTCATCAAATTTGCCTCTTAGAATTTCATCCTTTTTCTCTTAGCACATTATGATATCCTCCATGAACTATTATCATATTTTCCACATCTCCTTAGTATTAGAAAAATGTTTGATATCATCAAATTCAACATCTATTTTGGATGAATCAATCACTATCATTAGTGAGTTATGTTCTTTCTTTTCTCTCATCAACACAATAGTTATAGGACCTTGGGATGGTGGTGTGTACTACTTGTCCAAGTAATATAATGAAGAGTCTCAAATACTAGATAAATACAAAATCATTGTTATTTTTCATGATGGAAAGCTCTCCTTATTCATCTTTGGTGTCATTGTCTATTACATGTTTAGATCTTTAGCTTAAGTCTTTCAAACTTGTTCCCCCAAGCACCAATGCTTTGATACTAATTGTTAGATAACTAAGAGCGGGGATAAAACAATTATCCTTAGGAAATTTCAAAAAATTCACCATGCTTATAAAAAAATTAACTTATCAAAAAACCAATTTGGTAATCACATAATACATAATCTTTCTTATGCCTCAAATGGATTTTACTTGTAGTATCGAATATCATAATTAACTTATAGAAATGAAAATAGTTTCAAAATGTAAAAGAAAATTGTATTCAAAGAATCTATGCACATATGAACACCATGATTTTTAATGCGGAAACCTAATTAGGGTAAAAAATACTTGGGACTAGTTACCCAAACCAATTTCACTCTTCTGTAGTGATCTTAGTTAAGAGCCAACCCTACTAAAGGTTAAAAACACATTACTAGGTATGAACTTGTTAGGGGATTTTCACCAAAGATCATCTAGATCTTATCACTCTTCAATGAGTGACCTCACTAAAGGACTTATAAAAATTCAATGAAATTTCACCTTATAATAAGGATTTACAAATAAAAAGACTATTAAGTCCACCTGGTTAAGATACTTTATACTAAAAATGTTAGAGAGTAATAGTAAAATGATCTTATAAAAGTGCAACTCACTTTTCTTGTTTATATCTCCATTCAACTCAATATCTTTACTCACTAACTAGCCATCACACTCAACTCTTCACACACTTCAACTTTACACTTCTGATCTTCTCAGTAGGATCTCATTCAACAAATTTTCTTCCACTTTTATCTTCACTAGACCAAAAACATTTCCATCCTTGTCTCTTCCTTAAATAGACATTTTTTTTTCTTCATCTCATGAATTAGGATTGCCATGAAATTGTCTCATTCACATGATCTTGGATTCATTCAATCTAGCTCTTGGTTAAACAATTTTTGGATATTGCCAATTCTTGTACCGTTTCTTGGAAATCAAAGAAATTCTCAAATATTTACCATAAGATCTTTCTTGAATTATTCCTACTATTGATCTTACTAGGAAATTTTATCTTTATCTTGGGATCTTTTAGAATAGTCTTGATCTTCATTTTATATCGTCCCCTATTTGATATTTCATAAAATGTTCTTCATTTACCAAATGGTGTTCTTCTTTCTCTAACCTTCATCATAGTCAATTCATACTAGATATGCTTAGTAAATAGTTTTCTTTCTCAGTCTGTATTGCCTTCACTTATATTACCTTTCTTCCTCTTCATTTATGGACCACTATATCTAGCTCAATGTACCTTATCTTTTCACTCTCAAACTTTACTCATTTTCTTATTGAACATACTAACTTACTTATACATCATCTTATCACTTAATGAAACCATATAAAATAATCAAACCAATATTATACTGTCATAGATTGATTCATTAGTTTCCCAATTAATTTTACATACTCGACATCACTTCTTCATTCTTTATCTTAAACTTATTTATCCATCATCACATCATTTGATTGCAACTTACATGAGTTAATAGTGTCAAATATCTTGACATAGATGAGAATGTAACAAGTGATCTAACTCTTTCACATATACTTTTTAGCCCAGTTCTTACCTTGGTCTTGATCAACTTCACTTCTATCCAACAATCTCTCCTTTATTGTCATCAACATTAGTTGTGTCCAATAACAAGAAGGAAAACAAATAATTAGAGGTCAAATCAACTTTGTAGGTCAAATCAACTTTGTAACACTCAAGATATGTAAACTAATCAAACACAAACAAAGGCACAAACACCAAATAACTCCATTGGTCACTTTTCCAAGAGAAATAATTCTAATAGAATCTAAGTAACATCTTGCTAGAGTAAACACCCGGTTTTGGTATAGTAAGCTATAAGCCTCCTTTTGATTATTTGTAAATCTTTAAGCTAGACCATACTGTGCACTTAATAATTTTTGCATAATTATTTAATTATGTATCTTTGATCAAATTATCAATTAATCATTTATTCAATTTTATCTTATGGTTTGACCACCCTATCCCAAGTTTTATTGAATTAGAAGAACATGAACCCTTTTAATTAAATAAAAATCCCATTTATTCTATGTAAAAATGAAAATACATTTTTTACTTTAAAAAGAAAAAGAAAAAGAAAATTGCCTACAACTTGAATGAAAAATTTCCAAGGTGATTAGAATCTCTTTATCTCAACCACTCATTCTTTTGCCTCTTTATCTCATCCACTTCATTTGCCTCTGGATAATCTTGAGAAAATAGATCAACTAAAGAACAAATATCCACCCTTTCTTTTTTTCTTTTAACATCTACCATAGAAATATATTTAAAAGGAGGCTCTCTCATCACTCTCTCATATATATAGATTTCATGTTAATGTTATGCTGACATTTTTATTTCTTGAGCACTAACTTGTACACTTGCATACTAGTTTAGCATTTTATTTCATTGCATTTATCTTAGCTCACATACCTTAACTAGGGGATAGTAATATTCATATTTTTATTTAGTTTACTTTCCTTGTACTTGAATTATCATTTTAGATTAATCTTGAATTTTCATTCTAATTTAGCTTGTATTGCACAATCACTTGATTCTTGAAAACTGTCACTTTTATTGCTTGTACTCTTTGAATCTCTTACTCTATGGTGCATCTTTCAAGGGTCTACATCTTTAGGTTCATTTGACATCCAACATCATATCATTTGATTTCTTACATGGAATAGATAGATAATTATAAGTCATCATCCAAAACTCCATCTTCATTAAATATCTCAAATAAAATGCTTTATAGAAGTGTGTTCACTTTTTAGCACAAAGTTTTGGCACCCACCAGGTGACTAGGGCTAAGTTTGTAGATCCATTTTGCAACATTTTTGGATTTTATTCTCATAGGTCTATTATTTTCATTTTCAAGAACCAAACATCATACAATACTTCTCTAGTTTGTGTACGGTAATTCCTTTTTCTACAAGTAATATTCTGCCTTTTGTATTTAGTTGTTTGATTTCTTTCTAGATTATTGCCTTCTAGAAATTCATTGTACTAGTTAAAGAACTCTATTTCCTAGGCATGTTCTATCAAAATTCCTCTAGAGATCTACCAAAAAATATTATGGTGAGCTATACTTTGTCATACAGACCTACATGCTTGCATATTCTGAGTTGGATAGTTTACTTTGCTTACATTTCACTTGCATTTTTATTTTTTGTTCTTTCCACATTAGCTAATAAAGTGGTTTTTTAGGTTTATTGTGCTTTTAATTGGATATTTTATTCCCTAACTTATAGGTTTTCTTGTCAAAATATTGCATTGATAGATTACTAACTTGTGGTCTTTGTAGGTTTCCTTGGAAATTTGAATAAACATTGTTCATCCTAGCTATTAGTGAGAGGGGAGATCAATACATCCACTTTTACAAAATCTACTAGTTAATGTAGAAAGCTTTATCACTGACTTTTTTACTACCACTTCAACTATTAAGGAAATGATAAATGCTATGCAATAAAACCATACAATGTCACACACATAAGCATATATTAATGGCTATTTTTTTTAATGTGGAAACCCCTAATGTGATGGTTAAAACCATGGTGGGAGTAATATACATACTGGCCTTTCCTTGCAAGTAAAAGGGTTCCATATTAAAGGCTTACATCTTTTCCTTTTGAGAATGCATCCTATAAAGAATGCTAGTAACCTATAGGATTACAAACCTCTTATGAATACCTTGTTAAAGGATTTCAATCTCTTTCTAAGGGATAACTTGTTAGAGGATTTCAAATACTTATTACAAGTCTTCCATGTTAAAGGCTTATAATATTTGCTATTGTTAGAAATGAAAATAATGTGTTAGATCTAAGAATTTGGCACACCTTTCCTTGTAGATCCTTTACAAAAGCTTCTTGAAGATGCTTTGATATTCGACTACTATTCTGGTTTGGTGAACTTCTTTTGTTCACTACCTCTTTCTCCTTCTCATACTCTTTACATCTGTGTACTACCACATTTTATGCATAACAATTCTTGTTTCCTTTTTAGATCTTTGATTCATATAGTTGCAGTAAGAATGATGTATTTGGATTTCTCTCTTGATAACACTCTTATCTTTCCTTGCTAGCCAAATTTCTTTAAATAAAATCTAAGTGATCTTTTAAATAACATATGTTTTTATAAATGGAAACCCTAAAATTTATCCTACTTAAATTGAAAATTTGGAACTTGAATCACACATTGAGCATAGTCACAAGATGCCTATGATTACTTATTTGTAGGTGGCTTTTCTTATAGGCCAACCTGCCCAATTACAAGTCTATAGCTAAACCTGAGGCCTTGTGTGATTCACCATCATTCCATCACTTTTCTCTATATGTCAGCTATGTCACTATCAAATTCTCTTTTTTATTGTCACATCAATGGTGATTGGGTTGTTACCATCACACTTCCTTCATTTTTCTATCATGACCAATATGCTAGTCTACTAGTAGTTGTACTTGAAACACTTCATTATTTCTTGTTAACTAGTTGCCAATCAATGATAACACTTCATTCTAACTTAATGCTTCAGTTCATTACTCACCACCTTTCTTGGTCGATGTAACTTAGTACAAAAAAATTCCCCCTTGGAATCGATGGAAAAGCCTTTCTACTTAGATGTAAATCTCATAGGTTAACAAGACTTATGATGCTTCACACATTTGAGATAACCTACCTTCATGCTACCTATTTGTAGCCTTAGACTTTTGTAAGTCTACCCCCCCCATCTAATTTCTTCCTTATCTATTTACACCTTGTCTTCTCCTCTTTGCTTGAGTAGATTCTTTATCTTTTATTTCCTTATTTGTCTTAGTGCTTCTCTCCGTTGTAGTTATTCTCCCCATTTTTATTCTACTACCCCTTTGTGTTCTAGTACTTCTCTTGCTTTTTGTCATCAATGACAATGGGTAGGTTTGGGTTACTTGTGGGTTTCCTTTTCTAGGTCCATTCCCTCATGTTATATTAGTCTTCTCTATGGATTCTCAAAAATATTCTTGTATTTTTTGTGTGCTAAGTTTAGAAGAGTCTCTCATGAATCTTTTAAGTGATTTAGTATAAGTCGTACACTCCTAAGTTTTTCCAATTACCTATAGACTGCGTTGTTAGTCTCTATTGATAACATGAAAAATCTGAGCTTCCATTTCCTTCAAAAAAAAAAAAAAAAAAAAAAATAATATATATATATATACATATATATATATATACATATATATATATACATATATATATATAAACTTATATATGTATATATATACATATATATATATATATATGTATATATATATCTGTATATGTATATACATATATATATATATATGTTCATATATATATATATGTATATACATATACATATACATATATATATCTACATATATATATATGTATATGTATATACATATACATATATACATATATATGTATATGTATATACATATATATATATGTATATACATATACATGTATATACATATACATGTATATACATATACATGTATATACATATACATGTATATACATATATGTATATGTATATGTCTATACATATGTATATGTATATACATGTATATGTATATACATATGTATATATGTATATATATACATATATATGTATATACATATGTATATACATATATATGCATATACATATGTATATACATATACATATGTATATGTATATGTATATACATATGTATATGCATATATACATATGTATATACATATATACATATATGTATATACATATACATATATGTATATACATATATGTATATACATATATGTATATACATATATATGTATATATATGTATATGTATATGTATATGTATATACATATATATATACATATACATATACATATGTATGTATGTATATGTATATACATACATATGTATGTATATAGATGTATATACATACATATATACATATATATATGTATATATATGTATATACATACATATATACATATATATATGTATATATATACATATATATGTATATATATGTGTATATATGTATATATATGTGTATATACATATATATGTATATATATATGTGTATATACATATATATGTATATATATGTATGTATATATATACATATATAAGCTGAGAAACATTGAAGCTTCATCAATTGGATAGTTTTCTTCTATTCTTATACTCATAGTTGATACACCAGATACATAGTATCTTGGATTTTTGTGATGCATTCTATAGCTGATCCATGCAGTGAATCATAAGCCTGAGTTGCTTCATCATGTTTTTTCTAAGCCTTTGTTCTTTTTTTTTCTAAAGATCACTTGTTAACATGCATGACATTCCTAGTTTTTGAAGTAATGGGATTATATCTTTCAAGGCTTCAAACATCTCATCCTTGAGTATCATTAGTTCCTCTTTTTGTTATGAAATAAGTTACTTTTCCTCTTCAAGAGATGTTGTTAGAACCTATTGTTCCATTATCATTAGAAGCTTTCCCACCTTTTCATGGAGATATCCTATGACATCTTCTACCAAGATAATCAAATCAACATCCTCATTATAGGATGTCCCTTCTACATTTCCTTTTAGGATATCACAAGCATCTACCAATGTGGTGGTTCAGTTGTACCTCTTACAGTTCTGCTTTATCTATTTATACCTCTCCATGAGTTAATTATATTTTTAAAATTATTTGGTGTTCATATCTCAAAATCTCTTTCTCGAAGTTCTTCCATTTTTTGTAGCTTTAGTTGTGTTAGTGTCATAGAATGCTCCCTTATCTTCTAATGTGGTTGACTCTTCCTGTTTTGGGGATTCTTCCTTCCCTATATGTTTCTTCTTGCTTCTTGGTTCCTTTGAATCACATTTCCTATTTTATTTCCCCTTTTTTGTCTTCTTGAGACTCCTTTATCCCTTGGATGGTGTCAAGGATGGCTCTACTATTGGTGTCTACTATGGCTCAGTTGATAGAAAAGTTTCTTGATTTGGTGTCTCTTTTGTCTCCTTTTCCTATTCTTGTTTGACATCATTTTGTATAAACAACATTGTAGGTAATTGAATTTCATCTATCTCATCACTTATATCTTTCTCCTTTATTTCTAATCCTTTCTCTCCTAGTCCATTTTCTTTATCATCATTGGTTACATCTTGTTCTTCTTCTTGCATCTCCTTGCTCATATTGATGATTCTAGAATATTGTTGGAATTACAATAGGAAAGGTAAAATTCTTGGGAGGGATGGGTGGTGTGAGTTAGTGCTTTAAACTTTGACCCATAAAATATTCACCACATATCCATCTCACATATTCAATAAGTGAACTAAAATACCATGTAACTTATAGACATCTAAAGCATGTAAATAGGTAAGCATTCATACATGCATGACATAAGATATGATTACTCAGAAACCCTCCAATGAGAAGGTAAAATTGGGGTGGAGATGACACCTACAAATCTTCACTACTACAATAATAAAGTGTATCCAATGAAGGTCACAATGTTTGATCATGAAACATGATCTACTCTGTGAAAGGTTTGCCCTGTTAAAGGCTTACAAAGACTGTTAGGTCTCACCTTGTTAAAGGATTTCAACACTCAATTAGAAGTGTACTTGATTGAAGGACTTCAACTCACAATTAAGTAAGCACCTTGTTAGAGGATTTCAATACAACCTTTTAGGACTACTCTATTAAGATATTTAATTGATTCACCTGTTGGAATGTCTTAGCATTGATCCTACAATTAACACTCCGATGCTTGATGATAGAGCATCTCTATTCTACTATGTACTTGATCCTTCTTGATCAAATGTCTCTCTACTATTTACTATTTCCTTCCTCTATTCTCCTTTACCTATTTCTACATTTCAATCTAAATCATAATGCCTTGGTCACCATGAATGTCCTAGTTTGCACATGCAAAACTCTCCTTGATTATTCATTCATTCCCTTTTACACTCATAAGAAGTTTAGGGTTTTTCCTCCTTAAGAAGACCTAGATGACTTAGGATTAGGTATGAATCAATGGTTGTGATTCATCCATATTTTTGCTTAAACCTTCCCTTTACTTGATTAAGTACATGTAATACATAGGGATTCCAGCTTAAGATTCATCCTTATCACCAAAATATTGTAATTCAATCTTTAAGTTAGCTAAAAAATGGTTTACATTATAGTTTGTGCTAATACAAAAAACTATGAAAAAATTGTGTTACTCAACATCTGAAGTCCTTGGTGCCTGACAAATATTGTGACTTCAATGCTATCACTAGGCATTGGAATCACTCAACATGCATTGCTTGCTCGACTCCTAAATCACTTGGTACATACTATTTGCTCAGCACTTGAGTGACTTGGCATATGAGTGACTTGACACTCACTATTTACTTGGCATGAACTAAATTTACATGTTGTGCTTGACATATGTTACTTGTTCAACATGAAATAAGTAAATGACTTAAGTGTATAGACACTCACTAGTCAAAACCATTTTGAGATTAACAATCTTCCCCTTTGACATGAGTGTCAAAAATACTTTATCATGCATTTATACTCTTATTCTTATGAGCATAACATAAAATTTTATTTGGATTTTATACAAAATTTAAAAATATCAAAATTTTGCAACATGACTTATACCTCAAAATATTATAACTCCCCCTAAGGTATTTGATCTATTCTATACTGTATTATGTATCAAAATCTTTCTCCTGCTGATTAATTTTGCCTCAACTTATACTCTTTCTCAAATTTTTTCTTTCTTTCTCTTACTCTATTTTTTGCTTGCTTATAACTCCCCCTATTCTTTCTCCCCCTTAGCTCTTACTCCCCCTTTTTGACACAGATGTCAATGGGTTATACACTAATAGTGTATTTGTCCAAAAAAAATTTATGGACCTCAAGAATAATCTTAAGAGCGGCATCCCAATTGTCACAAGCTACCTCCAAAGACTTAATTTGGATGTCCAGCCTTGAAGCAAGGTATACTAAGCCATCTAATGTAGAAAGATTGGGGTCTTTCTTCATAAGTGTTTTTTCATAGCCTAGCTCCTTGTGTAGAATCTCCATGTGAGGAGTCAATGTAGACTAGATGCTTATTAGTTTAGCCATTATGTTGTCTTCATCTACTTGTAGTGTTGCTAACTTACTTTGGGTTTGCAATAGGGTCCTAAAGTTTTTTTTACTTTGAGCTAGAGTCATGGGAAATTTATCTCTAGATGACTAAATTTGACTTTCCAAGCTGAGGATGTGATTCCTTATCTCCTATGTGAAAAGTGTAGGATTACATAGTCTGGTGTATAGAGAGAAAATATTCTCTATTACCTTCTTCACACTATCTATCTTAGTTTCCAATGCAACTTGTGTTAGTGCTATATCACTAGATATCTTCTCATTCACTTTATTTTGAAACTTCTTCTCAGACCCTTCTAATAATTTGGCATTAGTATCCAGGTCTATATCACTTACTCTTTTCATTATGTTGGTTAATTGTTCAATAATTAGCTTTGTTTCATTTGGAGTAGGTAGGCTGAATGCATCTAAGAAAATGTATTTGATCTCAATAAAAGCTTGCTTTTGCCTATGCTCCCTTCTGAGTAGTTCTTGATGTTTCTTTCTTGCCAGGGCCTCTTGAAGTATACCCATTTGCTCAATTATTATTGCTACATAATAAAACTTAGGCAATGCAATTTCTTCATCTAGGCAATGCAATTTCTTCATCTTTATAAGTTATTACCACTTTTGCATTGGATGAGCTAGGACATGGGACTAAGATTTGCAACGGTGTTACATTTGTGCTCGGCCTTTGAAGAGTTTGACTGGAAGGAGTTCCTAATTCTGGTAATGTTACTAGTGCTTTAATTTCTTCTAGCTCCTTTGGCTTGGGTGTCAAATCTGTCTCTTTAGGCTTGTCCTTTTCTACCTATTTCATTTCAATTTCACCTTGAACTTGTGTTGGAGGTGCAAGTACATCTACCTAACCTGTTTGACTTGGTGTCCCATCATTGAATAGTGTTTCCACCTTATCTTCTCCAACTATTTCAAACCTTGTCTTTTTCAAGTTCTTGAACATTTTTTGAGATTGTAGTGCTTTCCATGGGTGTACTAATAGTGCATCCTACTATCTCCTTCCTTTGATATACAACTAAGTGTGGTGAGAGTTGTACACTTGTGACTTGAGGAGTGATTGTAGGTGTGTCTTGTGTTTTCACATCCTTCACTGTAGTCATAGACTCTAATTTCTAAATTTTATCAACACTTGCCAATATAGGGTTGTCACATAATTTGGCCTATAGTAATTGGACAAGTATTCTTTTCAAATCTTTGTTTGTTAGGGGATTTATGTTCTAAGTAGTAGGATCAAGAACATCCTTTACTGTAACAGTTTCAATACTTACACTTATAACCTATGGAGGGTTGGCACTTGGCATTTGTGTATCTTGTACACTCTGATTTGGTTGCTACTCTTCCTCAGCTATTGCCTGATCATCAATATTCATATCAATGCCTCCCTCAACTATACCTTATTCATTATTATCCTCTTCATCATCTTCTACCTCAATAGGTTCATGTTCACCTTCTTTGGTTGTGGCTAGTCCATATGTAAGTTTCCACATCTATTTGGACTTCTTCACAACATCCTCTATGTTGTTTTGTAATATGCGAAATACCCTATATTTAGGTAAAAATCTCACAATATATTTCTTTATGGCTTTAGAAATTTGTGCCTTGCTAAGTTCTGGCATAATTTGAATGAGTGCTGTCTCCCTAATTTTCTTCTCTGTGTCTTAACAATAGTACCATTTCTGATCAACTCTATCATATAGAATCTGTTGGTGTTTGAAAATTTTACCCATTTCCAATTACCCTAATGAGAACAAAATGCATCTAGGGGCAGCTAACTCCCATTATCAACACATCCATTCAGACACCAGGCCAACTATAAGGCTATACTCCTTCTACACTTCAGGCTCTGCAAAACCTAGGTGGGTGAACCTCTTTAGATTTGACTATGTGACTAGCACAATAACCATATTCAGGATCTAGAATAGCAGATGAAAACCCCTAATTCTTCTATGCTTAACCAGGAGATCACAAGCATGAAATAGCTAAGAACATGACTCATGAAACTGGAAAGCTAAGTGCGGGTTATACTTTGAATACCTTTCAACATAAAATTAAAATGATTTAATAGATTGATGACATCAAAACCTAGGTATGAGCAACAAAATTTAATGATCCTATCTCTGATCAGTGCCTTATCTATTGGGCAATTAAATGAATTATAACCATTCATCTCCTGGAAATCTCAGACATATTACTACATCCAGATCTCTGATCTATCTTTCACCTTGTGAATAGATATCAACATCAAAATGAATCTCATACTCAGAATATCCCATCATGAAATCAGTAAACCCTGTGATAAACACCAAGCGGTTACATGGCTCTTTGTTCCATAAGCAAGGTATTTCAATCACACGCATCACTAAATGAGATGCAACCTAATCTATGGTCTTTGATCATAAACTAGAAAAGATTACAGATCCACAAACAGGAGACAAGATTCATATTGAATTTGAAACCATAGCTACTCTTTATTTGCTTTCCTTGAAACCAAATACATGAAAGATGTACAGAATATTTCATAAATCACCTAACAAACATGAACTATTTGCATAAAACTCAAAATGTTGTTCAATACAAGAAAAGTCAAGCTGAAAGAATTGTTTCACAGTATTGGGAAATGCATCAAGACTGGACCAAAACCCTGGTATCACAGTAATGTGCCCTCTTTTCCAAAAGACTGGAACCCTTCAAATGGAAGAAATAAAGAATAATATAGGATGAAGATGAATTCCCGGATTGAACCTGTGACTGCCATCTATCGACTTAGAAATCCATCTCCTGTAATTGTAAAGACTCTCTCTAACCTCTTTCTTCCATTTGATTTGATTTTCTATTTCATCATTACATTGCAACTGATTTACAAAATATCCCCTCTTGAATGATGAAATCCCTTATTTGCTAAAAATATGATTTGCATCAAAATGCTGATAAAACTTGCTTTAATTGACTTAGAGATGCCCCCAACTGAATTCTCCTTATCTTTTACGCATATTCAAGCTATTAACTTGCCCAAAATCACAACTGAACTTCCTGGTCTAAAAACACTTGCAATTCAAGTACCTGAAAGAAAACCTCCTGTAGCTTGAACCAACTACTACCTGTGCAAAAACTGACTCCAAAAATTGAATAGTTTGTCTTCTCCCAATTCCGATGATATATAACATCGCCTATCTGGCCTCTCGAAAACCTCCTGAAAGTCATTTTAAAAATGACTCCTCTGCTAGAAAGTTCAGGCTTGCACTCAAGACATTTTCAAAAATTTAAAAGTTTCTAAAGTTTAAACTTTAGAAAAGAGCGTCATTTGAATTATTTAAAAAAAGATGCACGTCAACTATTTTTTATAAAAATAATAATAAAATATTATTATTTTTTATTCTTTAGTATTGCCCTCTCCTTCAATCCGGGTCAACCTTTAGTTGACTAGTCTTTTTGCCACATGGAAGCCTCTGATTGGTCGACCACTGTTCTCAGCTGCCACATCAGCGCTGCCGAAACCTAGTGCCACATGTTGCCACGACACATCCTTGCATTATTTAACTACTTGCATCTTTGTTTTACGGGGAAGCGCCCTCCGTTCGATCCGCCACGTGGCGCGATCGTGTTCATCTCCCACCACATCAACGAGCAAGCTTCTTTGTTAAAAAATTTGCTTACCCACACTGATGTCATATCCCATGTCAACTTCATGGGTCCAGCGCACACAAGCCTTGCCTTTAAAAGGCTCACGCTTCAATTCACAATACCATGCGAGTGTTTTAGTATTTAAAGACCTAAGACTCCTTCCCCATGGCAAATGTGGGATATGTTATCTCTATGGCTTTCGGTGCCATAGGTTTTCCTCCTTCACTGAAAGAAATTTGAAAGTTTCATGTAGGTACCCATACATACAAAGCACGACGGGTATAGCTACCTTAGCAACCGAAGCTGGTCACCTATATTAACTATCGTATAAAAGCATAGAGCACAGAAGCCAAGAGATGTGGAATACCACAACTTCAATGGGATCAACATCCGCTATAGCTGCTGGTGCGGGAGAAAAAGGTTCCACAATTGGTGCTTCAAACTACTGATTGTCTTGGTTTAGCTCTTTCGATTAGAACTTCCACCTTCCAAATGCATGGTTCCAGAAACAAAGCCTAGACTGAAACAGGATGGGTGGACCAACCATTAGGCCTACTGAGAAGACAACAGAGGAAGAAAAGCATGGTGATGATCAGGTGATTTTGTGCTGAGGATATATGTGCATGGCCATTGCCATGAAAATTCATAACCACGCTACACTCAATGTAACGGGCAACAACAGACAAATTGTTAAGGCATGCCTGCTGCTTTTTATGCATGGAGGTTCTCTTCCATTTCTGCAGGGTCTACTGCTTCACACATGTGGATGCCCTATTTAATGACTGCTACCTCGGCCTCGAAATGGTCCTCTCTAATAAAAAAAAAAATTGAAGAAGCTCGTCCTGCATTTTTTTTTTTACTTTGGCATGCATGGAAAAATCTTTGTTGCCTGTTGTGCGATATGGTACTTCTACCTTGGCACGCCTCCCATCATGCTATGTATGGTGCTACAGTAGAGGCTCGGTTCCCAATTTTATCTGTTTGACTACATTTTTAATGCATGAGCTACTTAATTTGGTTATTGGCGACTTCTTTGTTAACCATGTGCAATTTTTGTGATTTGCATGGAATCCTTTTTAATTGATTTGTGTTTTATCTTTTGATTAGAATGCATGGGCTTCACTTTCAATTGCATGCCTTTCAATATTTTGGCGTGGTCTCTTCATTTGCTTGCTGCTGACTTGACTTGTTTACAAATTAAGTTTTACCTTCACTGTGGCTGCTCTCTCACATATGGCATCCTCTACTTCAGTGTTCACATTAATATCAGATCTGTAGCGAAAACTATCTACACTTTTAAATGACCTTGACCTATAAGTGGTGCAAGGATTCTTTATGTATTGATAGGAGAGACCAAGGAATGGGCAAGCCTAGTATGACAATGAGTTGGGAGAAGAATAAAGCATCACACCTGCTTTCTCATTTATATAATATCTCTCTGCAACATAGATGCTTTCCATTCAAAAAATGCCCCTCTGATTATAACAAAATGCATCTCCCTAATGCCATAACACTCGGACTAGTCTGATGGAATCAGTCGGGCCCCAAAGCGGGTCCGGCTAAAAAAAATTTCATTTCCGAACAACTGATGGGCAAAATGATCAACTAAACATCTCAAACTGATTAGAATGAAATTTGAGCACTGAAACATTAACTGAAAACACATTTTAATCATTTTCACATCACTGTGAAATCTCTGTCAGGAGGCCTGCTACCTGGCTTTGAAAACTAATTCAAACATCTGACAGAGCTCTGAGACTCAGGATCCTTGCTCTTTCTGACACATTCAATAGGTCTGCCTGATCTCGTCACATGACAACATCAGGGTCAAAAGATATCGACCTCTAAAGTTGCTCACTTGAAATTACCTATAATTAAACAAGTCAGAAAGCTGGAAATTGCATTTGGAAATGACCTAAAAAACTGGACGAATGGGCACATGAGGTTTTGAAAATTGGGACACAGGTAGATTGTCATGAGGAAAGTATAACTGTGTGATTTGGGCTCATGACAAATAATAGGATGCAAATGGCAGACGTTCAAAGTGGGCTACTTGGAATTTTGCAAACTGGAAACATTGATAGAAAGCATTTTTTTGCAAATGGAATTGACCTGGTACAGTGTGAAGACGGATTTGTCAAGTTCTAAAAATTTGCACACTTGTAATATTTTCAAAGGAAAACATAGTGGTACAATTCATTTGGTCTTTCCAACCACAGATTAAAAGATATAGCATCCCAAATAGGGGTACTGATCAATCTGCAAATGCTGACACCAGTAAAAAGTTACAAATTGCGTTTGGAATCATGTTCAAAAACTGATCAAATGGATTCATCAAGACTTAAAAATTGAAACATAGGAGGTCTCTGACATCTACAATGCAACAAAAAAGGAATTTCAACATTTTAGTCAACTGGTCAAAAGTTATAACACATCAAATAGGGCTTCCCAAAATTAGGTGCAAAGTGCAAAAGCATTAAAACAGTAACTGACCAACTTCGAGGGATTCAAAACCTAGTCAGACAAACTCAAAATGACTTAAAATTTGAAATGTAGGTTCTTGGGTATGGACACTAGATAATCTCAAAGTGTCAAGTCATGACACATTTCTAGGTGCAAGATATTCATTGACAAACATAGCCTCCTGTCGTTGTTTGACACTAGGGCAGAATTGCAAATTTAACAAATGCTTGAAATAGGACTTCGTCAAATGACTCAGAAACTCAATTTAACTTTACAAAACACATAAATAGGCTAAATATAAGGTGTTAGAAATAGTAAACATCTTTCAAGCTTCAGACCGACAGTCGGGTACATAGGCACCAAAAAGCTTTCATAGGGCTTAATTTCTCAACAGTGCTCAAAATCAGGGCTGTAATTTTGAGCGCCAACAGAATCTTTGGTATGGAGTTGGCAATTTATAGAGGAGCTTTCTTTAATGTAGCCATCATGGCATTAATTTCCTCCTCTACTTGATTCTTCTCAATCTTTCCAAGGTTATCAAATTTAATGTGAGAGAAACCTATCAAATCGACATTGTTTCTAATGTTCTCACATAAGTTATATAGGTCTGAGGAGGGACTATGAATCACCACTTGGAATTGGCTATTGTCATTAGATTCAGTCTTCTCCTCATCAAATTCAGCTTGATCAACATGCTTTCTTGTTGGTCTTTTATGTGGTCCACCTTCTTCCTCTTTAGGATTGGCTACATCTTTAGCCTTCTATGCTGTGACTCTTGTACTAGCCCTTGTTCTAGGTGCTATTGGTTTGAGCTGACTAGGTTTTGTAACCTTATTTGGTTTTGTCACTATAGGTGTCTTTTCCATTATTTTCTTCTTGTCAATAGGAGTTGGTGCTTCCTTGACTTCTTCTCCCTCAACACCTTTTGCAATTTCTATCTCCTCCTCTTGCTAATCCTCTCCTTGATCTTATGTTAGAGCCAATGGTGCTTGAGCCTATGTGTCTTCTTCTTCTTCCTCTTCCTTGGATCCTTCACCAAATTTTTCTTCTAGTTTATTCACCAATTTGTTCTTCTTCTTGATCAAAAAAGTAGTCTTCAACTCCATAGTGATTTTTGATTTGGCTAACTCATAGTTACCAAATGTTTTGGATTCTTTGTTCACTTCTTCTACAAGTATGTGATTGCTGTAGAAGCCTCATGAATGTTTATCTCATAACCTAATGGAGTTAGCCATCTCACTCTAGGAATTGCTACTTGTACATATGTATGATTAGTGTCAAATAGGATGTAAACATCATTATAATGTTTCTCCACTAGCGAGACTGGTATCCTTAATCTCTTCATAGATTGTTTGGAATCTTCAATGTAACTAGTCATTATTGACTCAAAGTTATTGCCTAATTATTCAATGAATTCTCCTATCTGTATTGCAATTGATCTATTTTCCTTCCATTCAACATTGACAAATGTAGGAAATGTGTTCTACATGTAGAAGAAAATGCATACCAAAATAGATCCACATTTACATTGGGCACTCTTTATTTTCTTTATTGCTCCTAGATTTTCAATCAATTACTACAACTATAACTTGGCAAGATCATAAGTATGATCTTTCTTCATGATTTTATAGCCCATGTCTACTACAATTCAAGGTGCACTATTTAATCTTCTTGACTGATAAAACTTATGTACTATTACCCTTAGTGCAAAGGCTATCAAGGGATCTATGATTGTGTCAATGGTCATTCCCGTTTTGTTCCATACAACCCCTCTATTCTTTTCAATGACTTCCTTTGAATCACTTCTCATAGTCTTTGGTTAATATAGTTTTGGATACCCTATTACCCTATCAAAAATTTTCTTTTTAATTTTAATTGGCCCATTCTCTAACCATACTAAGCTATCTTGAATTCTACTTTGACAATCCTAATCCACTTAGTTTTGAAAACATTTGGAAAATCTAAGGCATGAGTTAACCTTTTCTTCTCTACAATATTTTATTTCTCCTTCAATATTCCATTTTCACATAGCCTCCCATACTCTTCTCTAATTTCCATGTCACCTATATTTCCAATCTTACAAGCATAACAATTCTCGACATCTTGTATCATCAAAACTCACAGTGGTATCATAGATATCACACTAGAGGGATCTTGCTTATATGCTATATTTGGAATAGATTTGAAAATAGGTTATTTAATCTCATTTCTGATTAATTGAACATTTAAAACCTATTTTTCCTCTACATCTTTCACTTTCAAAGAACTAGATGCCATCACATAAATCTAGGGTTTGCAAAATTTGAAATTGCGTAACTTGACACACAGTAAATACCTTACAAATCCTAATGACATAGTGTTGAACAACTATTCAAATCTCTTGAAAATGCTCTAAATGATATTCTCTAGATTTCATTTAGCTCTTCATCTTCTTTCTCAAATTCAAATGATGTTAAATGAGTAGAAATTGATCAAATAGCTCTTAAAAAACTACAATTAATGCTAAGTGCTTACACAATTGTAAGCTCATCATCAACTAATTTCTAGCTCACTCAACATCCACATGTCTTTCCATTTTCTTGGAAACCATTATGAGCTCAGCCTTTACTAACCATTTTCATTAGCTTAGCAATCATAAAATACATTTTTAATGCTCGATAGTAACATGAAAAAGTTGACAAAACTTAAAGGATTTTACCTTGATCTCTAATAACACTTTGCATCTTTATTCATGCAGATATAATCTTTTTATAACTAATTCCATGGAACTAATGTATGATATATCTTTTTAAATATCAGTCCCACATACCTCTTGATTGCTTAGTTTGATGATGTGTGACCACTTGACCCATTGGGTGAAGTGATCCCAACTGCACTTGATGTGATGCAATCCTCCTTTCTCTTTGATGTCTTGTTCATCTCATCTCTGACATTATCAATATCTATCTTTCCTTTTCCTTTGTTGAACTCACACCTTGTTGCCTTTGAATTTATTGGACAATATCAGCTGATGTGACCAATCTTCAGATAGCTAAAATATGTGGTTTGACTCAACCACCTTTTGTAGTCACTTCTGAAGTGTGTTCTAATATAGTTCTTAGGAACATGTCCATACTCTTGATAGTAGTGACAACTATACCTTGTGCTATAATCCCAATTATACAAGTTGCCATTTTTCTTTATCTTTGTTTTCTTGTTTGATGACCACATGGGTTTGGATCTGCACTCAAAAGCTCTATGTCCATACTTCTGATAGTTATAACAATATCCTTCAAATCTTTGAGTGTGCATGGTCTTGGTTCTAAATTCATGTTCTTGATGACCTTGTTTGTTGCACTTATGGTGATGACCCATACTCTTTTGTTTAACATTCTAATTTGTAGTCTTTCTCTTGCACACATTAATAGTATGTCCTTTCTTACCACAATTATGACAAGCAGGTTTTGAGTTCTTACCTTTCTTACTTATTTCTTGAGCACTTTTGGATTATTTTTCTTCTTTACTACTTGTTTATTTCAGTCCATATGTATCATTGTTAGATCTAGGAAATCTCATCAATTGTTTAATGTACTTGATAGCTTCATTAGGTTCATTGAAACTTTCAGCAAACTCCTTTTTTCTTTTCAAGTCATTGCACAACTATTCATTTTGCAACTTTAGTGTTGTTATCTCAATGTCCTTGACATTTAGTTCATGGTTTCCATTCATCATTTGATCCAAAGTTTCTAATTATACATTGGTAATCCTAGTTAAATTTGATGATTTCTCTTCCAGTCTACTAGTCAAAACTCTTTTTTCATCTTCAATCATGACTTTTTCTTCCATAGATTTCCTTTTCTATTCAATCACCTCACATAGTAATATGGCTTGTGGTTTTTGTTCTATCTTAAGATTTTTGATTTCTTTAGCTAGGGTTCTGTTCTTTTCCATTAGATCTATAACTATTGCATCAAATTCATTAGAGTTTCTATTTGCAAATAACTTAGCAGTGTCCATCTCTTGGTATTTTGTGTCATTCTCTTCAATAGCAATTTCCTTCCTTCTTCTCAATGATTTCTTTAGATAATCTCTTTCTTCATTCAACTAATGTAGAATGAGTTGTATTTCAATTTCTTGATTCTTAATGATTTTTCCCAACTTGTAAACTTCCATCTCTAAGATCTTTCCTCAAAGCTACAAAGCTTTACTTTTAGAAAACTAGGCTCTAATACCAATTGTTGAAATTAAAATAGGAAAGGTAAACTTCTGGTAGGGGGGGGGAGGGGGCGGTGAATAAGTGCTTTAAACTTTGACACATAAAATATTCACCACACATCCATCTCACATATTCAGTAAGTAAACTAAAATACCATGTAAATCATATACATCTAAAGTATGAAAACAAGTAAGCATTCACACATACATGACATAAGATATGATTACCGAGAAACCCTCCAATGAGAAGGTAAAACTGGGGTGGGGATGACACCCACAATTGTTTACTACTATAGTAATAAAGTTTATCCAATGAAGGTTGTACAATGTTTCATCATGAAACATAATCTACCTTGTGAAAGTTCTACCCTATTAAAGGCTTACAAAGACTGTTAGGTCTCATCTTGTTAAAGGATTTAAACACCCTGTTAGAAGTGTGCTTGATTAATGGACTTCAAATCACAAATAAGTAAGCACCTTGTTAGAGGATTTCAATATAGCCTATAAGGACTACTTTTTTAAGAGATTTAACTGATTCACTTGTTAGAATGTCTCAACATTGATCCTACAGTTAGCACTCTAATGCTTGATGATAGATCACCTCTATTCTACTATGTACTTGATCCTTCTTGATCACATGTCTCTCTGCTACTCACTATTTCCTTTCTCTATTCTCCTTTAATTGATTCAAAATTTAAATTCAAACCATAATGCCTTGGTTATAATGAATGTCCTAGTTTGCACATGCACAAATCTCCTTGATCATCCATTCATTCCCTTTCACACTCATAAGAATTTTAGGGTTTTTCCTCCTTAAGAAGACCTAGGTGACTTAGGGTAGGTATGAATCAATGACTGTGATTCATCCATATTACCACTTAAACCTTCCCTTTATCTGATTGGGTGCATGCAATACATAGGGATTCCAAATTAAGATTTTTCCTTATCACCAAAATATCATAATTCAATCTTTAAGTCAGCTCATTTTACATAGTAGTTTGTGCCAATATAAACAACTATGACAAAACTATGTTACTCGACATCTAAAGTCCTTATTGCTTGGCACATACTATGACTTTAATGCTGTCACTCAACATTTGAATGACTTGGAATGTATTGCTTTCTCAACTCCTAATTCACTCAACACATACTATCTGCTCGACACTTGAGTGACTTAGCACTCACTGTTTACTAGACATGCACTAAATTTACATGTTGTGCTTGGCATATGTTACTTGTTCGACATGAACTATGTAAATGAATTAAGTGTATAGAAAATCACTAGTCAAAACTATTTTGAGATTAGTAGTTCTTCAATTGTATGTATATTATCCTTTTATGCTATCTTTTAGTAGATGGTACCCTTGAGGCCTATTGAGTCTATCCACTTTCTTTGGATTCCTTGTTTAGGACTTGGCTAATTTGTGTCTTTTTCTTGACCTCTGCAACATATTATTTTATTGTGATCTTCTTTTCACTACTAGGACTTGTTGTCCTAGGTTTTTCTTTTCTCTTTTGTATACCTTTTGCCTCTTGTCCATCTCCTTCCATTTTATCAAGGGTTTCTTTCTCCTATTCATACGATTTAGACCAAAATTTATTTGCATTTGTGAAATATTTTCTCTTCAAACCTATATTTACTAATGCTACATTTTCTAGAGTGTTGGTATTTTACTAGAATGATGTTACTAGATCCATGATCTCCTTCCTATTTGGATCAGGTCTAAGATCTACTAGTGTTCAATCTAGCACATCCTTCCATTCTATTATGTCTTTAAACCATTTTCCCTTAGCTATCCTAAATAGTTCCTTTGGCATTTGTGACTCTAAATGAATAAGGAGAATTAGAAGGAGATGATGGAACAAAATCATTTAAATATTGAAAATCAACTCCATCTAAAGGAAACCTAGGAAATCACTAATGAGTCAGGGAAAAAGTCTGATGAAGAGATAAAAGATGATAATAACTTAGTGAAGTTGTCTTTCCTTCACAAAGATAATTTGAAAGTGGATGCTTCCTTCCAAGTTAACCCCTATCTCTATAATGAAATAATTGTTCTAAAGAAAAAATGGGAGAAATCTAGAGAGAATTGGATGATGAAAAAAATGAATAGACCCCAATTGGAAAAACAAGTTGGGAATATCCCTAAGAAATTAAAAGAACATGAAATGGAACAATGGAAACTAGTTAAAGATAGTGGGCAAAAAATGGAGATGGTGACTTGTAGTTTATGTGTCACAGCTGCCAGTATAGGGAAAAAGACCAATGAGGAAATTATGTCACCTGATGTTGATGTTGCCAAGATACCGGGTGTTTTGAGAAAATGAACATGATAGAGTATGAGGAAAGTTTTTGTTGAGGCTCCTAGTTAGGTAGAAAAAGAAATCTTGCATAGTACTATGGAGGCTAGAAAGGAATTAGTTAAGGTTATTAAAGATCTAATTTAGTTGCCAGTTTGGTGTGCTAGTTTTTGGTCCCTATTTGGGTTGTTGGTTCTAGTTTTATGTTTTTGTGTCATTTCTAGCATTTTTCTTTTTTAACTTGTTAGTAAATAGATTTTTCCTTCATAAAAAATGTAATGATGACTCAATATGCCCTAAAGGAAGAACAAAGTATACTGATAATGGGATGAGTTATCAATGATTGATAAATCTCCTCTAAATTGAGTGGTACAACTCCCTCCTAAAAAGACTTAGAATGAATTAAATAATAGATCATATCTTTAGCCTAAAGATACAAATGAATTTATGACATTATTTCATAAGCATTAAATGAATATGATTATAAGATTTGCTGGATAATAAAGTAACAAATAAATGAACTATAGGTCACTCATCTAATCTTCCTAAAACAGAAAGGCAAAGGAGATCTTGATGTTCAATTATAAATATGAAATGTCAAGCCTACAAACTTGTAATGTACACATAACCATAAAAATATGGGACAAAATAATATTTAAGAATAATTGAAATCACTATGTTGGTCTCTACCCCTCTCCCCTCAATTAGTTTTACAAAAATACATTAAGATTTCGGTCCTATCTACTATAATGACATTCCAAAAATATGTCCTTTTGCTATGTGGCATCGAGACTCTCCATTGCAAAAAAGAACCCCTCACCTTTTGAGATATTACAATAAATAACATTTTCTTCTCATGGATTGATTCTAATATCTAGCTTTTGGAAGGTTCACATAACTGATCATTGGAAGAGAAATATTTACTAAACAAACTAATATCCTACCCATTTTTTTGTGGAAACTTAATCTTTTGTCCTATTTACTTTGTGAGAAGTGGATTCACAAAGTCTTCTTAATTGGGCATGATAAGGAACTTATCTTCTATTTCTTAAGGATAATCTCCTTTTATTAACTTCTTAGGTACCATGCTTCATAATTTTATAAGGATGATTAAAAGGTTTGTTAGGTAGAAGTGGCTCACACTTTTCCTTAAATTGTGCTAACATATGTTGACACATCTACTTGACATCTAGTATGTTTATGCAAAATTAAATCCATGGGACAAATAAAGTGCCATCTTCTTTGATATTCTTTCTAGCCATATCTTAATATTATGGTTCATTTTGATTAGAGTTTCAACTTCTCTCTCATTACCCATCATATCTACAACTCGAGCCTTAGGATCGATGTATGAAGACTATTGGATTTTTGGGCTTTCATCGTTCAGGTCGATGATGTCAAACTCATTGCACATTGAGTCAAATCATCTCTTATTATGATAATCATCAATGGAATATGCTAAGATGACTCTTGCATGATTCAAGCATTTTTTCAAATAGATAAACTACTGCCACATATATCCATCATGAGGGTTGAGGCTCTGATGTGCACAAGGTGTATGAGAATTTGTAGATGCTTCCATATATAATGAAGGTTTGCATTTGTAATAGTTTTTAGTTGCTATATGTGGACAAGTTATGCTAGCCTTATGACATACATGCTGCCATTATCTCAACTCTATGATTGTACCTGAGTTTCCATTCAAATCTCACTATGCACTAGAGTTGAAAAATTATATATCCAACTTGAACAATGTCTTGGTTGTCGCCAGTCTTTTTATTGACCCTCTTCCTCATAGCTTGGGCTTGGGTCTCTTGAAATATGTCTTTCATGCTTCCATTTATTAGGTCCTTTGAGGAAACAACCATGTTGCTTATCAAATATGTCATCACCAAGTGCTTTTGTCTCTTTGCAATTTGTTGGCTTTACTATTCATAGATTTTGTGGCATGATTCTCCATATTGATTTGGAGGCCTGTGTTGATCCACGTCATTGGGAATTCTATCAAAAAAATGTCATGCATTGTCTATTCTTTTATGCATGAAGCCCACCATGATCCTACTTTACCAATCTTGACATGTCTAGATCTAATGGGAAGTATAGGCCATGTGTCACTAAGTCAAATGTTAGATTGAAATTACAATATCTAGGAATATGCTGAGAATACTTATTGAGCTCCCCTTATGGATGACCATTATTTTCCTTTGGATCATGCCTCATAGTTTGTGGATGATATATGTTGGTTCATCCATATTATTAGAAAGGTTTTTGAGTAGTCTCAAGGTTAAGTGGATCAAGCCGATTACAAAAATTCCACTATAGGATGTTCAACTATTTAAATTATATCTCAATCTTAATGCAACTTGCATACACACAGCTACAATCCTATACTCAAAGAATATTAGGAACTTTTGAATCTTCATATTTTCATCATTTCCACTAGGTATTTGAGTATATTTTCCTTGTCTAGGATGAAAATATCTCATCCATTATTATATCCCAAACTCCAGTGTATTTCATTCCTTTGATGTCAAGGGCAATGAGACTTTGAATGATCAAATTCTATGATCTACATAGTCTTTACATTTAAAAATTGAACCTTTAATGGTCTATCTTTGACGAATCCAAATTCTCAAACTAAACCTTTGAATTTTCCCACTTGTTGAATGATTATAAAGTGGTTCAGAACTACTTTGAACTTAGCTCAATATGGTTCCAAAATTACAAAGGAAAGCCTTGAACCTTGACCTTGAATATTTTGGTTTAATGTCATGAGATCTCATTTGAACCTTGACTTGCACAATATGACTTTACACAATATTTCCAATATAAATTAGAGGAGAATCATTAGGGAGACTAAAATTCCAAGTTGAAAATTAGGGTTCAAAACACCAACTAACATTGGTTCTAATTGGAGAGCATGAACAAAAAAGTACATGAAGAATCCAATATTTCTTGGTGAAAGACTAGTGCCTAGTTCATTGGGTAGTAGAGTCAAAGCACATGACAAGAAAGAGGGACTGCTAGTGGGGAGAGTAGGGAAACAAAAAAAAAAGAGGAGAGTAAAAGAACCTACTCTAAACACCTAAACTAAAAATGAAGAAACAACAAAGTAAAGTAAGGAAAGAAAAATAATGCACCATAAAAACTTGCAGAGCAAGAGCATATTTATAGACATATACATAGAAAGGAAGATCCTACCATGGCACTAGATACATGGAGAACTTACATGAATCCATAAATGGGCTAAGAAAAATAAGATTATTTTTTAGATCAGTCAATCACACTTGGAAGAAAAATCATCATACCATCTTTGTTTGGAAAAGCCTTCAGTACTGCCATTCTAAATGGTTGTGTGCAAGAACTTTGTAAAGTGCTAATGAAAACCACATAACCACAACTAATCATGAACCATTTATTCTTCATGCACTTTCAACATGATATGTCCTCTATCTATTTCCAATTGAAAAACATCAAACCCAAACATGTCTAAAGCAGAAAGAACATCATTTCCTATATGGCATTTGACCTTTAAAATAACTTTTGTATTTGAAACATCTTCAACATTTAAAGATAAAAAAATCTCCAAAAAATCTTTACCATTTTCCATTTGATTGAATATACATTGTTTATCAGGAAAATCAACAAGAGAGGAAAGATCAATACACATACCTTCACCAACTAAATAGAACATTTGAGGTGGAATCCTACCCGAGTCATCTCCTTTTGGACCCCCTTGCTGGATTGATTCCAAGAATTTTTCAATAATTCAACAAAGTCAATGTTGGTTTTAACTATGATATCCCAACAACTTTGACATCTTTAAGTTTTGATTTCATCCTAGGTATACAATCTGAATTTGTATAATCCAAAAGGCCTTCCACCATACATGAATTAGTCTTTATTTCATCATAAGATAACTCATGCAAATTGATAAATTCTATCATAGGCTGATTTTGGAGGCCATATCCATTTTCATCCAACATAAAATAAAAGGTTTCAAATTTAGCATGCACATAAGTCTAAAAAATCTCATTCTTAAATTCACCAGAGTAAGAACATTTATCCTCCTTTTCGAACCCGTGATAAAAAGATAAATACATTTTTTTTCTTCACTTACTTATTCATTTCTCGCTAAGTTTGGATCTCTACAAGGTTGTACAAGCTCTTTCTTAGCTAGTGAGATATGCATCTTTTAGTTTTCATCTTCAGAAGGAATACTTCTTAGGCTCATTAATGATATTTGGGGGTGAGAAGTTTCAATAGATTCCTCAAAAGATTCTCTATTGGTTTTAGAAGCCTTCTTTTCGAGTAGATTTTCTAAACCATAAGGTTGCTTCTCAAAGAATCATTCTTTTCCACCTCCATCACAAACTTCTACAAGAAAGTCACATATGGAATTATCTTAAAAATAAAATGATTCTATGATAGGGTTATTTCTAACTCTTCAAAATAAGTGATGAAAAGTTTTAGATTTTTGAACTCCAGAATATAAATGATGAAAAGTATCTTCTAGGACTTTGAGATCTTCCTCCCCCTGATCTTTCACACAAAACTCCTCATACATGTCTCTAGTTTCTACATCTCCCAACTCCACTCTCTTTGCCTTGAGATAGTAAAAAATGTCTTTAATCAACTATACATTTCTTGGGAGTGAGGATAGGACTCCTTTCATATCCTTTTTGTTAGTGTTCAATAAGATTGACTCATAGACAGGTGGCTCTAGATCCTTTCCGTTGACTAGTATGACTATCAATAGACCGTTGTATTGTGCTATTGTGAGTTGTAATTGTGGTATTACTTTTTGATCTATTTCTTTAAGTTTTTTTTAGAAATTTAGGGCAACTGGTATCTCCTTGCTTGGATTCTCACAAAGAGTTTCTTATTTTATAGCTAAGGTTTCACAAGAAAAAGTTCTATTGGATCTCAAGATTGAAAAAGTGTTTTTTCTTGACAACATACCTATTAATAGATCTGATGGAAAAAGTAACCTTGAGGTGCTAACGGTAACCTCATCTCTTACCTACCTTTTTATTTATGCAATGAATGTCTTCTGATGGTTCATCCAATGGTCATATTTTGGAGACAACCTATCTTCCACTTTTAAATGCAATGCATTCACTTTCTACTATGTCACTAGTCATGACTTACAAGTTTCATGAGGGCACCAGTGCAAGGCTGATATTTCTTGCCTAACCCCTATTAAGATTTCCTTTGATTAACTTGATTGGAAAGACTCAACATTTTCCAGTGAGCTTACTACTTCTCCAATATTTACTCTAGTATTCTTTGATATTTTCTTGATCCATACCTTAGTGAAGTCCTTGTTGGCTTTCTTAGTATCAATAGAATTTCCTTTTCCTTTGTTCCATTGTGATGTTATTTGGGTTTTTGTTTGACCCAACAATTCTTGAGTACATAATCTATCTTGTGATATTTGTAGCATGTTCTCCTTGTGTTGTTCCATGGTTTTTCATGGTTCCATTGACCTATCCATCATTTCCACTGTGATGCAATTTGACCATCATTTCCACAAGAAAAATAGACCCATCTTTTTCTCTTAGGAGAGGATTGATATGATCGAGTACTTGGTCTAGAACATTTTTCACTATGACCATACATGCCATAGTAATAATAATATTGTTTTTCTCTTTCTTCATTTTCAAGATCTTTACATTCATGTGTACTATTTCCATTATAGTAATAATGATAACAAACTTCTTTACATGCATCATGTCTACCAGTTGTGACTCACCTATGCCAACACTCATTTGACTTGTGTCCTATTTTACCACAATAAAGGTAAGTAGGTTTGTTTGATGACTGTTTATTGTCTCTTTTCTCTTTATAGATTGTGAGCCCTTTGCCTTTGAAGATTCCTCTTTTAGTTGTGCACATTTCTTGGAATCCTAGTTCATTTGAGCTTGTTGTCTCTCTTTGAGTGTTTGATTACTCCACCTTTTGGGTGTTTTTGCTTGGATTTTTTAGTTTTTCAAATTATTGCTTAACTATCTTGAGGTTATTCATCAGCTACAAAATTTCTCTTCCACTTATCTAGCTTCCTTAGTTAGGGAATTCAATTAGTATTTTTTATCATGATTATGCTCAAGTAGAATACTATTTTCTTTCACTATATACTTGTGCTCTTCATCCCTAAGAGCTATCTCATATTCTTTTTTTTCACCAGATTCTCACCACATTGCCTTTCTTCTTGTGCTAGTATTTTTTCTTCATAGGCTTGATCTCTTGCTAGAATGGTATTTCCTTTCTCATACATAGCTTCACCTAGTCCTATTGTGAAATGTACTTGTTTCTTTTTAGGACTTCAATCTTTTTCTTTAGCTTATCATTCTGAGTCATGAGTTATGATATTACTTCTTCTGACTATTTGGAATAAATTTTCTCTTTTAGCTTCTCTATTGGCTTTTGGCTTTCTCCCAATTTTCTCATCAAATTCTTTTGCTTGGCTAGGGATTCTCTCAATTTCCTTTAGGTCTTTGATAGTATTGAATGCTTCTTCCAAATATCTTCTGAGTGATGCCCTTGTATCTTCCCCCAAGTTGTTAGCCTTATAGCTATTAGGGTCTATACTTTGATACCAATTATTGGTCCCAATTGGTACATGAGGGGAGGGAGTGAATCAATACACTCACATTTACAAAATATTCTAGCTAATGTAACAAGTTTTATCCCACACTTTGCTACTACCACTTTAACTATTATTGAAATGATAAATGCTATGCAATAAAACCATATATATCACATACATAAGCATACATTAATGATACTTTTTTTTTAAACATTGAAACTCTAGATGTAAGGTTGAAAACCATGGTGGGAATAATACATCCACTAGGCTTTCCTTGCAAGTAAAAGAGTTCTCTATTAAAGGCTTACATCTTTTCCTTTTGAGAATGCATCCTATTAGGAATGCCAAAAAACTATTAGGATTACAACATCTTGTTAAGATTACCTTGTTAAAGGATTTCAATCTCTATCTAAGAGATACTTTGTTAGAGGATTTCAAATACTTATGGTCTACCTAGTAAAGGCTTACAATAGTTGCTATGGTTAGAAAGAAAACTAAAGTGTTAGATCTAAGAATTAAGCACATCTTTCTTGGTAGATCCTCTACAAAAGCTTCATGAAGATGCTTTGATCTTCTACTATTGTTCTAGCTTGGTGAACTTCTTCTGCTCACTTCCTCTTTTTCATTCTCATGCTCTTTGCACCTATTTTCTATCACATTATCTACACAACTATTGTTATTTTCCTTTTAGATCTATGGTTCACATAGTAGTAGTAACAAGGACATATTTGGATTTCTCTCTTGAAAACACTCTTCTCTTTTCTTACCAGCCAAATTTCTTCAAATGAAATCAAAGTGATATTTTAAATCACATCCATTGTTTATAGATGAAAACCCTAAAATTTATCCCTTTCAAAATTAAAATTCAAAATTTGAATCACACAATGAGAATAGTCATAGGAAACCCATGATTACCTATCTATAGGCTAGCCTTTCCATTTATAAGTCTACAACTAGACCTAGGGCCTTGCATGCTTCAATCATATTCTACCACTTTTCTCTGTGTGTATGCTATATTGCTATTAGATCTTGTTTTGTATCATCACATCAATGGTGACTAGGTTATGACCATCACCCTTCCAAATATTCCTTTTTTCTATTTTCATGATTGGTATGCTAGCCTATCGATGGTTGCACTTGTAATATTTCATTACTTCTTGTCAAATGGTTGCCAATCAATGAAAACACTTCATACTAACTCAATGCTTGTGTTATGTACTCCCCACTTTTTTTGATCGATGTAACCTACTCCAAAAATATTATTCTTGTTTGTAATGATCTTTCATTCCATATCATAGGTAGTTAATATGTCATGAGTTAGGGTTCATATCTTTGGTAGGGAAATATGCTCATGTATTTATAAGATAATTCAAAGCCTTGACTCATTAGTGTAGATCAAGAAAGTGAGCTAGATAGGTTACTCTATAGTAGCCTTAACTAACCCTTTCTTGGTGTGTTTGGGAGAAGAATTTGGAGTAGGAGAGTATGATCTTTACCTCTTTAAGGGATATCATAAATCTAAACCTCTACTTGTTATCCAATTTGTGTTCATCTTAGTGAGATCTATTACCTTTAGAGGGCTTGCCATTGAGGGAATAATATCATGTGAATGACCCAAGTGGGATCATGCAAATCCATATAATCCAACCCACTATAATCACAAAGCCCTTGGTAGAGGCTAAACTCTCAGGGGGCTAAAGTGTTGCTATTCATCTAATGAGGATGTTCATGGAATTGTGACAATGGAGGAATCACTAGTTAGGTATGCTTATTTGTGCTTGGGGTCCTTGAGGCCTTAATATTTCTTATGAGACAATCAAATCTAAGTACTCTAATGGTCATGAGGCCCTAGTTCCATATTGGACACAAGAGGGATGCTATGAACATAGTCCTTACTAAGAACCTAGGTTAGAGGCTACCCTATTTTTTTACATTGATATCTTGGTGCAAGGAATAATCCAAGTGCACTACCCAAATTACCCAAACATTTTACTTACCATATGTATTTCTTTGCATGTGTTAAGAAAACTCCATGAAAAAGCCAATATCACTTTGTGTGAGATAATGAAAGATCAAGTTGTGACCAAGGTATTGATGTAAATTGTGACCTTTAGATAGACCTTTCTCGGTGTGTCTTGATTTGTGCTAGACCCATAGAAATCATTTAAACATACACATGACATTAGTACTAGGACTTACACTTTGAAACCTCACATGTGCTTGTCTCATGCAAGGTATCTTTTCCCCTTGCTTGATTATTTGAACAGTAATCCTTGTATCACTATATGTTCTTGAAAAAAATGATTTTAAATACCAAACTTGCTATTGTTATTGACTCTAGACAATAGCCAACTTTGCTAAAAACATGAAAATAATACAAAAAACTAGGTCTTTTGAGTCATTAGTAAGAAAAATCTATGACAATAGTAAAATTTTCCAAAAATATCAAAACAAAAAATCAAACTAGGTCTTTTGAGTAAAAAACTTGGCCATTCAACATTTTTTTGATTTCTTTATCATTTGCAGACCTGAGGTATATCATACGATACTTGTAGATTATCACCTGGTAGTTGTGTGGTTTATGATTTGTCTTCTAGAAATTTATCACTTGTACTTTATCTCTATCATCATCTCAACCACTTCTATCATTTGGCTTTAGGAGAAATATTGTATTGTTATCCTTTTGTCACTTGGTTCACCATGGTTTATCTTATGACTACTATTCTAAGTCTCTTAGACTTGAAACTTGTTGCTGTTTGGTTAGGAGATATGATACTTGGTCTCGTTGGTCTTTAGACTATTCTAACATGTTAGAAGTTGTCTCTAGTTGAGAAAGATCACTTGGATCCCTTGACTACAACCTTGATTAGAGGGCTATTCACTTGCCTATATCTTTTCTTGTCATTTCTTGGGTTTCTTTTACTTTATCTATCTTCTTTCTTCACAAGTGTCATACATAGGGAATATCAAGCTTGCAACTTGGACATCTTATGACAAGTTATCATTTCTATATGCTAGAGTAATAAGATATTTTCTTATTAATTAAATCATTTTAATTTAATTATATTTCACTTATTATCTCTAGTTTTCTAGTTTTCTTAAGCTAAACTTAAGGCATATAATTATTAATTATTTTACTAATTATTATGATGAAATGTAGGCTATTTAGTTTTTAGGGTTTTGATCTCCTTTTATAAGGATTGATCTCTCCTTGTAATTCATTTATTTCAATGCAACTATAATATATGTTTTTGCACATCAAGGATGTTTCCTCTTTTATGGATATGTGAATTCAAGCCTCCATAGCTTTGATACCAAGTCTCTGTTCTAAAGGGTTATGGTTTTTAATGAATTAATTACAAGGAAATATCAATCCATATAAAAGGAGATCAAAATCATAAAAGATAAATACTCTAGGTTGCATGATAATAATTAATAAAAGAATTAATTATCATATGCCTAAATTTTAGCTTAAGCAAACTAGAGATAATAAGTGACTTAGTAATAAAATCAAATGATTTAGTTAACAAGACAATATATTATTACTCTAACAATCACCCTTAAGATAAACTTAGGGAGTAGCTAAAATCTAGAAACTATTGCTAAAAGCAAAAGAAAATGGGTCATGACAACAAACTAATTTAATAAATGTAATTACTTTAACACCTCCCCTAGAAATGAGCAACAATGCAACTACAAACAATGCAAGAAAGAAAGTAGAGGAACTACAGTGTTGAATGCAAACTTGGGTCCCTACAACATGGCCTGATGAGGTACCAAATCACAAATAAATCTCAGTAAAGTGGAGAAATAGATAAAAGCACATGGGAAAAACATGTTTGGCTTTTGTTTTTAGGTTTTTTAGTTTTTTAAAGGTTTTTTTGTATTGGATTTTGGGTTCATGTTTTTTTTCTTCAGTGCACTTTGAGATCAAGAGGACCTCATCATTGAATTTGTAGCACCCAAAAATTCTTATTTTCATGCAGTTTGTCCAATTCAAACAGTATAATCTAAGGCAAAAATATTTGCCTCTAGATTGGACATGCCTCCTAAGGAAGAGATTTATTTTCTTGTGCAAAAATTAAAGCAAAGTTCAATTTGTTTTAAAAATAGAATGCTTTAAAAAAATAGTTTCATTTCTCTTGCATGGTTTTAAAAGTTTTTATTTAAAAAACCCCTTATAAAAAATAAAAATAAAAGTGCATGAGTACACCTACATCAACAAGGATGCAATTACTAACAGACTTGCACATTTTCTGACATTAGTAGTACTGAGGCACAGGTTACGACATCATTTCTTATAATCGAATATTTGACGACCTTTAAATTGTTGATTTTTTTTGTCATAAAAAGTAATTGATGGTTTTTTTGGCTGTATCTTGGGCTTACAATATCAAAATTGGGCAGGTCTTATATTATTGGAAAGATATTTTGGAGTCCATTATGATAGTGTAGGTTTATTTTTATTTTTTTGTGCTATCTCACTTTCTATTTATGCAGTCAAATTCAGGGGTTCTATTTTATACCCCAAGAGACATATCTTGAGCATCTAGACTTTGTTTTTCAAAAAAATTATATAATTGAAAAACTTGTTCTATTATCTTTCTAGTGATGTTGGTTTTTATTCTAGATCATACTCCAAGTACATCCTATTCATCTTTTTGCATTTTTGCACTCTAGTAGATATCATGGCTATTTTAGGTTTGAGCATCATTTTCATTTCTTTGGATGACTTATTATGGCATGTATTTGTTGGAAATATAGGAGGAGAAATTGAGAGGGGAGGGGTGAATTAGTTACCACTAAAGTAAATTCTAGATCCCTTAGATATCTGTAATGTCCCACTTGGAGATCCTTGGAACACGGATTTAATTCTAGCTAAGATTTTTTTTTTACAAGTATGAATGCACATGTCAACATCATACAAGGATCACAAAGATTGCAATAGAAGACTTAACCACAATCTCGACAACCAACTAATCTCCAAATGCCACTACCAAACTAACACACACAAAGTCAAGAACGAAACCCAAAGACAACATCATAACACAAAGTCTCCAATCTGACAAAACATGGACCCACAAGCAATCCTAAAGGGTACTCAAAAGTCCAAGTTGCATTCCCTGAGGAATAGTGGATGGCCCCCCTATTTTTCATGTAAGAGAATAAAAATTGATAGTCTCATGCAAGGAAGCACCTCTTCACACAAGAAAGTACACTGAGCCACGTGAGGAAACACCATCTCGCACAAGGACATGATTGGTCCAATAGCCAAAACACTCAAACTGGTGTGGGTTTTCACATGAGAATTCATCACAACTATTCAAGGAAACCCAACATACCATGCAAACATTTTCATTTTCACTAGAGACAGTATAATTTTACGCAAGGATACAAATCAATAAGATAGAAAATCTAAAGTTGAAAAGATAGGAAATAAATATCCTCCGCACTGGGGAGTACTGAATCCACATAAATCAAGGAATGAACACTTGAGTGCATAAACAAAAAGATTCCATGAAACAAGAAAGAGGAACATCTATCCATCTAAACTATAATAGTAAAAGTATGTACAAAAAGAAAAATCATAATGTACAGAAATAACATCATAATGTACAAAAAATAACATCACAATAATTGAACAACCAAACTAAGTACGTAGTTCCTCCCAACCATCAATAACATCATAAGACCATCTTGGATCCTAGCCATCCCTTGTGCATAACATCCCAAACTACCCACCAAATTGTTGGTATTATCTTATGAGGACATCACTACTAAAATGTGCTACAACACAAGAATAATCAAATCTAACATGCTAAAAGTAAAGCATTAGATGATCCAATAAATCAACCACATCACTACTAAAATGTGCTACAACATAAGAATAATAAAATCTAACATGATAAAAGTAAAGCATTAGATAATCCAATAAATCAACCACATCATTTGTCATATGGAAAACATCATATGAATAGGAAATCTAACATGCTAAACCAATAAGCAATAGATACACCAACAAAACAATTCACATCATCTAATCATATGCTAAACATCATAATATAGGAATGTATCAAATAAACTAGAATCATCTAAACATGATATTCAAGAATTGTAATGAAATCATAAATCACAAGAAAGCATAATCCTGAATCTTAAATATCAAGTGAAAACATTCAACAACGGGCACACTAGGACAATAGACTCTCTTTGTACATCGGTCCCTAGCAGTGGTATAGGTAGCTACACTTGATGGGGGCATGATCCAAGACCAAAATGAAAACAATAGGAATAGGGAAATATTATTATTAGAAGTGATTTTCTATTAGTCAAACACATGCCCTATGGGCTTACAATGTTGTCTAAATCTGGAGAAAATCCTCCTCACAGTACCCTCTCCCAAACTCCACAAAAGAAACTGCCTTTACAATGCTAGAAATGTCCTTATGTACCCAAATTATGTTTAGGGTTAGTAATAAATTCTAGAATAGACATTTTACATCCACTACCAAAATAGAAGGTTCTAGAAAACACGCTAGAAGCCAACAGAAAATTAGAAGAATCTAGAAACGGTAGTCCAACTTCTAGAAGGCATAACTTTTGATTCGGGACTCTGGTTGACAAACTATTTACATTTCTAGGAATCTCTCCAAGTGCTCTATAGCCTAATGACTACCTTCACTAGTCCCCCATTTTTTGGGCTCATACAAGGTCTTTTAGTGTCTCAAATCGGACTTTGAAGTGCTCTTAAGAAGTCCCCAGGAAACTTAAAACTGCCATAACTTTCAAACTCTAAAGCCTTTTAACCTGATTCTTCTTTTGGAGTGCTTTAAATTACAAGTATAATAATCCCTACAACATACACCATCTGACTCATTATAATTATCACTCAATTATGAAATAACCTATTTTTTGCATTGTCACATATCCCAAGGTGCTCAAATACTCTAACCCAAAAAACCAATAGTGAAACTATGAGAGTTGGAATCTTTATTTGACTCAAGTGGGTATCCAAAAATAAAAACACTTTAACCAAAAACTAAAACTAAGCATATTTTTGGGCAATATAGGATTACCCTTACACTGCTAGATGCTCCTACACTAGACACCTAGGTTAGATTGAAAAGTGACCTTGTCACTTTATAGCTGGTAGAGGAAAACCCAAATGGGAAACCTCTAGTGTGGATATCCAAGTTGTGTATTTTATTGGTCATCCTTTCCACTTCACCAAGTATTCTTCATACTACTAGTTTCTGGTACTCCGGCCCACACAACTATCCATAATTTCTTCAATCTCTTCATTCACAAAAGTAGGAATTATACATGGCTCTAGCATCAAACCCTCATCTACACCATCATCATAATATTCTATTAAGTCTAAAATATTTAAAATAGGAGAAATGTGAATCCCATCTGGCAACTCCACCTCATATGTGTTTTTTGAATCATGTTTCTTCAAAATTTTGGAGGGGTCAAATTTCTTCATCTTTAGCTTGTTGTAGATACTTGTTGGAAATTGTTCCTTCCTCAAATATACTATAACCTGATCTCCAACTTGGAACTCCTTATGTATCCTCCTTTGATCTACCCTAGCAAGGTAATATGTGCTTGCACCTCCTCATGTAGGTTCTTGACATGTTCAACAAAGTCTTCTACCTCAAAACTTGCCCTCTCTCCTTGCTCCTTTTTTATTAGCTCTGGTGCAGTCCTTGGACTACTCCCATACATAATTTGGAATAATGATCTATAGTACTCCTATTTATAGAATTATTATAAGAAAATTCTACTTTTGATAGAATCAAATCCTATCCCTTGTGTTTATCTCCTATTAAACACCTCAACAAATTGCCTAGACTCCTATTCACTACTTCTATTTTTCTATCAATCTGTGGATGATGTTTAGAACTAAAATTCAATTATGTCTTCAAATTCTTCCACATATTCCTCTAGAAATACCCCAAAAATTTAGTATCTTCTATCAAAATAAATACTCTTTGGGAGACCGTGTACCCTCACCACCTCTTTGAAAAACAAATTTGCAATATGTACTACATCATGAGTCTTGTGGCATGGAATGAAATGTTCCATCTTTGAGAATCTATCAACCACCACAAATACTAAGTCATTATTTCTTTGTGTCCTTGGAAATCCAAGAACAAAATCCATACTTATGTCCTCCCAAGGGTTTGATGGAATAGGAAATGGCTGATAGAGTCCAATATTTTGACTAATTTCTTCGGTTGTGTGACATACTTAACAACTCTATACAAACTTTCTTACATCCTATGACAATTGAGGCCAAAAATAATGTTCTCTAATAATGTCAATGGTCTTATCTCAACCAAAGTGTCCTGCCATCCCTCTACTGGGTTTCTCCTTGATGTAGTTCTCCCTCATAGAACTCCTTGGAATAGACAATTGACTTCCCTTCAACAACATACCATCCTAAATCATATAATCTAGCCACCTAGTCCTATCTAGAGTAATAGGTTCTTTACAAGCCTTGCAAGCCTGTGCAAAGTTAGGATCCCTAGGGTTCAAATTCTTGAGTTCATCAAACCCAACCACTTTAACCTACATTATTTTTAGCAACAACTATCTCCTACTTAATGTATCTGCAACCCTATTAGACCTTCCACTTCTATGTTTCAATAAAAATGTATAGCTTTGCATGAAATCTACCCATTTAAAATGTCTTTGATTCAATTTATCTTGGCTATTTAGGTTGCAATGCCTGGTGATTAGTATACAAGAGAAATTATTTTGGCAAGAAATAATACCTCCATTTCTTTAAGGCATGAACTATTGCATAGAACTATTTGCATCATTTAGTTTTTTACTAAAATAGGCAATTGGCTTAACTTCTTGGTTCAACACAGCCTCAATAGCACTACCACTAGCATCACAATCCACCTAGAATGCTTTATTCAAATTAGGAAGTGCCAACATAGGTTTTTGTATCACCTTTTTCTTCAATAATTCAGAACTCCTTGTAGCTCTTGTAGTCCACTTGAACTCTTTTCTATCCCTCCTCATTGTTTTAGTTATGGGTGCAAATATACTACTGAAATTTTGAATGAACTTCATGTAAAAACTAGCTAGACCAAGGAATGACCTCACCTTAGTGATAGACCTTGGAGTAGACCATTCCAAGATGACCTTCACCTTCACTGGGTCCATTTTGAGACCCTTAGCTGATACAACAAACCCCAAATAGACTAACTCCCTTTTAACAAAGCTACACTTTTTCAAATTAATCAATAATTTCTCTTCCCTAAACCTTTCAAGGACATTAAAAATGTGAAATAAATTTTCATCCAAAGAATTACTAAAAATCAAAATATCATCTAGATAGACAATAATTTTTTTTTTCAAAAATTTCTTTAGTACCTCATTCATAAGCTGCATGAATGTGCTTGGCACATTGGTTAGTCCAAAGGGCATGATGAACCACTCATATAGACCCTCCTTGATCTTGAATGTAGTCTTCCACTCATCTCCTTCTTGTATCCATATCTGGTGATAGCCACTCTTGAGATCTTACCTTGTGAAGTATTGTGCTCCACTCAAACTATCCATAAGGTCATCCATTCTTGGAAAAGGAAACTGATACTTGATGGTTATTCTATTTATAGCCTAAGAGTCTCTACAAATTCTCTACTCTTCATCCTTCTTTGGTGCTAACACTCCAAGTACTACACATGGACTCAAGCTCTCTCAAATCAAGCCTTTCCTCAACAACTCCTAAACTTGTCTATTTAGCTCCTCAGTCTCAGTAGGAGTCATCCTATGAGTAGCCTTGTTAGGTAAAGTAGCTATTGGTGTTTAAAACTACTAAACAAAAAAATTCTCAATACCAAAGTGATAATACTCACATAATCTAAGGATTAGCCACTTCTTATTAACAATTATGTGTGCAAACCACTTGGATCCAACTTCAACAAAACCAAGATTGGTTTTCTATTGTTTAGGCTCTGCAGAACCAAGGTAGGTATACCTAGGGGATCAGTCAAATGAATACTATTGTATGAGAATTATATTAGTTTCATTCTAATTCTTATCTTCTATCCCTGACATATACATAGTTTATCTATTTCTTGACACTTTTATATTTATACACATCCCTCATAAGCAGATTAGGTCACAAATCTCCTTGGGTTTACAAATATTTTTGGAAATAGTGGCTACCTAAGACTCAAAAATTAGATATAAATGAGTGCTAACTAGCATTTACAACCTTGAACAAAATGAAATACAACTAACTTTGATTTTATGATTGATTAAAGATGTAATGGTAGAATTTACTCTCACTCACTTATGATTTATGTGACCAGTGCCTTATCCATTGGGCAAAAAGTTGTAGATGAATCTATCAATTGTAATCACCCATTTCCATTCTTATAAAATATCATTTCCATAAACTCATGAACTCTACTGATTTACTAAAGCATTTCCATAACTCCTTGAATTAAAAGAAATAATAGAACCAATATACAACCCATCCATACTACATTCAATCAATTAAACCTTATTCAAATGATCTCAAAGTATACAAACTCATAAAATGGAGATAGAAATTGGTGACATAGATATAGTGTAAATACCCCTTTGTATTATCCTTTTAAAAGACTGGTACAATAACCAATAAAAACTCCATGAAAAGCCTAGAATATCTTGCTGATTTTGTCATTTCTATATATCATTAGAGAGTACCCAATTGAAAGTAAACTCAAAGTAACTACATACAACTAGACTAACTGTACTTTTCTTGAAAAATAAAAAATTCTATAAGCTTCTTAGAACCCTTCTCTAGCCCTGGCATCTCACTTATATAGTGTGAGATGCAACAAGCTTCAAGCATAGAGAACTGATAGTTGTCCTTTTTGACAAAGATATTTACATTTTGCAGACAACCACAAAAGGGAAAAATTTGTTTAACATAAAAGCTTTTACATCATAATATTCCTTTTAGGTAGGTCACTTTTTTTTTATACATCAAAAATTGTTGAATCAATGATTTGTTCTCATGTCACTCTAATTCTTCTGAGTACATGGCTATTAGGCTTGAAAGTGACATGTCCTAATCTGTTACCTACAAGCTCACCTCTACTTGAGGGTTATCATTATCTTCATCATGTACTATTAGAGTAATAGTTAACTTTGTATTTTCCTCTACCCCATCATTTTCTTTCATCTATTCTATAGATAGAAATTGCTCTTTCCACTCATTGAAAGCAGTGTCATTAGGCCAATCAAAGTTTAGGATTCCCCTTTGTATCTTTATTATAGAATTTCTAACTACTTCTATATCAACGAGGTCCTTTTTGATGGCTTTAAAAAATAACTGCACTTTAATTAACTCTTCATTGGTCATTTCCCATAGTATATGCGCCTTCTCATTTATAACATTGTTCATTCTTTGGCACAATATTTTATGTAATTCCTTTTTCCATTCTTCTTTTTCTTTTATTCTATCAACCTTTTTGAGATCACTAGGAAAAAGGTCAAACTTCTTAGCTACATACTTGGAGAGGAAAATTGTTATTCTTTTCTGAATAGAAACCTATTTACTATCAAAATCCTCTAGCCTATTAAGGAAATCAAAAATATTTTCTATTTGATGACATGGCAACTAGATGATAGATATGCACATAGCAGTAATGTCATTATTTCTCTCACTCCACTTTTGTACAATGGGTGTCAAATTATCTTCATACCCTTTTATTTCATCCCAAATAGATACAATTCTAGCCAACTGATCATAAAATTCTGGCCACTCAATTCTATCCACCAAGTACATAATAGCTTACCTAAGTTTTTCTTCATATTGATTATTTAGTTCCATATGCATCCCCCTTAATTTCTCCATTTCCTCTTTCAAATTCCTCTGTAGTATAGAACTCAAGCCTCTGTGATGTGTCTAGTATTTCAACAATTGGGGTTGACTTGAATGGTTCAATTGGTGGCCTGGGGTATACAATTCTTGGCTTGTTGGATTCTCCCACCTTTCTCTTCCCAAGTTGTTTGTCCATTTGAGAGACTTGATTTTCCAGTAATTGTATTTACTTTCCCCTATCTTCATAGGCTTTTAGAACTTCTTAGAATTCAGCATTTAGTTCTAAGAACTTACTCTGTTATTTTCTAGACACCACATTCCCAAATTTTACCATTTCTGAAGTCATTCCAAATTTTTTTTGGCTAGTCACTTCATCGGCCCTATATACTATCAGAGTATCGGTATGCTTTGCACTAGAAATCTCTTGCATTCTAGTTTTATCTCTTTTTTCAATGGACTAGATTACTAGGGCTTGGTGGTCAACACTAAATCTAATTCCCTTATGTGCCTGCAGTATTTCCTCCTCTTTTTATATTGTACATTCTTCTCTTTCCTAATTGAGTCAAAGATCATAGCATTAGCTATTTCCCACTTAGGAAAAATTAGGACCGCTGATTCCTGAACTAACTGCCTCCTGGCCTTAGGTGTTAACTGGGAAAAATCACTCAAAAACTTAGATTTTACCTCCTCTTCAATGAAAAAATATGGTTTTCCAGGCTACTCTGCCTTTATTTTCTTGCATGCCTTCTCAAAATTTCATATATTCTTTCTCCATAAAAATTGTGCAAAAGACCTAGACTTAACAAAATTTTCAGCTTTTATAAAATTCTAAGAAGCTTGAGCAATTATTGGGTCTGTCACCTTACCTTGATAATCAACAATTTTAAGGTCTAAGGAGGGAACATGAGGCTCTTGAGGTACTCCTCTTTCTATGTCTATAGAAGTGACAATTACATCCCCTTCTCTATGTATTTTTCTTATCTTCTCTCTTAAGGATGCTTCATCATCTATTTTGATTAGGGTTTGAGTTGGGGAATACTCTTCTACATGAGAAGATGACCCTAGTTCTAGTTTCTACCTCTTTGGAGCACTAGTTGTAGGTGGTCTCTCTAGCCTTGATTTTCTATGAGGGAAAACCTGTTGTATGTTTTGAACTATCACATGCCTTGCCCTCTTCTACAATGTATACTAACCAAGAGCAACTATCATTCTACTATTTATTCTTCTCTGTACCTTTGTTGCTCTATCAGGATAGGCTTTGACATATGTAGCCTTCTCCTCATTCATGGTTTGCATTATTATAGCAAAGTTATTAATCAATACATGCATTTTGGCTCCCCAATATTTTTAATCTTTCAAAGGATCATAATCAGAGTCAAATGCATTAATGAATTCCAAAACTTTGCTAAATACTATCCATTTATCTTTCCTCACCTCTTGTTCTTGTAATGAGAAGATATTCCTAATAACATCTTTACGAAAATATACCTACTATATGATATGGGTGGCTTTTGTGCTTTCTCTTAGAAGATCAAAGAACCCCTTTGGGTCAATGTACCTTGTGTGTTGATTTTTCCATATTGTACTTATTCAAAAATACACTGAGATGTCTCCATCCCTTCCTCACAAAAAAAAATCATGCGCCAGAGTAACAATTGGGAAAAAAGTGCCTTTACCCTTACCAATCATGTCTCTCTCCTGAATGGTTTTGATCTACCACAACAATTCTGCTATCCCTATCTTCAATGGCACATGGAAAGGTAGAACATGAGGCTTCCCCAAAAATCCATAAACTCTAATCACTATAGAGACATTATATTGAATTATCCCCCCAATTGTGACTAACCAAAAGCCCCTTTGCATGGTCCTTGAGTTTGACCAATTTTAATACTGACTATGGGATTCTAGGGCTATCCCCTCTCAAAATAAATCTAAGTCTAGATGCAAAATACCTATCAAAACTTACAAAACTATCATTTTTGGCCTCTGTAGTCATATCAACACTCCACAATTGGACTGGTAACTTTTCACCATCTCTTGTCAATTATAATTCCACACCTTTAGAGGAAAAGGTATCTCCCTTGAAAAGACATACATGCATGAGCAAGGAGTACCAACAAAAGGGTCTGTTTACCTCCCCTTTTGATATTCCTACCAAACCATTGTAAATTTCTTCTAATAGGAAAGAGACAAAATCCAAAATACTGCTCATTGCAAACTATAATGTTTGAGCCATGATAAGAACAATAGAGCTTGGGATGTGTTCCCCTTCATCCATCCCAAAGATTTGGCAGAGGGAAAAATACAAAGCTTGAGCCCTAGGATTGAAAACCTTCCTCATCAGTGGTTTTGGGGTAGAGGGTGTGACTAAAGGTAATCTTCCAATCATGGTGAAATGCTATTGTAGAGGGCCTACTCTTAGGTACACTCTTTGTGCATCATACCTTGCTTGAAGGTCATCCATGTCAATGATCTCATGCACAACATGGTTAGTGTTGAGGTTGAAAACCTCATGAAGAAGTTCAAGAGAAACCCTGAATAAATTGTCACCAGCATAATTTTTCAAAAAACGTAGTAATTTGATCATATTTCTTAGCTAAGTAAACCAATAAATCACTATCAAAGAAAACCCTAGGGACTACTAATTTTCCAATGTTAAACTCCCAGACATTACTTAAGAGGGTATCTAAGTTTCTTTCAGCAAACCATTTCTTGAATAGTTCTAACCCTCCCATGGAAATCTAGGCATCTTTCAAATTATTTGCCTTATCATAGAAACCCTTTGTAACTATCAAATTAGGGTTCTTTGGAATGAACTCCCTTCCTACTATTATTTCATGTATAGATGGGGGAAATTTTTCAAGAAAATCATTATGGATAGACCTCTTGAGATAGTTGGTATGTCAAGAGAATTCCTTTCCTAGAGGTATTTTGAAAACTCTAAGCTTTACACCACACCAATTCCTTGATTTTTAGAGGTTACAAAGTACTTACCTATTGAATTGTGCCTTTTTTCTATACAATTTCACTAAAATTCATTGAATCACCTACTTAAATTCTTCGCCTTAGCTCTAGAAAATCTTTGCGCTCTGATAACCTTTCACAATTTTATGATACAATAATGCTAGATTCATGAATTATATTCATGCAAATAGACCACACGAATGAGCTCTAAGTGACATTAACTTCCATTAATTGTTATTTCCATGTCACACTCATATTTGAATCTTATCCATCAATTTCATTACATCAAACGACCCTGTTTCAAAAAGAAAAATTGCTTTATGGCTTTAAAGATCCAGTCATGTGTCAAATAGGTGCTTCCCCATATTACTTAAATCTCTTGCATCTTGAAAATGTAGGAAAGTGATGGCAATTGCTGTTCCCTTAGATCGACGGTCAGGAAAATAAAACATCTTCACAACAAAATGTTAAAAAGTGTAATCCAACTGGTGTAATAACTCTTCCAGCTTGTCAAACGTCAACACACCTTGGTTGTAGTTGGTCCCACTTTGACATGTGTCAAGTTAGTGCTTCCACACATTGCTTAAATTTCCTACAACTCTATAATGTAGGCAAGTGCCAGCCCTTGATCTTGGTAAGATCGACGATCACACATAATTTTGTATCGATATAATGCCAGTGACCTTCTCCAACCAATAAAAAATCCCCACATAGAAAAGTACACTCTGATAACTACCATTAAAGAAACCTCCTTACTACCCTCTAAAAAGTGGGTCCATAATGTTATCCTTTGCCATGTGTTAGATAGGTGCTTCCCCGCTTTACTTATCTCTCGATCATCTTCACAAAGTGGGCAAGTGCCAATCATTGATCTTTGAAAGATCAATGGTAGCATAATCTAAACCCTTTTATTAGTATGAGATAGAAATGTTGATTTCATCATGGACACATGTCACTAAGGTGCTTACCCACTTTATTTAACTACTATGCAACTTCATCAAGCGGGAAAGCCCTGTCCATTGATCGATTCAAGATCAATGGTAGAGCAATCTCATGTTATAGAAGACCATGTTAGAACAAATAATGAATGGAATCATGACACCTATGGTATGGAAAGAGAATAGCTATCAGTAGTGATGGTTTATCTCACAAAGTGTGGCGTTGACATCAATGTGGACTCATGTTGACAAGGCGCTTCCTCACATTGTTTAAAACCTTTGCATCTTGATCAAGTGGGAAAGCACCAACCGTAGATCTCTAAAAGATCAATAGTGGATAAAAAACACATCAAGGTTTGCTCATGGTATCTCATCTATCATCATATTGGATAGGTGTCAATAAGACACTTCCTCACATTGTTTAAGATTCGATCAACTTAATGAAGTGGTAAAGCACTGATCGTTGATCTAGTACAAATCAACAGTGTAGAGAACTATGAAAAGACTTACACATGTTGGAAAAAATAACCAATGAGAAAGCATAAAAGTGGAGGATGTTAGGACATTGTGATGTGATAGGGTCATGACATCATTAAGGGACATGTGTCACAACAATGCTTCCCCACTTTACTTAAGTCTCTTACATCTCCAAAATGTGGGCAAGCACTATTCATTAATCTTGCTTTAGATCAACAGCTAACAAAGACAATCCTTTCAAACATAGGAAATATGATCCTAATGAATGATTTCTTAGGAAATAAAGGGTTTAATCATAGAAAATAAAATAGAGTTATTTTTTATGACAAAAGAAAAAATTAGGATATAATGTACTCCCATGCTAATCTGAAAACACTAACCCTTTTGAAAACTAGGGCACAAAATGAGGGTTCGTAACCTACCCTTTAGGAAATTGAACTAGGGTTTTGATTTAGGACTACCAAATCAGCACAAAGGTCCTTGGTTTTTTCTTTCATGGTCAATCATAAGGAATATACAAGAAAATAGGCCAACACTAGCTCTAGGGACTAAATCTATATGATGATTGATTTGCCTTACTGGCAAAAACTCTTTTGGAACATTATCAGAGAAGACATATCCATACTCACTTAATAGACCTAAAACTTCAAGAGGAATCTTAGTGCTACGTTCCTCATCTTTTCAAGGAATTAAAGCATAACACATGTACTGATATTTCATGCCACCTAGAAATTTTCTTCCATCAATAAGACATACCCTAGCACTACTACATACCTTTTCACCCTCCTTTATCAAGGGCTTCAATTTGTGGAAAACTCTATCCTTTGACAAAGAGTATGTATTTGCATGACCATCATGTATAGCATGCCTATCAAACTAGCATGGCCTTCCCAACAATAAATGGTAGACATCCATTGGAATGATGTCGCAGAGAGCCTCGTCATGACAACTCCTGATCTTGAACTTTAATAAACATTTCTCACTAGCTAGGACCTTATGATCATCTTGCACCCAAGAAATCTAATAGGGTTGGGGGTTTTTCTCCATCTTAAGCTTTAGCTTTGAAACCATCTCCTCTGACACCAAGTTGTCAGTGCTTCCACCATCAACAATCACATCATAACATTTTCCCTCAAACTTGCACCTAGTATGAAAAAAACTCCTCCTTTGTCCAACTTCAATCTCACTAGTTAGTAAGACCCCTTCATTAACTATAACCTCTCCTCTTTTTGCATCCTTTGAATGTGATGACTATGCATCATCATCCACGTGAGTAACCCTTGCTTGACCATCAGCTCTCCTATCTATCCTTCCTTGGCATTGAGGGCATTCAAAGGCACAATGACTTTCTTCATTGCAATGAAAATAGGTACCATGGAAGCCTTTTATTCTTTAACCTTGTACTCATCCTCTACCTATTCCTCTTTTATCTCCAAAGTTTTGATCATAGAATTGATTGAAACACTCTTTCCACTCGTTTCGACTAGTACCCACATCATCATTTTCTTCTGGTTTTCATTTTTACCTCCAAATGACCTGCCACCACCCCTTCTTCCTTGGCTACATCCTCTTTGCCTTCCATCAAATTTTTTTTTTTACTTCTCCTCAATTCACAAGGCAAATTGGTATGCCTCTTCAATGCTAGTAAATCTAACTAGACTTAAGTCCTCTTGAATGCTAGGTCTTAACTCATTAAGGTAACATGAAACCTTCTCCTTGTTTGCTTCTACATGTCCTACCCTAATAAGGAATCAGTAAAAATCATCTATTTATTCTTGGATATATTTCCCTACTTGCTTTAACCCTTGCATTTTCTTGAGCAAATCAAGTTCATAATCAATAGAAATGATCTGCTTCTCTAATTTGTACATCATGTGATCCCATCTTGTGATTTTCTCCTTTCCTCTTCTATTTCTTTCCAATTGAATCTCTTGCCACCAAATTTTGGCATGGCCTTTCATCTTGGCCTTCATAAACTTAACCCTATTAAGATCCTCGATATCCTCATACTCAAAATATTCCTCTAGCTCATTGATCTAGTTGATCAACTCATCCAGGTTTAGATTTCTTGAAAACATGCTGACGTTAATTTTAGGTCTTTTTCCAAGCTTGGCAATGGCCCTAAAAAGCTTCTACTCTACCTAGTTTAGGACTTCTCTATCTCCTTCCCCTTCCTACCCAATACTTCCTTCTTCTTCATTTTCTTCCTCAATTTTGTCACCTACGACAACATTCATCCCTCTCTGGATCTCTTCCTACAATGTTTGGACTTATCTCTAGAGGGCTCTAACCTCAGGATTAAAAAGTTTTGCCCTTCCACCATGCTCCCTTCATAGAGGCATATTCTTCTATCAACACCCACAACCACACAGTCCTAGTACAAACTTCTTCATGGTTAGCACTCTATCTACATACTCAAGAAAACCTACTTTGATACCACTTGATGAGGGAACAATCCAAGAACAAAATGAACACAATAGGAAAAGGGAAATATAATTATTAGAAGTGATCTTCTATTACATTTAGCACAATAAAAATACTCAAAAACATGCCCTGGCTTACAATGTTGTCTAAGGAAATCCTCCTCACAACACCCTCTCCCAAACTCTACCAAAAAACTATCTTCACAATGCCAAAATTATCCTTAAGTAACAAAATTAGGTTTAGGGTTAGGAATACATTCTAGAATATGCCATTTGAAATCCACTACCAAAATAGAAGGTTCTAGGAAACATGTTAGAAGTTGGTGTAAAATTAGAAGAATCCAAAAATGGTAATCCAACTTCTGGAAGGTGTAACTTTTGATCCAAGACTTTGATTGATGAACCATTTACATTTCTAGGAAGCTCTCTAAGTTCTCTATAGCCTATGGAGTATGTTCACTTTTCTCCCATTTCTTGGTCCCATACAAGGTCATTTAGTTCCTCAAATTTGACTTTAAAGTGCTCTTAAGAGGTCGCCAGACAACTTAAAACTACCATAACTTTCAAACCGTAAAGCCCTTTGACTTGATTCTTCTTTTGAAGAGCTTTAAATTACAAGTATAATCATCCCTACAACTTACACCATCTAATTCATTATAATAATCCCTCAATTACAAAATAACCCATTTTCTACATTAGCGCATAGCCCAAGGTGCTCAAAAGCTCTAACCCAAAAAACCAATAATGAAACTATGAGAGTTGAAATCTTTATTCGTCCCAAATGGGTATCCAAAATGAAAACACTTTAAACAAAAACTAACACTAAGCATATTTTTATAGGAGATACAGGATTTCCCTTACACCATTGGATTCTCTTGCATCAAACACCTAGGGTAGATTGAAAAGTGACCCTATCACTTTATAGCTAGTAGAGGAAAACCCAAATGGGAAACCTCTAGTGTGGATATCCAAGTTGTGTATTTTATTTTTCATCCTTTCCACTTCACCAGGTATTCTTCATATTGCTTGTTTCTAGTACTTTGACCCACATGACTATCCAAAATTTCTTGAATCTCTTCCTTCGTAGAAGTAGGAATTGTACATGGCTCTAGCATCAACCCCTTATCTATGCCATCATCATGATACTCTGTTAAGTCTACAATATTGAAAATAGGAGAAATGTGAATCCCATTTGGTAACTCCACCTCATATGCATTTCCTAAATCATGTTTCTTCAAAATTTTGTAGGGGCCAAATTTCTTCATCTTCAGCTTGTTGTATGTACCCATTGGAAATCATTCCTTAAACATACCATAACCTGATCTCCAACTTGGAACTCCTTACGTCTCCTCTTTTGATCTACCCTAGCCATGTAATATGTGCTTACACCTCCTCATGCAGGTTCTTGACATGTTCAGTAAAGTCTTCTACCTCAGAACTTGTCCTCTCTCCTTGCTCCATTTTTCTTAGCTCTATGTAGTCCTTGGACTACTCCCATACACAATTTGGCATGATGATCTACCAAGACTTCTATTTATAGAATTATAATATGCAAATTCTACTTGTGGTAGAATTAAATCCCATCCCTTGTGTTTATCTCCTATTAAACACCTTAAAAAATTATTTAGACTCCTATTCACTATTATTTTTATTCATCAATCTATAGATGATGTGTATAAATGAACTTCAATTCTCTCCTCAACTTCTTCCACAAAGTCCTCTAGAAATACCCCACAAATTTAGTATCTCTGTTAGAAAGAATACATTCTAGGAGACCATGTAACCTCACCACCTCTTTGAAAAAAAAATCTACAATATGCACTGCATCATGAGTCTTGTGGCATGGAATGAAATGTACCATCTTCGAGAACCTATCAAACACCACAAATACTAAGTCATTACCCCTTTGTGTCCTTGGAAATCCAAGAAAAAAATCCATACTTATGTCCTGCCAAGGCTATAATGGAATATGCAATGGCTGATAGAGTCTAGTATTGTGACTAATTTCTTTGGCTATTTGACATACTTAACAACTCTGCAGAAACTTCCTTACATCCTATGATGATTGAGGCCAAAAATAATGTTCTCTAATAATGAAAATGGTCTTATCTCGATCAAAGTGTCTTGCCATTGCTCCACTATGTTTCTCCTTGATCAAGTTCTCCCTCATAGTACTCCTTGGAATACACAATTGACTTTGCTTGAAGAACATACCAACTTGAATCATATAATCTAGCAACGTAGTCCTATCTAGAGTAACAAGTTCTTTACAAGCCTTTGCAAAGTTAGGATCCCTAGGGTCTAGATTCTTGAGTTCATCAAACCAAACCACTTCAACTTGCATTATTGTTAGCAACAATTGTCTCCTATTTAATGTATCTACAACCCTATTAGACTTTCAACTTCTATGTTTCAATACAAATGTATAGCTTTGCATGAACTCTACCCATTTCAAATGTCTCTGATTCAATTTACCTTGGCTATTTAGGTACTACAATGCCTAGTGATTAGTATACAAGATAAATTCTTTTGGCAACAAATAATACCTCCATTTCATGCCATACAAAAATTTTCCTTCCATTAATATGACATACCCTAGCACTACTGCATACCATTTCACCATCCTTTATCAAGGGCTTCAATTTGTGGCAAAATCTATCCTTTTTCAGAGAGTATGTATTTGCATGACCATCATGTATAGCATGCCTATCAAACTACCATGGCCTTCCCAACAATAAATGGAAAAAATCCGTACTTATGTCCTCCCAACAAAACCCATACTTATGTCCTCCCAAGGCTTTGATGGAACAAACAATGGCTGATAGAGTCTAGTATTGTGACTAATTTCTTTGGCTATTTGACATACTTAGTGACTCTACACAAGCTTCCTTACATCCTATGATAATTGAGGCCAAAAATAATGTTCTCTAATAATCGCAATGGTCTTATCTTGACCAAAGTGTCCTACCATCGCTCATTATGTTTTTCCTTGATCAAGTTCTGCCTCATAGAACTCCTTGGAATAGACAATTGACTTTGCTTGAAAAATATACCATCCTGAATCATATAATCTAGCCACGTCATCCTATCTAGAGTAACAGGTTCTTTACAAGCCTTTCAAGCCTCTACAAAGTTAGGATCCCTAGGGTATAGATTCTTGAGTTCATCAAACCAAACCACTTCAACCTGTATTACTGTCAGCAACAACTGTCTCCTACTTAATGTATTTGCAACCCTATTAGACCTTCCACTTCTATGTTTCAATAAAAATGTAGAGCTTTACATGAACTCTACCCATTTCAAATGTCTCTAATTCAATTTACCTTGGCTATTTAGGTACTGTAATGCCTAGTGATTAGTATACAAGAAAAAATCTTTTGGAAACAAATAATACCTCCATTTTTTTAAGGCTTGAACTACTGTATAGAATTCTTGATCATAAACATAATACTTCTTCTTTGCATCATTTAGTTTTTCACTAAAATTGGCAATAGGCTTACCTTCTTTGCTCAATACAGCCCCAATAGCACTACCACTAGCATTGTAGTCCACCCAGAACACTCTATTGAAATTAGGAAGTGCCAACATAGGTTGCTCTATCACCTTCTTCTTTATAAATTCAAAAGTAATTAGAGCTCATGTAGTCCACTTGAACTCTTTTCTATCCCTCCTCTTTATTTCAATTAGGGGTGCACATATACTACTAAAATTCCTAGTGAACTTCCTATAAAAACTAGCCAAACCATGGACTAGCCTCACCTTAGGGGCAGACCTTAGAGTAGACCATTCCAAGATGACCTTCACCTTCATTGGGTCCATTTTGAGACCATCAGCTGATACAAGATACCCCAAATAGACTAACTTCCTTTTAACAAAGCTACACTTCTTCAAATTAATCAACAATTTCTCTTCCCTTAACCTTTCAAGGACACTACAAATATGCAATAAAAGTTCATCCAAAGACTTAATGAAATTCAAAATATCATCTAGATAGAGAATTAATTTTTTTCTCAAAAATTTCTTTAGTACCTCATTCATAAGCCACATGAAGATGCTTGACGCATTGGTCAGTGTAAAGGGCATGAAAAACCAATCATATAGACCCTCCTTGGTCTTGAATGCAGTCTTCCACTCATCTCCTTCTTGTATCCATATTTGGTGATAGCCACTCTTGAGATCTATCTTTGTGATGTACTATGCTCCACTCAAACAATGCATAATATTATCCATTCTTGGCAAAGGAAATCAATAATTGATTGTTATTCTACTTATAGCTTGAAAGTTTGTACACATTCTTCACTCTCCATCCTTTTTTGGTGCCAAAACTATATGCACTATACATGGACACAGGCTCTCTCAAATCAAACCTTTCCTCAACAACTCCTTAACCTATCTATTTAACTCCTTAGTCTTAGTAGGAGTCATCCTCCTATGAGTAGCCTTGTTAGGAAAACTAACTCCAGGGACTAAATCTATTTGATAATTGATTTGCCTTACTAGCAGCAACCCTTCTAGAACATTATCAGAGATGACTTCTCAATGCTAACTTAATAGACCTAAAACTTGAAGTGGAATCTCACTACTACCTTCCTTATCTTTTCAAGGAACTAAAGCATAACACACCTGCACAATTGTATACCTTTTCACCCTCCTTCATCAAGGGCTTCAATATGTGGTTAACTCAATCCTTTATTAAAGATTATTTTGCATGACCATCATGTATAGCATGCTTATGAAACTTCCATGACCTTTACAATAATAAATGATAGATATCCATTGGAATGATGTGACAGAGAGCCTCATCATGGTAACTCTAGATCTTAAACTTTAAAAACATTTTTCACTAACCAGGACCTTATGATCATCATGTACCCAAGAAAGCTTATAGGATTTGGGGTGTTTCTCCCCTTAAACTTTATATTTGAGACCATCTCCTCTAACACTTATTTTTTAGTGCTTCCACCATCAATAATTACATCACAACATTTTCCCTCATAATTGCACTTGGTATGTTACAAACTCCTCCTTTTTTCAGGTTTAGTCTCATTGCTCAGTAAGACCCTTTCACCTCTCCTCTTTCTACATCATTTGAATGTGATGATTTTACATCATCATCCACATGAGCAACCCTTGCTTGACCATTAGTTCTCCTATTTGTCCTTCCTTGACATTGACGGCATTTGAAGGTATGATAACCTTCTTCATTGCAATGAAAATAGGTACCATGGAAGCCTCATCTTCTTGAACCTTGTCCACATCCTCTACCTCTTCCTCTCTAATCTCCAAATTTTTGATTATGGAGGCAATTGAAACCCTCATTCCTTTGGTTTTGACTAGTAACTACATTTTCATTTTTCTTTTGGTTTTCATTTTGGCCTCCAAATGACCTGCCAATGCCCCTTCCTCCTTGACTGCATCCTCTTTTCCTTCCATCAAATTTTTTGTTTAAATTCTCCTCAAATCATAAGGAAAACTAGTATGCATATTTAATGCTAGTCATTCTAACCATACTTAACTCCTCCTGAATGCTAGGTCTTAACCTGCTAAGGTAATGGGAAACCTTCTACTTATTTTCTTTTGCATGTCCTACCCTAATAAGGACTTGGTAAAACTCCTTTATGCATTCTTGGATAGATTTCCCTACTTGCTTTAACCCTTTTATCTTCTTGAACAAATCAAGTTCGTAATCAACATGAATGAACTACTTCTTTAGTTTTTCCACCATGCAATCCCATCTTGTGATTTTCTCCTTTCCTCTTCTATTTCTTTCCAACTAAATCTCTTGCCACCAAATTTTGGCATGACCTTTCATTTTGGTCTTCACAAACTTAACCCTATCAGGGTCCCTGATATTCTCATACTCAAAATATTCCTCTAGCTCATTGATCTAGTTGATCAACTCATCCAAGTTTAGATTTCCCAAAAACATGTCGACGTCAATTTTAGGTCTTTTTCCAAGCTTGGAAATGGCCATAAAAGGTATCTACCCTACTTGGTTTAGGACTTCTCTATCTCCTTCCCCTTCCTACCCAATATTTCCTTCTTCTTCATTTTCTTCCTCACTTTCATCACCTACGACAACATTCATCCCTCTCCAAATCTCCTCCCACAATGCCTGAACTTATCTCTAAAGGGCTCTAACCTTAGGAGTAACCAAATTTTCCTTTTGACCACACTCCCTTCATGGAGGCATCTTCTTGTATCAAAACCCACAACCATACAGTCCTCATGCAAATTGCCTCATAGTCAGTGCTTTGTCTACACACTCAGGAAAACCTGCTTTGATACCACTTGATGAAGGCATGATCCAAGACCAAAATGAAAACAATAGGAAAAGGGAAATATTATTATCAAAAGTGATCTACTATTACATTTAGTACACTAAAAATAAATTCAAAAACATGCCCTATGGGCTTACGATGTAGGGCCCATTTACCGTTGCACCAAAAGCCATGACTGTTAGTGAACATGGAACACCACATAATTAACCACCTGTGGGCAGGGGAGTGCGTCGCATCACCCAACAATCTCCCCCTCGACGTGCATACCAGGTGCTTACGCGGGTCGAGAAGGTACCGAGGAGATTTGAACCCATGACCAAGCCAAAACCAGGCTCTGATACCAATTGTAGGGCCCATTTGCTGTTGCACCAAAAGCCATGACTGTTAGTGAACATGGAACACCACATAATTAACCACCTGTGGGCAGGGGAGAGCATCGCATCACCCAACAATGAAACTTGGCAATAAAAAATATAACCATTTCCACATAACCCATAATAGATCTGAAATAAATACGGAATTAAAATCCACATGCAAGAGAATAGACAACATACCCACAAAAATTGTGACACAAGATATACCCTGGGAAACCCTCATTGAGAGAAAAACCCAGCCTCCAAAAGCATCCATCATCATGTATTATTCAGCAAAAATACCATTGCCATACAACCATGGAAGCCTTCATGGCCATAGCCACAACCGAGAAAACTATGTGAACAAGCATGAATCCACACATCTCATGCCATGCTTTCAACCTTCACAAATGCTCCCTTGGCTAACCTGTCAAGCCTTGTCCCGCTCGACTCTTGCCTTTTGTCTTCTTCTTGTCACTCTCTCTCTCTCTCTCTCTCTACAACAACTACCCTTGTGGCTGCTTATATAGTAGCAAGTCCCACAAAACCACTAAGTGGTATTACATAAACCATGTGCTAAAACTATGTGCTACCTAACCCACTGACCCCATATTTAATATTGGGCATTTAATTCTTTTCCCCCAATATTAAATAATTACATAAAATATTATCACAATGTTACAATACAACTCATAAAGAAATATTCCATGGGAATCTTTACATGTTGCACGTCCATCTAGGCACAACATAAAATAAAATAATAAAATAACAATATTATGCAATGTGTGCAACACCCATTATCTCAATAATCTCCCACTTGTTGTATACATTGCATGGGGTCAATCCGTAGCCACATAAATGAACAAGGGAACAATCCCTCCAAGCACATCCACCATCATGGATCAAAAATAACCAAGTGCTCCATCCTGGTACCCGCAACAAAATTAAAGTATCCAGCATCTCAAACATGAATGATCTCACCTCCTATTATGCCACTCCCACTGGACATACATAGAAGCCATCCAAAGAGAAAACCACCCAACCTGTCACATTAGAAGATCATAAAATCATGTACCAACTGAAATTCCAAGCACAAATAACCTAATCCAAAGGTAATCACATGTATCTGTAGTTGTCAAAAAAAAAATATCCATAGCTGAAATAGCACCCACAACAAAGTGCCAAACCCATCCAACTATCCATACCTCAAATGTATAACAAGTGAATCTTATATCACTGACATATCCAATCTGCAACCTGCAATCACAAGCCTCAAGAGAAATACCTGCCACATATATACCAAGAAGCTCCCACTACAAAAGATAATGTCAAATCTATAACCAATCCACTCAACACATCTCAAAGAAGTGAATCCATGTAGTATCAAGGACATCCACAATACATAATCCTATATCCTGCAAGAATAACTCTCATAATAGTCTCCCAAATTCCCCACAACCAACAGAGGAAAGAGATAAAGAAATAACCATGTCATCTCTCACATGACATACATGAGCACAAACCAGTGATCACAATCTCCAACCAATCTCAAATCCAATGTAGTCAAAACTGAACATCCAAGAAGATAACCAAGACTAAAAAAACCATGCAAATCATAACCTGTATCATGTCCTTCTACACACACCTCTAGATGTAAATTGTGCAAGTATGATATCCTCTATAAAACCCCAACAAGAAGCCTCAACAACACCCAAACCATACCATATAACATATCATGGATGTAAACCTCTCACAAGAAGATCAAACTCAATAAACCCATTCCTAAACCAAGGAATAACCATTCCTAATCCAAGGAATATGCCCAAATATAAAACCATCTCCCAAACTCAACCAGCATAACAACATATGCACATGGAGATAACCAATGCTAAACCATCTCTCAAATGAACCCTCTAGAACTAACTCATGTACCATAGCTCAAGATCCATATCCATGAAAGATAAGCATAAATATAATGCAACTGAGAGAAACAATGGGCTATACCTCTCAAGTAGCAAACCGCCAAGTAGAGCAAGAGTGGGGAATGAGAATTCTCATCAATATACCCAAGTCTCCAACCAAGACTCATCTAAGAACAATCTCCTCTCAAGTCCATATCAGGTGACTACCCCTCGAACTTCCTGCTGAAACTATCAACCGTCCCAACAAATACTTCTCTAATCCAAGAGAAATCAGCGTCACCACCATCTCTAAGTATCCATGAGCACCTGTAACCAATCAATCCATGCCAACTCCAAATGCAACATAGTAATATCATGAAGTATCCAGCTTATCATCAGTGTACTCAATACCAAGAAACTAAACCAAGATCAATGTCAAAGTTCTAACCATGGCCTCAGGAACATAAACATGACAACATGATCTTACCATCTCAACTAAAGAGATAACATGCTCCATATGAACACAACATAACATGTCACAACTCTAAACGCATATCAAGAGTATACCATGACATAATAATGAAACCATCCTCATACCAAGGATAACATGCCAAATAAAAGCATAAACCACACCTTTGCCAAGAACCTTGTGAGTCCTCAAGATGTAATCATCTCCACACACCATGAAGAAAACCATCTCCACATACCAGGAAGAACCATCTCCACATACCATGAAGATAACCAAGAACTCCATGAGTCCTCAAGATCTAACCATCGTCACACACCATGAAGATAACAATTGCACCATGCAAATGTCAATGACACTTCTGCAACAATAGGATCTAAGACAAACCTTCAACATCTGCAAACGCTCAATAAATAAATCAATGCCAAAAAACTCCCACTCAACTGTGGTACCAAGTCAACTACGGCATCATAAAATCTATCCTCTCCAAACCAAGAAGATATAAACCAAACCAGGAACTAATCCTACACTATCACCCCATCACTGTCACAAGCTCCCACTAAACTGTGTATCCAAGCTATCCATGACATAATGATGAAAAACTCATCCTCTAACCATGAGAATCAACCAAGGCATCAAACCATCAAAGAACTCAAAGTGCACATCATGAGCTCCTCAAAAGAAACCAAATAACCATGATCCTCAACCAAGAAGATATACCACCATAACTGAATCAGAAATCCAAGCTAATGAACATCAAGGATGTACCTATATATCCAATCATGTCATGCCAAAATCCATGGCACCATGATCACATCCATGAATCGAGCATCTGGCTCTCAATATGCCCAACCTGTCAAAATAGTCAACCACAATCCTCTGCCATGACTGTACCTGGTAACAACATCTCATCCCTTCTACATGAAGATAAAATCATGTGACTTAGGGCATAGACAACCCAAATCCAAGCCACCAATTTGAATATGCATCAATAATGAAAGATCAATGGGCAAAGACAACCCATAACCAAGCTATAAATGCAACCTGTAAGTATAGACCGCTTACAACACTGCACAACTTTTAGACCCAACAAGTCATCATGCATATCCAAACCAAACACTGATAACTATATCATCATGAGACCAATCTGAAATATGAACTGAGTATACAATGACATCAAATCTTAAATCTCCAATGCCATAAACTCACAAGTTACCATAGTCAAAATATATACCATAAACTGTTTAGATAAATATATCAAAAAATAAATTATGCCAAACTTGCACCAAATCTGAACCAATTTGTAGAGCTCTCCAAGAGCTTTCCATTGACTACTTGAAGTCCAAAATCCGACTCCGTATGCCCAAGTTATGCCCTAATTCGTGCTCAAAATAAACAGCATCTGACTTTAGGGCTCTAAAAACTTGACAAAATTTTAAAATCATAGAACCAAACCTACACCATGTTGTAGTGCTCTGAATTGGCTTTCCAACGCCTATAAGAACTCTGAAATCCGATATTCTGAGAGAAAGTTATGGTCATTTTACTAAAACTGTCTTTTTACCATTTTCAGTACGATTTTTCATTTTTTATTTTTTCAGTGACAAAAATTCCGACGGGATTAAATTTGACGGCCATCATGGGCTGAAACTAAAAAACTCTTTCATTTCCTCTGAACATGGCCAAACTAGGGCATATTATATATGAAAATTTTATGGAAATGTCGACCCGGATCCAATGGTGAGGTCTATTTTTACCCAGGAGGTCATTTTTGCAAGCTACCCCCCAAAACCCTCATTTAAATGAAACATCCGGAAAAACCTTTTTGTCCAACAATTTGACATGCCCAAATCTTTTAACATCCCATCATAATAGCAAATCCAAAACCCTCAGATTTGCAATAAATCATTCATATATCTTGCCCTTTTCTTTTATCCTCTCATGCATTCCCATGGATTCAATCTAGGGTTACAATAATAAAACCATAGCTCTGATACCAATTGTAGGGCCCATTTGCCGTTGCACCTAAAGCCATGACTATTAGTGAACATGGAACACCACATAATTAACCACCTGTGGGCAGGGGAGTGCGTCGCATCACCCAACAATCTCCCCCTCGACGCGCATACCAGGTGCTTACGCGGGTTGGGAAGGCACCGAGGAGATTTGAACCCATGACCAAGCCAAAACCAGGCTCTGATACCAATTGTAGGGCCCATTTACCATTGCACCAAAAGCCATGACTGTTAGTGAACATGGAACACCACATAATTAACCACCTGTGGGCAGGGGAGCGCGTCACATCACCCAACATACAATGTTGTCAAAATCTGGAGAAAATCCTCCTCACAATACCCTCTCCCAAAATCCACAAAAAAAAAATGCCTTTACAATGCCAAAAATGTTCTTAAGTACCCAAATTAGGTTTAGGGTTAGGAATACATTCTAGAATATGCCATCATCCACCACCAAAAAAAAAAGTTCAAGAAAACACATCAAAAGTCAATGTAAAATTAGAGGAATCTAGAAATGGTAGTCCAACTTCTAGGAGGCATAACTTTTGATCTCGAACTCTGATTGACAAGCCATTTATATTTTTGAAAAGAACTCCAAGTGTTCTATAGTCCTATGAAAATATTTTCTTGTCCCCCATTTTTTGAGCTCATACAAGAGTCATTTAGTGCTTCAAATCTGAATTTGAAGTGCTCTTAGGAGGTCTCTAGGCAACTTAGAACTGCCATAACTTTCAAACCATAAAGCCTTTTGACTCGATTCTTCTTCTGGAGTGCTTTAAAGCACAATTATAATAATCCCTCTAACTTACACATCTACCTCATTATAATTATTGCTCAATTATAAAATAACATATTTTCTACATTGACACATATCCCAAGGTGCTCAAAAGCTCTAACCCAAAAAACCAATAGTGGAACTATGAGAGTTGGAATCTTTATTTGACCCAAATAGGTATCTAGAAATGAAAACACTTTAAACACAAACTAACACTAAGCATATTTTTGGGTGATACAAGATTACCCTTACACCACTGGATGCTCCTACATCAACATGTCCTAATCACATGGAACTTGTAGGCCCACTCTCACCATGCTGATGGAGATAATGATCCAACCACAAAAACACATAAAGAAACCATCCATGGCTAACACACATGCCATACAATATGATGAATAAAATGAAGAACATAGGTAATGCATAAACTATAGGTCTTGGTTTGACACTCAATGGGCTACTAAGTAGGGGATGACATCATGAAAAGTTTCTTTGCATCAACAATCCCAAGCTTGAAATGTGCAAATCCAACTCCCTCAATGGAAATGCTCTAGTACATATTATTATCTTAAGGTTTATTACCACCCAGTATATTATTTAAATATCACTTATTTAAAACTTCCTTCGCCAACCCTCTGGGCACAATGATCACCAGGCTACAAGATAGAAGCCCCCTCTATATGCTACCCTACCCTACCCATGCTCATCTAATGATGAGTGCCTATAGGCATACATATTTCTAATCCAACCTCAAATGATCATAACTTTTGGAAGTACCACAGAAGATTGTGCCTCACAAATCACTCAAAAAATGTACATGCATGTACTCATGTGTGGTGCACCACCATCAAGAAGATCATAGCACAAGGATTGGATGAGAACACAAGAAAAATATCACTCAATCAAAAACAAACTTAGGAGGAGGGATTCTACATGAATCCCAATGAACAATAAAACCATACATCATGAAATCACTTAATCGACCTTGATTTAGAAGTATAGATTCTACAAAAATCTCAATGATGCAACAAGACCAAACATGATGAACTCTCTCAAATTTTTTCAATCCATGAGTATGGATTCTACATGAATCCTAGTGTCCATGAAACAAGAACAAAAGTTTGAAAGAAACCATAACAACAGGTACAAAATCACTCAATTGAACATGACATTGGGAGTACAGATGCAACATGCATCCCAATGCAAACATAAAATTGAAACAATGGTCTAATTGACATCCTACAAATAATCTAAGTCCATGACCAACATCATGCCAAGAAAACTTGAGAAAACTGGGTGGCACTCAAAAACTTCAAAATTAAAACCCATTTGGTCTTATGGCACAAAAGCCACAAATATCAAATAAAATTTGGGTCTAGAGTTTGTATGAGAAAATGGCTAGCATAATTGTGCAAAATCCCAAACCCTCTACCTGAAAAATAAGGAAATGCTCAAGCCTACCCAATTGAGTAGAGCTAGCATAAAAAAATGGAGCGGAACACTAGTTCTCAGCCTACTAAAAAATGGCTACCAAAAATAGAAGCAAAAATGGAGCTAAAATAATAAAATAGGAGAGCCCTACATTAAAGCCAAAAGGGAAAAACTAGAATTTGAACCATAAAATAAAAACCCCACAAAAGTAGCTAGAAATCATGACAATCCAAGGTATCCCCAAGCTAGATCTAATCATCCCAATCTCATGATGATACCACACCCATAGCTCCCACAATAAACAAAATAGTAAATCCTCATGAAGTGGATTTTGGGTTTTACTCTCCAAATTTCTAATTCAAAAGTGAGAAGTGAGGAATTAAATTCCTTTTTTTTTATACTTATCCACTTTTTGAGTGAATAATTGATTAGGGCAAATAACCAACCAACCTAGTTAAACCCTAAATTGACTTGAACAAAAACATGTTATTCCTAGTAATAGGAATTCATCTATGGAAAAATTACCAAAAATTAAAAGCCCTAAAACTTAAAAACATAGAAATTTCATTAACAACTTTCGTGATAATGTGAACCTCTAAATGCATAGACATGCTTACTAGTCTAATCACATAATGCAAATGAGTTTGGATTTAATAAACACCAAATATATCAACTAAACAATTAAAATAAGGATACGTTGACCATATAGGGCCGACATTGGTAAAATATGAAGAGTTGATTACTAATTCCATGTGCCACTACCACAGATATAAATCTTGCACACTTAACAACATGATTAAGTGCAATTGCATATAATAGCATAGCCAAAGTAATTAATATATTAAATAACTAATTTAACCATTTATTCAATTATACAAAAATAGTCCATTTACATCACTCATGTTTGCATATAGCATAATGAAGCAATAATGAAGTAAATAACCATAGCATTAAATCCATCACATAACATAATCAGGGATATATCCAAATACTGGATAACCAAATATCATCATAAAACACACTATCATCTCAAAATGGAATCATCATGCAATATGATCAATTGAACAACATAGTAATCTAATATTTATGATATTGAAATCAAAGCATAACATCTGACCCTCAGGTCATCTCAAATGTAAAACATAACACAAGTAACAAGTATCTCTCAGATAAAAATATAACAAGGTAAATATACACAACACATAACCAATGAATCCAACATGGACAATCCATTTCTAATTATTTAAGCAATTAATAATGGTTGTTTAATGATGCAGGAGCATCCAGAGGTATAAGGGCAATCCTGTGTCACCCAAAAAAATGTACTTAGACTTAGTTTCTGTTTCATGTCTTTTCATTTTTGGATACCCATTTGGGTCAAATAAAGGTTCCAACTCTCACAGTTCAACTATCAGTGTGCTAAAAAATCTCAAAAAAATAGGATCATGTAATTTAGCCATCATTTTGGTGACCTAGAAGGTGTGAATTGGCCAGATGAATGTAATTGTGATTTAGAGCATTCTAGAAAAAGAATTAGGTCAAAAGGCCCCACGGTTTGAAAGTTATTGCAATTTTTTGGGTTTTGGAGACCTCCTAAGAATGCTTCAAAGTTAGGTTAGGGGCATTAAATGACCTCAAAAAGGGCCAAAAAATGGGGGACGAGAAAAGCCTATCCATAAGGCTATAGAGTGCTTCGAGAGCTTTCTAAAAATGTAAACGGTTCGTTAATCGGAGCTACGGTTCAAAAGTTATGCCTCCCAAAAGTTCGGTTATCATTTTTGGATTCTTCTAGATTTGCACCAACTTCTAACTCAGCTTCTGGAACCTTCTATTTGGTCGGTGAATGCCTACTAGCACTTTCTTGAATGTACTCCTAGTCCTTAACCCTCCGAGGTCTATTTAAGGAGATTTCTGGCATTGTAAAAGGCAGTTCGGAGTGGAGTTTGAGAGGAGGAATTGAAAGGAGAAATTATCTCCAGATTTATGCTATTGTAAGCCCTTAGGGCATGTTTTGAAGTTTATTTTCTCTGTACTATTTGTACTAGCTTATTTTCTTAGTTAATATATTTTCCCCTTTTCTGTTGTGTCCATTCTATTCTTGGCTTGTGTCTCCATCAAGTGGTATCAGAGCGGGTTTTCCTGAGTGTATAGAGAGAGCGTCGATTGTGAGGCAGTTTGCACCAGGACTGTGTGGTTGTGGGATCAAGCTAGAAGATGCCTCCATGAAGAGAGTGTGGTGGAAGGGCCAAAGCTATTAATCTTGAGGAGGTTAGAGCCCTCCAAAGGCAGGTGCATGCATTGCAAGAGGAGCTCCATAGAGGAGCAAATGTTGCCGCAGGTGACGACAGTGAAGATGATAATGAAGAAGAAGTAATAGAACCAGAAGGGGAATTTGATGGGGAAGTTCTGAATCATGCAGAGGAAAGGCTTTTTAGGGCCATTACTAAGTTTGGGAAAATACCTACAATTGAAGTGGGTGTATTTTCAGGAAATCTGAAACCAGATGAGTTGATCGATTGGATCAATGAACTGGAAGAATACTTTGAGTATGAGTATATCAGGGACCCAGATAGGGTTAAGTTTGCAAAGGCCAAATTGAAAGGCCATGCCAAAATCTAGTGGCAAGAGGTTCAATTGGAAAGAAATAGAAGAGGAAAGGAGAAGATCACAAGATGGGATCGCATGGTGGAAAAATTGAAGAAGCAGTTCATTCCTGTGGACTACGAGTTGGATCTATTTAAGAAGATGCATGTGTTAAAGCAAGCAAGAAGATCGGTCCAATAATATGCAGAGGAGTTTTACCAAATCTTTATTAGAGCGGGACTTGCAGAAGCAAATAAGGAGAAGGTTGCTCGTTATATCAGTGGGTTGCGACTTAGCATCTAGGAGGAATTAAGTCTGGTAAGAATGACCAGCGTTGAAGAGGCATACCAGTTTGCCCTACGAGTTGAAGAGAAGCTAAATAAAAGGTTTGAAGGAAGAAAAAGAGGGCGCGGTCAAGGAGGAAGGGGAAGTGGTAGGTCATCTAGAGGCTGTAATGAAACCCAAAAGAAAAATGAAGATGAGGGTACTAGCAGGAACCAGAGGAATGAGGGTTTCAACCACTCCCGTGACCAAGACTTTGGAAATCAGAGAGGAAGAGGTAGAGGATGTGGACAAGGAAGAGAAGGCTTTCATGGTACTTGTTTCCATTGCAATAAAGAAGGTCATCGTGCCTTTGAATGCCCTCAATGAAAGGGAAGGACAGATAGGAGAGATGAGGGCCAAGCTAGGGTTGCTCATGTGGATGAGGATGCACAATCATCACATTTAGAGGATGTAGAAAGAGGAGAGACCTTGGTAAATAAAAGAGTCCTACTAAGTGGTGAGAATGAACCAGGACAACGAAGGAGTTTGTTCCGTACCAGATGCAAGTGTGAGGATAAATGTTGTGATGTGATCATTGATGGTGGTAGCACTAATAACTTGGTATCAGAAGAGATGGTCTCTAAGCTAAAGCTCAAGAGGGAGAAACATCCCCAGCCCTATTGGATTTCTTGGGTAAAAGATGATCATAAGGTCCTGGTAAGTGAACAATGTTTAGTAAAATTCAAAATTGGGAGTTACCATGATGAAGTTCTCTGTGATGTTATTTCAATGGATGTTTGCCATCTATTGTTGGGTAGACTATGGTAGTTTGATAGACATGCAGTACATGACGGACATGCAAACACATACTCTCTGAAAAAGGATGGAGTTCACCACAAATTGAACCCCATGAAAAAGGAAGGTGAAAAGGCATGTAGTAGTGCTAGGATTTGTCTTGTTGATGGAAGGAAGTTTTTAGATGGCATGAAACATCAGCATATGTGCTATGCTTTGATTCCTAGGAAAGATAAAGAAGGTAGTAGTGAAATACCAGATGGATTGCCACCAATAAGGCAAATCAGTCATCAGATAGATCTGATTCCAGGAGCTAGTTTGCCTAACAAGGTTGCTCATAGGATGAATCCTACTGAAACAAAGGAGCTAAATAGACAGGTTCAGGAGATGTTGAGGAAGGGCTTGATTCGAGAGAGCCTGAGTCCATGTGCAGTACCTACAGTACTTGCACCAAAGAAGGATGGAGAGTGGAGGATGTGTACAGATTCCTGAGCTATAAATAGGATAACCATCAAGTACCGGTTTCTTTTGCCAAGGATGGATGATCTTATGGACTGCTTGAGTGGAGCTCAGTACTTCACAAAGATAGATTTGAAGAGTGGCTATCATTAGATATGGATTCGAGAAGGAGATGAGTGGAAAATAGCCTTCAAGATCAAGGAGGGTCTTTATGAGTGGTTAGTCATGCCCTTTGGATTGACGAACGCCCCAAGCACCTTCATGCAGCTCATGAATGAGGTACATACGAAGTTCTTGGGAAAATTTGTTATTGTCTATTTGGATGATATTTTAATTTTCAGCAAGACTTTGGAAGAACATTTACTGCATATTCATAGTGTCCTTGAAAGGCTAAGGGAAGAGAAACTGTTAATTAATCTAAAGAAGTGTGTCTTTGCAAAAAGGGAGTTAGTCTATTTGGGGTTTGTTATATCACTCGAAGGTCTCAAAATGGATCCAGAGAAGGTAAAAGTCATCTTGGAATGGCCTACTCCAAGGTCTACTACTGAGGTAAGATCATTTCATGGTCTGGTTAGTTTTTATAGGAAGTTTATTAAGAATTTTAGTGGCATATGTGCACCCCTAATTGATACAATAAGAGGGGATAGAAAAGAGTTCAAATGGACTGCAGCAGCTATGAGAAGTTTTGAATTGTTGAAGAAGAAGTGACTGAACAACCTATGTTGGCACTTCAATATTTTAGAAAAGTGTTCCAGGTGGATTGTGATGCTAGTGGTAGCGCTATTGGGGCTGTATTAAGCCAAGAAGGTAAGCCTATTGCATATTTTAGTGAAAATTTGAATGATGCAAAGAAGAAGTATTCTATTTATGATCAAGAGTTCTATGCAATAGTTCAGGCCTTAAAGAACTGGAGGCATTATTTATTGCGAAAGGAATTGTTTTGTATACTAATCATCAGGCATTACAATACCTAAATAGCCAAGGTAAATTGAATTAGAGGCATATGAAGTGGGTAGAATTCTTGCAGAGTTATACATTTGTGTTGAAGCATAGAAGTGGAAAATCTAACAGGGTTGTAGATGCACTAAGTAGGAGATAGTCACTGCTTACAGTAATGCAGGTTGAAGTAGTTGGGTTTGATGAACTCAAGAATTTGTACCCCGAGGATCTTGATTTTGCTGAAGCATGGAAAGCTTGCAAAGAACCTATTGCTGTAGATAGAACTGAGTGGTTAGATGATTTGATTCAGGATGGCATGTTGTTCAAGGGCAGTCAATTGTGCATTCCAAGGAGTTCCATGAGGGAAAATCTAATTAAAGAGAAACATAGTGGAGGGATGGCAGGACATTTTGGTTGAGATAAGACCATTGCCATTCTTAGGGAACATTATTTTTGGCCTCAAATTTCACAGGATGTGAAGAAGTTTGTACAAAGTTGCCAGGTTTGTCAAGTTGCCAAGGGGTTTAGTCACAATACTAGCCTATATCAGCCATTGCCTATTCCATCAAGGCCATGGGAGGACATAAGTATGAATTTTGTTCTTGGATTGCCAAGGACACAAAGGGGTAATGACTCAATATTCATGGTGGTTGATAGGTTCTCCAAAATGACACATTTCATTCCATGCCACAAAACTCATGATGCTGTCCATATTGCAGACTTATTTTTCAAAGAGGTGGTAAGACTACATGGTCTTCCAAGGAGCATAGTTTCTGATAGAGATACTAAATTTGTCGGGTACTTCTGGAGGACATTGTGGAAAAAGTTAAGAACTGACTTGAAATTTAGTTCCACACATCACCCACAAATTGATGGCCAAACAAAAGTGGTAAACAGAAGTTTGGGCAATTTGCTGAGATGTTTAGTTGGGGATAAGCCCAAGGGATGGGATTTGATTCTACCACAAGCAAAGTTTGCTTACAATAACTCTATAAATAGGAGTATTGGAAAATCACCATTCCAAATTGTATATGGGAATAGCCCAAGGACTGCACCAGAGTTGAGGAAGATAGAGCAAGGGGAGAGGACAAGTGCTGATGCAGAAGAATTTGCTGAATATATCAAGCATCTACATGAGGAGGTTGAAGCACACATTACCAAGATGAATCAAGAGTATAAAGCTAGGGCTGATCAAAGAAGAAGACATAAGGAATTCCAGGTATGGGATCTAGTCATGGTGCACTTACGAAAAGAAAGATTTATAGCCGGTACTTACAACAAACTGAAAATGAAGAAATTTGGCCCCTATGAAATTCTAAAGAAACATGACTCAGGAAATGCATATGAGGTGGAGCTGCCAGATGGTATTCACATTTCTCCCATTTTCAACATTGCAGATTTAATCGAGTATCATGATGATGGTGCAGATGATGAGTTGGTGTTAGCGCCATGTCCAATTGCTGCTTCTAAGAAGGAGGAGATAGAAGACATTCTAGATCATTGTGTGGGTAGGAGTACCAGAAATAGGTAGTATGAAGAGTATTTGGTCAAATGGAAAGGACAACCGATCGAGGACTCAACTTGGATTTCAACAACTGAGGTTTCCCATTTGGGATTTCCTCTACCATCCATAAAGTGACAGGGTTAGTTTTCAATCTACCCTGGGCGTCTAATGTAGGAGCATCCAGAGGTATAAGGGCAATCCAATGTCACCCAAAAAAATGTACTTAGACTTAGTTTTTGTTTCATGTCTTTTCATTTTTGGTTACCCATTTGGGTCAAATAAAGGTTCCAACTCTCACAGTTCAACTATCAGTGTGCTAAAAAATCCCAAAAAAATAGGAGCATGCAATTTAGCCATCATTTTGGTGACCTAGAAGGTGTGAATTGGCCAGATGAATGTAATTTTTATTTAGAGAATTCCAGAAAAAGGATCAGGTCAAAAGGTCTCACGGTTTGAAAGTTATTGCAATTTTTTGAGTTTTGGAGACCTCCTAAGAATGCTTCAAAGTTAGGTTAGGGGAATTAAATGACCTCAAAAAGGGCCAAAAAATGGGGGATTAGTGAATCTGGTCCATAAGGCTATAGAGCACTTCGAGAGCTTTCCAAAAATGTAAACAGTTCATCAATCGGAGCTACGGTTCAAAAGTTATGCCTCCCGAAAGTTTGGTTACCGTTTTTGGATTCTTCTAGATTTGTACCGACTTCTAACGCAGCTTCTGGAACCTTCTATTTGGTCGGTGGATGCCTACTAGCACTTTCTAGAATGTACTCCTAGTCCTTAACCCTTCGAGGTCTATTCAAGGAGATTTCTGGCATTGTAAAAGGCAGTTTGGAGTGGAGTTTGAGAGGAGGAATTGAAAGGAGAAATTATCTCCAGATTTATGCTATTGTAAGCCCTTAGGGCTTGTTTTGAAGTTTATTTTCTCTGTACTGTTTGTACTAGCTTATTTTCTCAGTTAATATATTTTCCCCTTTTTTGTTGTGTCCATTGTATTCTTGGCTTGTGTCTCCATCATTTAAACAACATGAAAAGGCATTTAAAACACAGAAGTGAACATAGTCATAAAATGACTAACCATTGCTATAGGAACCTAGTCTAGTGTAGTAGGGTAATAGTACATAGTGCAAACTCTGCACACATCTCAGAGTAATCATAGAACAACCTCATGATACCACATTGATCTTGGTAACCACTGGCACAAACTTTAGTGAACAATAAATAATATCGTAATCTCAGAAATCAATCAAAGCATAATCAAAGCAACTGATATAATAAAATAAATCCAATCACCTCAAGGGTGTAGAATACGCATGGTCTCAAATATGATCCCATCTCAAGGAGAGATAAAAAAAATTTGCATCCATCAAGATGACTTACATAAGTCAAATGGGAGAGGAACTATAATGTCAATACTAAAATAACTCTATGAAAACTTAGCTCTGCTGATGCTTAGCAAACACAGAAAAATGTTGTAACATGGTAAACACTAAAAATTCTTGGTAACCACTTAACATAAGATATTAAGATGTTATCTATGATTATTTTTACTTTAACTTAGTTTCAAAAACATAAGAGAAATATCATAAACACATTTTACACCAAGATTTAACGTGGAAACCCAATTTAAGAAAAACCACCAATTGCAACTAGTTACTAATTTTCACTATTGTGAACTGATCCTTGTTAGGAGCCAACCCTATTAAAGGTACAAAATACATTGTTAGATGTGAACCTATCAAAATATTTAATCATCCTATTAGGAGTGGCCTTTTTAGAGGTCTTTGGACAATTCAATAGAAATGTCACCTTGTTAGAGGATTTAAAAATAGCTACTAAGCCAACTTTGTTAAGATATTTAGATTACTACTACAATCGTTAGAGAGTAATAATGACATGACCTAATTTGGATACAATTGAATTTATGATTATAAATCTCAATTCTAGCTTGTATACTTGATCCTTCTTGATCAAATATATATTTTTAGCTCGACAAGGATATTCTGCTTATCCTTCTGATTTTCTTCCTATTAGCATTCTTAAAATATCTTCTATGTATTCACTTGCACTCTAAGTCTCAAATTGACCTTATATTTATTTCCTATAGTCAAGTTGGCTAGAATACATCTTAGAATAATTAATATTCATTTTGACAGTCAGCTAGAACCAACACACAAGTTAATTGGACTTAATATGCCAAACAAGAAAATCCTTTATTAGCTAACCCTACTTAGTAGACACTAACTCAGAAATGATTTTCTCTTGTTAACTAAGTGATCTTATTCAATATTTCATACTCACAAAGTTTCTTTGGTAACCAATTGAGCTTGGTTAATATTGGTTCCACCCAACATTTTCTCCATTAATCGAGTGAGCCCAGTTAACACTCATCTTACACAAACTTTCCTTTGGCACCCATGTGAACTTGGTAGATACTGTGTTCTAAACTTGGAAAACTTTGGAACATTTAGTAGACACATAAAACTATCTTCAATGCCCAAGTGAGCTTGACATACACTGACTAGTAATGATATGACATTTTGTGTAACATCAAAGACAATACACAATTAATGAATTGTTTCAACAATCTCCCTCTTTGGCATTGACGAAAACACAACATGTCATAATACAATGAAATTTTGGAGTAAGAATAAAGTAAGGAATGATCCTTAGTTTTATTTTAATTCTCATCCATGAGAACTCCCTCTATCAATGTGAACTCTTTCTGCCTTTAGTTTCCTCCCTCTATCAGAAAACTTCTAACTACTACAAATTCTTCTAATAGAAAACTTTGCCTTTGATATTAGACCATGTTCATTCTCCCTTTGTACATCTATTTATAACTTTTTTTATTACAACAAACTTCACAAAATTTCTATGAGATACAACAAAAAACTTCTCCCTCTTTGACATCTCATGCCAAAGACAATGTTCAGAGTATCAATGTAACTCAAGTACTGATTCATTTGCAATATGCTCTTACACCAATTGATTGATCTTCAATATGCTCTCGTTGATGCATCACTAAACTTCATTTAGTGAGCTTCATAGAGGGGAATAAACCCTAGCCTACCTCTTAGATACAAAAATGCATCCTTAGGTAATGGCTTGGTGAATACGTCTACAATTTGTTCTTTTGTATTCACATATTCCAATTTAAATTGTTTACCTTGTACCAGTTCTCTCAAGAAATGATATTTTATAGCAATGTGTTTTGTTTTGGTATGCATCATTGGATTCTTTGATATATTGGTTGCACTGGTGTTATCACATTATATGACTACTGGATCCTTGATCTGTATCTTCGTACCTACTAAAAATTGTTTGAAACAAAAAATATTAGAACAATTAACTACTGCTATGGACTGAGAGATACAAGTCTATTTCTTGCTTGTCCAAAACACTAGTCTTTTACCAAGAAAGAATGCTCCACCACTAGTGCTTTTTCTATCATCAATACTTCCTACGTAATCAACATATGTGAATATTTTTAAATCCAAATAGCCTCCTATTTTGTACAATAAACCATAGTCTTTAGTACCTTTTAGATATCTCATGATTCTTTTGATTTCCATCATTTGATTTTCTTTGAGATTTTTTGAGAATCTTGCTACCATACCAACTACTAATGCAATATCAGGCCTTGTATGCACTACATACTATAGTTTTCCAATCATTGATCTATATGTGGTCTAATCTACCTCTTTGGAATCATCATTCTTAGAGAGTTTATGTCCAGTAAACATAGGGGTTCCAACTGGTCTTGAATCTTCCATTTAAAATTTCTTTAGTATCTCCTTGATATATATTTGGATTGAGTAATGTAGATACCATCTTTCTTCTACTGAATCTACAATCTAACAAAGAATTTTATCTCACCAAACATAGACATCTCAAATTCTTTACTCATTTCTTTTGAAAATACCTTGCACAAGTCATCATTTCCTGTGAATAAAGTATCATCAATAAATATTTCTGCCAACACAATCTTTTTTTCTGGTCCTTCTTTAATATAGAGACTACTGTTATCATTTGTTCTTTGAAAACCAATTTGTAATAAGTAGTTATGAAGTCTTTCATACCAAAATTTGGGAGCTTTCTTGAGACCATATAATGCCTTGTGTAATTTTCAAAACGTGTCCTTTTTGCTAGGATCTACAAAACCTTTAGGTTGTTTAATGTAGGCTTCTCATCAAGAATTCCATTCAAGAATGCTAATTTTACATACATTTGATAAACTTTAAATCCTTTGTATGCTGCATATTCTAGTAAAGTTCTAACACCTTCTAATCTTGCAATAGGAGTAAAAGTTTTACCATAATCAATACCTTCTTCTTGAGAATAACGTTTACATACTAACCTTTCTTTGTTTCTAAAAACTTCTCCATCTTCATTTAGCTTATTTCTAAATACTCACTTTGTGCCAATTACATTTTTGTCCTTAGGTCTAGGAAGAAGAGTCTAAGTTTTTTTCTTCTCTATCTGTTCTATTTCTTCATTCATCACTTCAATCTAACTTTCATTAGCCAATGCATCTTTAACATTTCTAGGTTCAAATTCAATAAGTAAACATGTACCTTTTAATTTGTTTCTTATCATTGTTCCATCTGATTTGTCTCTAATGATCTGATCAAGTGCATGATGCCTTCTAACATATCTTTCTTACATAAGTTTCTTGGATTTGGAATGTGTTTCACTGATTTCATCATGAACTTCAATATCAAGCTTGGGTCCCACTATCTGTGGCTTAGTTTTCTCTTGTAGTAGCTTAGTAGCCTCTAGTTGTGACTCACATCCTTTAGACTATGACTCAGGTCACACTATTTACAACTTGGTAGTTGTTTGAGATTTTGGGGAGTCAATAGGTGAATCCTCCTATCTACTAGATATATTTGGCAGGGTATTAGTTTCATAGTAAAAAAATGTTTGTTAATCCTCAAGCTCTTTGTTGCTTTCTTCTTCACTCTTTTCTATAAACTCATCAATTCTCACATGTGCACTTCCTATAATTTAATGAGTAGAAAATTCAAACACTTGTATGATTTACTTCTATAGGAGTATCCTAGAAATATTCCTTCATCACCTTTGACATCAAATTTACCTTTCCTAGATTCTTTCAAGATATAAAATTTGCTTCCAAATACTTTCAAGTAACTTACATTAGGTTTATAGCCATACCGTAGTTCATAAGGAGTTTGATTTGAGTCTTTCTTCAGATGTACTCTATTCAGGGTATGAACTGTAGTGCTAATTGCTTCGTTCCAATATTTGATTGCAACATTCTTTTCTATCATCAATGTTCTTGCACAATCCATGATGGATCTATTCCTTCTTTTAGTTATGCCATTCTGTTGAGGTGTACTGTAATGCTACACTAAGCATAAGAAATTTTTTTGAAACAAAGAACAAGTACATTCTACGTAATTTTTTTAATATTATTATTCAACATAATATAAGTACAAGTACAATGATTGAGCCATTCTCAATCCAAAAACCTCAAAACTAAAGAAGATATTATCCAAATACATTTCCATTAAGATACTAATACATATTGAGTTTAGTAGAATAATGAAGTATGATATTATTCTTAAATGCCTATATCCAACATATGGACCCTACAAGTAACAAATTTTGTTTCAAGATGTAACTACAACAGTAATATTTAGCTACCTTCTAATCAACTTAAAGCGCCTAAAAACACATAGAAATGCAACACAACACAAGGAGGGCTTAGTACCCACTGAGTTGAAAAGAAAAATCCATCTGCATACATGTTAGAGTAAACATATACATAACCATAATGCAGATATCTGATTCACCTAACATAGTGCAATTTCCAAAATTAATATGCAAGAAGTAAACATCTACTTAACATTGCAAAATTAAACTCGCACTAAGAATAACCAATAAATGATTCATATATATACTAAGGTGTCATCGTTATGTCACTAAGATTCTACATCCATGTATGGTATGCTCATAGTCAACTCATAACGAAATTCTCTATTATACTCGTCAATGACAGAATAGAGGTTTTCCTTGTTCTCCATACTTAAACCTTTAAGTTTAAGTCATAGGTAAAGCCAATTATCTTTTAGTATGTAATTAACCCTCCCAGTTCATTTTAATGTTTTCACTGAATTAAATAACTGAATAGGATTAACCAAATTCAACCACCCCAATATATGTTCATCACAGTTATTCTTAAAATACACATCAAACAGATTTACAAAAGAATGTACATGAAACAGATATAAAATCAGTATATAGCGTGATACTAAATTGTTACTTAGGTTACTATAACAATAGGAGCAAAACTATAATATCAAAATCACATAAATATAATTAAACTGACATACACTTTAATGATATTTCCAATAATATAGTTAAACTAACATATCACTTTAATGATATTTACCAATCTTAATACTATACCATTGAACCCTCCTGTCGTAATAAACTAGATTAATCTTTCAAAATGACTAAGATAATAGAATTAAAGTAAATATGATATTCTTGTTCAATATAAAATTCTCATCAAACATATATCAATAGTCCATCTTTTCCATCGAAAATAATTTCCATTTTAATAATGAATTGAACAACATCATTAGAATAATAGATTCTAATTCATAAATTTTTTATTTCAAAACCATCTTATAAATACTATTGAAATGCTTCATAACATAACCAAACAATTTAATTCATATCTAATAGACTCCACAATATTCAAGCTCTATCAATGTTTTAAACAGAAGAACATTAACAATGATGCCGTGTGTTCAACTACTTATTCCCAAATTGCCAAATTTTAAGTTCTACCCACAGTCAACATACACGCTATTTAGAATCTTGCAACATATCTAATTCCATATTGTCAACTACAATTTCTAATTCAAAATCATCACACTTATTGTTTAAATCTACGATACACACAAAACCCCAAATACCAGTTTACTCATCTACAAGAACTATTTAACAAAAAAATGCCTTTTCCCAGTTCCAGATAATAGCATAACTAAATTTACAAATATTGAATTAAACTTTATGCAATTATATATGAAATCAAAACATCATGCACAATCAATAGGGTATCGACTATTTTACAAGTAACCTCCACCATGTCGATAATCGTAGTAAGCACTATGCTGACAAAATGAAAATCCAACCTTGTTTTAGGTTTCCTTCTAATTGTTTGAAATAATGCCTGAATTTAGTAAACCATGTTAATTCAAACAATGACACTACAATCTACCTTGGTTTGTTTGAACACAAGTATATATATAAATTGTTTTACATAAAGATTAAGCCCAAGCTAAAACCCATTTCTTATTGTAACTGTGTCCTATGTCGTATGTTTCTTATATGACAAAAAGCCAATATCATACATGGAGATTAAACAAACAAAAAGAACCTCAGATTTATAAAACTGAATATGTAAAACCAGATTTAAGCAACAACTAAATCCAAATGCAAACAACAATGCATGAAAATACATATTACCCACAACCAGATATGGATATATACAAAACTCAGCACTTTATTTGCCCAATCCTGCATACAGCCATACTTGGGTATCGATATTTATAAAAATTGCAGCATCTCTTATTTCCTTCAAAAAAATTAACATAGAATTAACAGTAAAGGAAAAAGTTAGAAAATGCCCCCTACCTCAAAATCACAGTAGGTGGAAAAATACTATGAAATATGCTTAATGCAAAAGCCCCAAATGTCCAAACTGAAAAATAATCTCCACAGAACTACCACACATAACTCGTAATCGACTTCCACAATGAAGGATAGCAGAAGAAACCAAATGTCAAACAGTAAATAACTCCCAATGAGTATTCTCATTGCTCAACTTCATAAGCAAGTATTTCTTTCCAACCAAAACCCCTCATATTGCCGAAACTCTAGTAACAAAGCACAATGATTTCTCACAATGCAACAATAGCTCACATTTTGGCATCGCTTCCACAGAAGCTCAAATTGAAAAGGTATGGCTGACCAGGAGATCAATGCCACTAAAACCTTCATAAAACTAGCATTGAATGAACTGTGACATTGCACAGTGCCGTGCATACCACAATCACAGTCACCGCCATAATGGCATGTTTTGAAATAATGCAAAATCCTTTTGATAATATTGCATGCAAAATCCATTAGGGTTTTATGAATATAAACCTCATTTCATATTACCAATAAACAATTGATATGTCATTAACAATAGGTGTATGGTAACAGCCACGGGTTTTAAACCCCATTAAAACACAAATATAACATACTATTGCCATTAGGGTATTTAACCCTTATAAATACAAAAGAATATATGCTAGGTAATCTACCAATTAGGATTACATAGACATATTAATATGAATAACCCCACTAAATAGCATAAGTTACAAGTAAATAAACCTAGGGTTATAATGCCCATGTACAATTCAAATGAATGAATGCTCAGCAGTCAAAAATAAATAAAAATATATAAGTGTATATATATACATTTTGAAGCAAGAAAATCTTTTAACACCTATGCATCATTGAAATACAAACTGTAACATATAATCACAATTGAATACATTTTCTTTAGCTTATTAAGTCAAATCAAACCATTTTATAAACAATATGCCTAAGAAAAGAAAATTCATTTAGCATATCATGAATTTAACATAGGCCAATGAATAAACCCGCAATATATACAAGTTAGTTTCACCATAACAACTGAAATTAAAACTTTCTAATATTATTCCTAAAAGAATTATGCATACACAACAATAATGTAAAAATCAGAGAAATCAAACATGGTAATCTTGAGACAAACAATATGTTCTGACATAAACAAATGTCCCAAGGACATTAAAACCAAGTTCTACAAATAATAAGAACATAACATCTAAAAGAAACTTATAACCACAAAGTCCTAATATGCAGTAAAACTGAAGTAGTGGTCAGGCATGACATGTACCAAGGGTTGATACTTGTCTTTTACTTCCTTATTCAATGCAATTTTTTTTGAATTTATTGGAGATGAATTCACTACCTCTGTCTAGTCTTAACATTTCAACTTCTTTCTAGTTTCTATTTATACTCTTGCTAGATACCACTTGAATCTTTGAAAATCTTCTAATTTTTCTCTTAGATACATTACAATCATCATTCTAGAATAGTTATCAACAAAAAGAATGAAAAAATTTCTCCACTGTAACTCTTTATTCAATAGGTCCATGTAAGTTTGTATGCATAAGCTCTAAGACTTCTTTAGAATGATAGTTCTTTCTTTTGAAACTAGTCTCTCCCATCTTACCAATTTGGTAATTTTTGCATAGACCCATATTAGGTTTCCTCAAGCTAGGAATACCTCTTACTCTTCTATGTTACTTATCTTAACTAGGCTATCAAAGCTTACATGACATGATCTTTTGTGACATAAACAACTTTCTTCTACTTGAACAATAAAACATGAACCTTCACCAAATCTAGATAGAATAGGTTACCTTTTGTTTGTTTGCTAGATCCATCCAGATTTCCTTTTCCATCCAAGAGTTTGCCCTTTCCATCCCTAAATTCTACCTTGAATCAAATGTTATTCAATTGTTCCACACTTTGTAGATTATGATTTATTCCTTCAACCCAATAAGTATTATCACATATAAGTTCTTTGGTCAAAGAAATACATTCTTTTCCTTTCATGCAACAAGGTACATTATTTCCAAATCTCATACTTCCACCATCATAATATTCCATGTGTTCAAAATTTGTTTTGTCTCTAGTCATATGATGTGAGAAGCCACTATCAATAATCCATGTATCATTTTTAATAACATGAGACATAAGTGCCATCTTATCTCCTTCATCATTAGGTTCATCCTTTACAACTATATATACAATCTCATCTTCATTGTTATTAGAATCTTTAGCCGTAAAATTTTTTTTCTTACCTTTGTCCTTGTAGTCCTTGTAGTTTTTGAATTCCTTCTTGCCTTTGTACTTATTATTTTTCTTTTCATCCTTGTTTTCTCTATTTGGGCATCTTGCAGCAATGTGACCAACTTCTTCACAAGAAAACTAGATTAGAGGAATCTTACCTTTGTATTTTCCTCTCCCTTTGGAATATTTCCTTGCAAGTACGGCTTCAACAACTTCAAGATCACTTTCAAAACTTTCTTCTTCTTCTTCTTCACTTCTTGATTGATTGACCTTTGATTTCTTACTCTTTTTCTTGAGTGAGAGTTTGGCTTCAAATGCTGGCTCAATACCTTTGGAACTAGGAACATAGTTATCATAGTTATCCAACTCAAAAGCTGTCAATCTTCCAACTAGAGCATACAAATATACTTTTCTATTAGATCACATCTCATCTCTTGAATAGAAAACACTCTAATTGCATAGATAGGAAGAAGGGTTATGAGTCCTTCCTTACAACTATTTTTCATCAATTTCTCATTTAGATGCTTTGATTGTGCTCACACTTGCTTTGATTCTTTTCACATATTTTGCAATATTTTCGTCTTCTCTCATTTTCATCTAATCAAATTGACCTTTGAGACTTTCTACTTTAGCTCTTCTTACAGTGTCATCTCCTCTACAGATGTACTTTAGTTTGATCTATATTTGATGAGCTATAGTAAAGTCTTTAACTTCATCATATTAACCATAATTAAGAGAAGATGCAATGTCAATCATTATAGTTTTATGATTTTTCTTTTCAACAATATCTTCAACTGATAATATTCCAATGGCAGTTTTTTATTTAGCATCAATATACTTACAACCTAAATCATTGATAGTTTCTAGATGTAATCTCATAAGTCCTTGCCATGTTGCAAAGTTGTCTCTATTCAACCTAGGAATCTCTCTTCTGTAAGACATCCTAATCTTTAGATTAGGTCCTTGAAACTTTCTCCACAAGAACCAAAAGCTTTGATACCAAAATTTGATAATATAGGAGTAACTAAGAGGGGAGGGGTAAATTAGTTACCACTATAATAAATTTCAGATCCCTTAGATGTCCGTACAAAAACAACTTTATGAAAAATTAACTCTATTGATGCTCAACAAACATACAAAAATGTTGTAACTTGGTTAACATTGAAAATACCTGGTAAACACTTAACATAAAATCTTGAGATGTTATCTGTGGTTACTATTACTTTTAACTTAGTTGCAAACACATAAGAGAAATAGAATAAACACATTTGACACCAAGATTTAACATGGAAATCCAATTCGGGAAAAACCACCAATTACAACTAGTTATTAATTTTCACTCTTCTGAAGTGAGCCCTTCTAGGAGCCAACCCTATTAAAGGTTACAAAATACACTGTTAGGTGTGACCCTATTAGAGGATTTAATCATCCTATTAAGAGTGGCCTTGTTATAGTTCTTTGGACAATTGAATAGAAATGTCACCTTGTTAGAGGATTTACAAATAACTATTAAGCCAACTTTGTTAAGAGATTTAGATCACTGCTATAATGGTTAGAGAGTAACAATGACATGACTTGATTTGGATGCAACTAAATTGCTGATTATAGATCTTAATTATGGCTTTTATACTTGATTCTTCTTGAGTGAATATATCTTTTCACCTCTACAAGGATATTCTGCTTATCCTTCTGATTTTCTTCCTCATAGCATTCCTCAAATATCTTCTATGAATTCACTTACACTCTAAGTATCAACTTGACCTTATATTTATATCTTTCCTATAGTCAATGATGCAGAAGCATCCAGAGGTATAAGGGCAATCCTATGTCACCCAAAAAAATGTACTTAAACTTAGTTTTTGTTTCATGTATTTTCATTTTTGGATACCCATTTAGGTCAAATAAAGGTTCCAACTCTCATAGTTCCACTATTAGTGTTCTAGGTTAGAGTTTTTAATCACCTTGGGATACATATAAATGCTAGAAAAATAGGAGTATGTAATTGAGCCATCATTTTGGTGAACTAGAAGGTGTAAATTGGCCAGATGGTTGTAATTATAATTTAGAGCATTCCAGAAAAAAAATTAGGTCAAAAGGCCCCACCATTTGAAAGTTATTGCAGTTTTTTGGTTTTTGGAGACCTTCTAAGAATGCTTCAAAGTTAGGTTAGGGGCATTAAATGACCTTGAATAGGGCCAAAAAATGGGGGATGAGAAAAGCTAGTCCATAAGGCTATAGAGCGCTTCGAGAGCTTTTTGAAAATGTAAACGGTTCGTCAATCAGAGCTACAATTCAAAAGTTATGCTTCCTAGAAGTTTGATTACCATTTTTGGATTCTTCTAATTTTGTGCCGACTTCTAATGTGACTTCTAGAACCTTCTATTTGGTCGGTGGATGCCAACTAGCAGTTTCTAGAATGTATTCCTAATCCTTAACCCTCCAGGGTCTATTTAAGAACATTTTTGGAATTGTAAAAGGTAGTTCGGAGTAGAGTTTGAGAGAAGGTACTGGGAGAAGAATTTATCTCTAGATTTATGCTATTGTAAGCCCATAGGGCATGTTTTGGAGTCTGTTTCTCTGCACTAAGTGTACTAGCATATTTTTACAGTTAATAAAATTTTCCCTTTCTTGTTGTGTGCATTCTGTGCTTGGGTTGTGTCCCCATCACTCAAGTCAACTAGAATACATCTTAGAATAAATAATATTCATTTCCACAGTCAGCTAGAACCAACACACAAGTCAATTGAACTTAACATGCCAAATAATAAAATCCTTTTTTAGCTGACCTTGCTCCTTATAAACTAACTTAGAAATGATTTTCCCTTGCTAATTGAGTGAGTTTGGTCAACACTGCATACTCATAAATTTCCTTTGGTAATCAAGTGAGCTTGGTTGACTCTAGTTCTTCCCAATATTTCCTTCATTAACTGAGTGTGCTTGGTTAACCCTTATCTTCCACAAACTTTCCTTTGGCACCCAAGTAAACTCGGTAGATACTGTCTTCTAAACTTGGAAAATTGTGGAATGCTCAGTAGACACAAAAAATAGTCTTCAATGCCTGAGTGATCTCAACGTACACTGACTAAAACATTTTGTGAAACATCAAAGACAATACATAATTAATCAAATTGTGGAATGCTCGATAGACATAGAAAACTGTCTTCAATGCCCGAGTGAGCTCCACATACACTGACTGGAACATTTTTTGAAACATCAAAGACAATACATAATTAATCAATTGTTTCAATAGTACTATCTATTGCATTATATCTCTTCTAATATTTTTTGACATCCTTTTGTAGCATTTTTGCAAATGCATTGAGGTAAAGTACCACTTTATTGCATTTTAGAATCTTGCACATCTTTGTGTCTTGTTGTACTCACACTACATTATAAAATTACTTAGAAGGTTTCATGTTGACCTTTCTAGTAATCTTCCTTTGTCTAGTGAGTGTTCCTTCCATGATATTAACCTTATGATGTGCTGACAATATGTGCCTTTATAGCTATTTGTATTTGTTTTTCCCTCTTGATGTTCCTAGTTACTCTTTGTGTAGGAGATTATGCATCCAGTTTCAGTTTGCCTATCTTACCTCTTAGCATTATAAGGGGTTTATGTTGATTCTATTTATTTCTTGTTTTAATGGAGTGATCTATGTATCCAATATTTGTTCCTATGTGCTAGGCGATTGCAGTGGATGGATACCTATGCATTTCAATGAGATGGACCATTTACCATATGTACACTCTTTCATTCCTATTTTTAGATACCATGAAGATATCTTCAATCTTTGATTGATCATATCTCCAAACTTAGTCTTCTCTTCTTGGTCATGTTATATACAATGGACTTGTTCTTCAAATCAATAATTTGACAGTGTTGTAGTTTTATGCTTTAGTGGTGTTCTTTATGATCATCCTTTCATTCCTATCTTTTGACACATTCTTCCCATATCTTTTTGGAGTAGGGTTTTTCCTATATGATTTTCTCTATTTCTTCTCTTTATAGAGATTTTTTTGCACTTAGGTACCTGGTTAGGTCTTTGTTGCCAGGACCCTATTGCTTTTGGTTTAAGTGGTAGTTTCTAGGTTTTAGCTAATCCCTAAGTTTATCTTAAAAGGGGGGGGGGGGGGGGGGGTTCTAGAGTTCTAATATGTTTTCTTATTAATTAAATCATTCTGATTTAATTAATAAGTCACTTATTATCTCTATCTCTCTTGAGATAAAATTTAAGCACATAATAATTAATTTTAATTATTATCATGCAAGCTAGGTTAGTTATCTTTTAGGGGTTTGATCTCCTTTTATAAGGACTGGTCTCTTCTTGTAATTCATTCATTTGAATAAAATTACAATATCTATTTTTCCACGTCAAGAGTGTTTCCTCTTTTATGGATATGTGAATTTTATTAGTGGAAATTATTATTATTTATGCTTTACTTAAGTTTACTTAGGATAAATGCATTATTTATTAGTTGTCACCTAGGAGTAAGCATACCTTTACATGTCAACTTTTTGACAACACAGGAGTTTGCACGTACCTTTTCATACTTATCCTCTCATCTACATGGAGGATAATCCACCTTTTGTGGATGTATGCTTAGTTTTCATGCTTATCTCCTAACTCTTTCTAGCTCATTCTAGAAGTATTCTAGAGGCCTTTATATATAGGCTCTCCTAGTGTACTTGTACATCAATTCATTTAATTTTGATTATAGAAATTTATTTTTTGCTCATTAAGAATGTCTCATCTTTGAATTTGGAAATTCTTGCCTCCATAGCTTTTTTCCTCCCTCTTTGGTGATAGGTGTTTGCATGCAGGTGATTCTTGGGAGCTATTTGGAATATGTGAATACTACAGAAAAATTGTAGACATATTCACTAAGACATTACCCAAGGATGCACTTTTGTAACTAAGAGGTAAGTTAGGGGTTATTCCCCTATCTAAAAATCACTAAATGAAGTTTACTAATGTATCAAACAATGCATACTAAAGATCAATCAAGTTGATGCAGTATTGAAAAGGGAAGATTGCATATGAATTAGTACATGAGGTAAATTAATATTCACTCAATATTGTAATCAGAATGAGATGTCAAAGAGGGAGAATTTGATGTCATATTGACAAATTTTTTATAAAGAGGGAGAATTTGTAGAAATGTCAAAGAGGAAAAAGTTGGTCTAATATCAAAGGAGGGTTTTCTATCATAAGATGTTGAAGACACTTTGCTAACAGAGGGAGAAATTGAAGAAAGAGGGAGTTCTCATAGATAAGAAGCAGAATGAAACTAAGGATATTATCCTTATTATTATTTTTCTCTATAATTTCATTGTATTGTGACATGTTGTGTTGCCATCAATGCCAAAGAGGAAGATTGTTGAAAATAATTAGTTAATTATGTATTGTCTTTGATGTTACACAAAATATCATACCTTTACTAGTCAGTGTATGTTGATCTCACTCTTGTGATGAAGATAGTTTCCTATGTCTATCAAGCATTCCAATATTTGCAAAGTTTATAAGAAATTTTCTACTGAGTTCACTCAGGCATCAAAAAAAAAATTCATAGATACACTTGGAGCATATAACATGGTATTAGAGCATCCCTACTACTTCCTAGTTTGAAGATTTTTGAAGCCATGATTTGGAGATACAAACCCTAGCTTGTTCAAGGTTTTTTCTTTAATTGGGAGGAAGTGCATTCTTTTCAGGGCACTTTAGGCTAAAATAGACACTGCCATTGTGCTTAGAAGAACCCATCATTGGAAAGCTCTTTCTAAGCTCTTTCAAGTGATGATGGTTGTTTATCTAGATTCTACTCTAGGCACATTCCATTCAATCTTCTGTATTTTTGTATTCTGTTGGATAACTTGGTTGTTTCAGGTCTGGGGATCAATTTCTCTACTTCAGATGATTCATCATGACTTGTACTATCTTTTGTATTAGTCATATGCCTTTTCTAATCTTTTTAGACATTATTTATATACATTCTTGCAAACACATTGAGATAAAGTGCCATACTGCATTTGTATTTTTTGTTTTAGTTATTTGCCTTGTTTTGCCTTCTGATTTGAGTAGTGTCATCTAAGGACACTCATACAGATTACTATATTCTTGGGATTCATTATATCTTGTGCCTTATTATACATACACTACTTTGATATAGTCCCATGAGGGGGTTGATGTTTTCCTTATTTTTCCATCTTTCTTTGTCTAGTGAGTGTCCCTTTTGTGACATTAGCCTCTTGACGTGTCTAACATTGATCACCTCATTACACACTTATGTACTCTTTTGTGCATCTTGATCATGGTTCCTTGTAGTTCTTTTTTGGCCCACTTTCTTAGTTTCATATTACCTCACCCTATTTGCATTAGGGGGGGTTCTTCTATTGTTTCTAATACTTACTTGGTTCATTGGATTGAGCTATGTATTTAGTATTTGATCCTATATACTAGGCGATTATAGTGGCTGGGTACCTATGCATTTCAGTGAGATGAATCATCTACCATATAAACACTCTTCTTTTCATTCCTACTTTGGTTGCAACCTTCCTTGGTTTGATTGATTAGCTCTTTAGTCTTTGGTGTTTTATGCCATTTGTATTTTCGAGTTTAGTTGTTTGCCTTTGTTTGCCTCTTGATTTGATGCAGATTATCATCTTCTCTACCTAGTTAGATTCTATTTTTAGTGGAGGTTCTTTAGATCAACATTTATTTTTTGATAGAGCTTTGTATCTTCTACATGCTTTAGTGATGTTCTTCATGATCTTCTCTTTGTTCCTATTTTCTAGGACATTCCTCTAGTTGGAGGCTTCTTCACTCCTTCACTTGGTTTTTTCTATCTCTTTTTGGAGTAAGGTTTTTCCCATTGGGTTTTCTCTATTGTCTCTAGTTTGCAGAGATTGCATTGCATTTCTTTGCATTTGTACATGGGCACCTTTCTTGGCCTAATTGTCGGGACCCATTATGCATTTCATTATAGCTTTTGTGAGCTTAAGTGAATTCCCCTAATTTACACTCAAGGGGGGATGTTAGTGTAAATTATTATTATTTACACTTTACTTAAGTTTACTTAAGATAAATGCATTATTTATTAGTTGTCACCTAGGAGTAAGCATACCTTTATGTGTTGACTTTTTGACAACACAGGAGTTTGCACCTACCTTGTCATACTTATCCTCTCATCTATGTAGATGATAATCAACCTTTTGTGGATGTATGTTTAGTTGTCATGTTTATCTCCTAGCTCTTTCTAGCTCATTCTAGAAGCATTCTAGAGGCCTTTATATACAAGCTCTCCTAGTGTACTTGTACATCAATTTATTCAATTTTGATTATATCAATTTATTTTTTGCCCATCAAGAATGTCTCATCTATGGATTTGACAATTCTTTCCTCCATACCTTTTTGCCTCTCTCTTTAGTGATAGGTATTTACATGTAGGTGATTCTTGGGAGCTGTGGGGTTGATCTTTCATCAACTTCAACAAATTCAAGCCTCTATAGATTAGCTTCTCTCTTTTTGTGATAGGTTTTTACATGTAGTGATTGTTGAGAGATGTGGGTTGATATATCCTTAATTTTAACACTATATTTTTACTTATTTTTTTTTCTTTTGGACATTTGGACACTTTTCTCATCTAGTTTGGACATCATGTCATCCTTGCCATCCTATTAGATTTTACATAATATTTCATTCCATTTAAAACTAGATACCAAATCTTCCAAGGAAAAAAAAGCCCAACCTCACTTTAACAAGTCACTTATGAAAGAATTAGAAACTTGGTTTGATCCCTTAAACACCACTTTTGAATCACCAAGATTTCATATGATGTTTGTGCTGGAACTTTTTTTAAGAGGTAAGTATAGAAATATATTGAGATTATCATTTATGGAAACATATCATCTATATTAAGTCAACATATTGTGGGGACATAATTTTGGTTTCAAGATTCAAAAAATTGCCTAGGTCTTGTAAAGGATAACTGTTTGTAATGCACTACTTGGGAAACCAAAATAAATAAACCTAATAGGTTACAAAGTTTACTGAACCATTTTTTTAAAAGTGTAAACAACATCAAAGTAACAATAACGCGGAAGTAATATATACATACACATCAAGAACACATAATCAATTATAAATACAGTTTCAATTCCTCAAGGGTTCCTTCACATTGAGTCACAGTTAAGAAAGTTTTATTAATAAGTTTAAGTCTCAATTACATTGTCCATAATCATGAAATGAATAAACAAATACATAGTCATATAAGCAAATACATAAGTACAACTAATAATATGAAAACACATCTAATGAATAACATCTACCGTACATGTCATAGTGTATGTGAAAATAGATACAAATACATCAATATACAATACAATATCCTGTAGGATCTCAAAACATATGATACATAGATACATCAAATGAATAGAAGTCTTCAAGACAAGAGGAAGAATGATAATGGTGCCACTGTATCAAGGAGAATCCAACATCTATCAATCTGAGGGGGACCCAAATGGTAAGAATACACTACCTCCCAACCATGTGATCACCTAATCGGGGTCCCACTCCCACCATGTAGGAGAGATAATGTACGATCCAAACATAGATAATTAAATCATAAAATAATCCTAGGCAAGGAATCTTGATAGCCAAAATTACTTCAAAGGTAACACATACTACACAAGCAGATAAGATACTCCAAAATGAAGAATACTCAAAACAATACCAATACCACATAACAAAACATCATTCATAAACCAAAAATAGAAAAAATCACCAAAATCATAAGATAAAGTAAACAAAATATATTCACCTCAAGTAAAGAACCACATGACAAATGTACAATATCCATAAATCACCATCCATCATCAACGAAAGTAAATAACCACATAAAATACATCCAACAATAAGTACACCACCAATAACAACACCAAAAGAGGCAAATATAAAAAATATTATGGAGGAGACTCAGGCTAAATTCTAGGGAGTGTCATCACATGGTCAAACTGATTGAGTTACCTTGGATTGATCTCTCAATATATCCCAGACCCTCAAGTGTTGAGTGACCCTAGACTAGTTACTCTGAACCCCAGACCCTCGACACATGTGGAACTAGAAAACCATCTCAAGAAGACAAGGCAAACTAGTCATACTATCATCCCATTCCCATCCTTAGTCTACACAAGCACTCAAGGCATGGGTGGGGCAAATATCTCTAACTTACGTTTTTAGTGTGTTTCCCCAAAATATTAATTACTAGATTATCACTTATTACATAAATTACAATAGGTTACCCTGGCACTAACTACTTTGAGTCTTGGACCCCTATTGTAAGCCACTCCCAAGGATATGTACCTAGACAACCTTCCAAAAATTACAAACCACAATAGTGTCCCATACCACAAGATTAATATTGATTGAATTTGGTTCCTTAATAGACAATCTAAAAATAACATTGGTTCTCAAAACCCAAGTTCTCATAAATGCTGAATAGCATAAAGCTCATAAAACATAAATTTCAATTCAAATCATAAAGTTCATCATGACATCCTGTCAAATAATCATAAAAGAAATCTCAAAAATGCCTCTAGTTCCAATCCTAACTTGGCCAACTAAACAACCCACAAAGAAAAACCATCATGAAAATAAACATCACAAGACTAAAAATAGAATATTAGAAAACACATAGTTTTTAGCCACATGATTTAATTCCATTAATTTCTATTGTTTAATTTGGGTCATAAGGATGTGTTTAGAAGTAAGGTAAGAATATACATGTTAATATAAATTGTTATGCTAATATACTTATTTAAATCAATAAGTATTTAAATATCCAATCTCTTTGTATATAAAATATCATGCAATATTATCATGTTATTAATTTAAATAATCTTAAATCATAAATGATTTAATTAATAACATAAATGTATATTATTAGATTAAATACTAATATCAATTTAGTTTCTAAAATATCAATTTGACTTCTATATTATTCCAATACTAACATTTAATCTTCGTTTGACTCATAATGCAAATAGAGATTATAAATTTAATTTAATTATTTATAACTTCTCTCATAAAGTCAAATAATTATTAACTAAATATTACAAAGTGAACTCTACCAACTTCTCTTAAAATATAATAAACTTATAAATATTTATTTATTGACTTTCCTCTTGCATTAATAATTATAAAATCATTTATATGCAACTAAGAGTTTAATTAAACTTAAATAATCAGTAATACTAACATTCATGTTATAACTAAATGTATAATATTTATTTAATTTTTGAAATTAATAATTTAAAAAATAAAAAAATAAAAAATAAAATCTGAAAATTAAACTATATAAAATAAAAATACATATACAATTAGTATTTTCGCATGTCTTTGATCTTTAAAATCATGCAACCATATTATACATAGTTTTCTATTTTTAGCATATTTGTTTTCATGCATGTAACCCTACTATACTTAGCTTTCTATTATTAGCATAATTTTTTTCACATGCATTTAACCCTACTATACTTAGCTTCTATTTATAGCATAATTATTTTCACATATATGTAACCATACTATGTTACAAGCTAGAGTTGTTGTTGCATCAAAAGATTGACTTATTAATGCTTGATACAACCACTAGACCTATAGAACATAGAAGGTGGTTAAACCATGTCACAAATTCTGAAGGGGAAGGCTGATGGTTAGCCTAAAAATCCCCCCCTCAACATTATTTGAGGAGATTCGAACATGTGACCAAGCTCTGATACTACTTGTTACAAGCTAGAGTTGTTATTGCACCAAAAGATTGCCAAGAGTCCTTGACTAGAAAATCTCCCCCTTTGGCATTGATGGCAACATAGATGAATAAAATCTAGTTCCAAGAATACAACCAAGTTTCTTCGTCACTCAAATATTTCTTCATGTAAATATTTTATCACTATGCTTCTCCCTCATAGTACAAACTCTCTCTAATTTTTTTCATGTCACTCTCTCCCCTATTGACATCAATGTCAAAGATAGTACAAAAATTAAACATACAAAAATATATCAACATGACCACAAGCCAGTCTATTTCTTTACAACTTTTGCATATAGTTCTATAAACAACACAAGTGTTTAAAGATACTATTGCACACCAATTACCTAGTGCCAAGAGTCCTTGACTAGCTCTGTTCATCATAAATACTCCCCCATTGAGGAAACATCATTATTCAATCTAGTCTAACAATGGTGCTATGTACCCTAAACTGATGCACTTTTGCATCTTCTACTCTGAGCTAGGTAGGGGCATAGCCCCAACCTTTTTAAAAATTTTGACACCACCCTTCAAGGCAGTAGCAAAAATGATTTAGTTGATGATATCGTATACTACAAATTTCACCAAAGAGACATCGCTTGGTAGATTGGAAGCTACAAAATTTGATCTGAAATAGTCTAGAGAATTGGCAAAAGTTGAGACAACATTTAGTGCACAAAATAATTAACCTAGTTTAGCAAGGAACACAAAAGTGCAGGGAGACATTGCTAGTAGTAGAAAGTCCATTGAGGAAAAGAGGCAAGAGGGAGTAGCTCTTCTTGTGGAAAGAGAAAAAGATGGTAAGAATATCTTCAAATATTGGACATGTAATGAATCTAGTCGTTATGCATCTGAGTTTCCTAAAAGAAAAAGAAAATACAAGGGAAGGTTCAAGTCTAGAAGACCTAGAAATGTTTTATATGCTAATCAAGAAGAAGAAGAGGAATTTGATCATAACATGAGTGAAGATGAATTAGGGTTCATACCTATAAAGGAGGATGATCTTGATAGAGACATTAGAGAAGAAAGTGTGTTGATATCACAAGTTGAAAAGAAAGATTAGATCATTGATAATGGATGTTCACATCACATGACTGGTGATATGAGAAAATTTTTCAAATTTAGAAGTCATTATTGAGGAATTGTCAGAGTAGGGAAAAATGCAGCTTGTCACATTATAGAAATTGGATCGATCACACTTGATGAAAAAACATACACTGATGATGTTTATTTTGTTGATGGACTAAAACACAACTTTCTAAGTGTTGGATAGCTTATGGACAAAGGTTACCAATTGTAGTTTGGTAATGACACATGCATTACCAAGAATAAGGAAGGAAAACTACTTGGTACTCGCACAAGAACTAGAGGTAATGTATTTTAATTAAATTCTACTAAAATAACATGCTTGGTAGATAAGATTAACAGTAGTTGGTTATGGTATAGAAGATTTTGTCACATTAACTTTGATAACATTGTGAAGGCTAGAAATACACTTGCTATAAGAGATTTACCTTGTTGGAATTTACAAATGGGAAATATACTTCTGAGATGGGGGGATGAGTAAGAAGTATTGAACTTTAACCAATAAAGCATTTAAAATCAATTAAAACATGCACAAAACATATTGAAAATAACATGAAAGTAAAAGCACGCATGTAAACACTTGACACCAAATATGATCACCCATAAATCTTCCAAAATGAGAAGGTAAAACTAGGGTGGGGATGACACCTACAACTCTTACTATTGCAACAATAATGTAATTGGTAAAGGTTACAAAGTTTGACCATGAGCCATGGTATGCCCTGTGAAAGGCCTACCCTATTAAAGGCTTACAAAGGATGGTTAGATCCTACCTTGTTAAACGATTTTACACCCTGCTAGAAGTGTACTTGTTTGAAGGATTTTTAGAATATTCATTGGAATTTCACCCTGTTAAAGGATTTTGCAATGGTTGTTAAGCCAACCTAAGTCCATAGGATTTCATCTTGCTGATACAATTGTTAGAGAGTATAGTAGAATGATCTGACTAATTACAATCTGATATTGCTAAATTCAGATCCTTGTTTTGTCCAATATGATCCTTACTGATCTGATATGAAACTGCTATAGTGCTAATCCTCTATTCTGTTAATTGGTTCAACAATTCTATCCTTCTTCTAGGTCATCCTAAATGTTCTCTAATCAACTCACCCTTCTTCTCTTTCTATTCTTTGCTTACATGCATCAAAAATCAATCTCTCTATCTTATAAAATAATGGGGCTTCAGTCTCCTTATAAATATTTTGTGACTTAGGGTTAGGTATGAATCTACGACTAAGATTCAACCTTTTTTCCTCTTTACCATTCCATTTTTTTGATTGGTTGCATGTTGATTGCATAGATAATCAAATAGATTAAATCTTATCTCTAAGACTTTGAAATCTATCCATTAGCTAGCATGCAAATGGTTTAAAAAATTGTTTGTGCCTTCACAAACTCTGATGTAGGAGCATCCAGAGGTATAAGGGAAATCTCGTGTCATCCAAAAAATTGTACTTAGACTTAGTTTCTATTTCATATATTTTCATTTCTAGATACCCATTTGGGTCAAATAAAGGTTCCAACTCTCACAGTTCCACAATTAGTGTTCTGGGTTAGAGTTTTTAATCACCTTGGGATACATGTAAATGCTAGAAAAATAGGAGTATGTAATTGAGCATCATTTTGGTGAACTAGAGGGTATAAATTCATCAAATGATTGTCATTGTAATTCAGAGCATTCCAAAAAAAGAATCAGGTCAAAAGGCCCCACGGTTTGAAAGTTATCACAATTTTTCAATTTTTGGAGACATCATAAGAATGCTTCAAAGTTATATTAGGGGCATTAAATGACCTCAAATAGGGCCAAAAAATGGGAGATGAGTGCAACTAGTGTACAGGGATATAGAGCACTTTGAAAGCTTTTCAAAAATGTAAACAGTTTGTCAATCAAAGCTACGGTTCAAAAGTTATGCCTCTCGAAAGTTCGTTATGGTTTTTGTATTCTTCTAATTTTGTGCCGACTTCTAATGCGACTTCTAGAGCCTTCTATTTGGTTGATGGATTCCAACTAACACTTTCTAGAATGCATTCCTAATCCTTAACCCTCTAGGTTCTATTTAAGAACATTTCTGGCATTGTAAAAGGCAGTTTGGAGTGGAGTTTGAGAGAAGGTACTGGGAGGAGAATTTATCTCTAGATTTATGCTATTGTAAGCCCATAGGGCATGTTTTGAAGTCTATTTTCTCTATACTGAATGTATTAGCATATTTACACAGTTAAATTTTTTTCCCCTTTCCTGTTGTGTCCATTCTATGCTTGGGTTGTGTCCCCATCAAACTCTTATGCTAGTTCTGTGTTGCTCGACACTTATTGTAATTCTTTCTGACTCAGCACTTGAACTTTCTTGAAATCTATTATTCACTTGATACTTGAAATATCTCGACACTGTCTATTTTCTCAACACCTGAGAGACTCAACACTTACCATATTTTTGTCTGGCTCAGCACTCATTGTAACTTGACATCTAAATTATACTCAGCATATACTACTAGCTTAGCATGAACTTGGTAAATAACTTAAGTGTGTTGACACTCAATTATCAAAACCATTTTGAGACCAACAATCTCCCCCTTTGACATGAGTGACAAAAAGACTTAACTGTACATGATGAATTTTAATCTCCTCAAGTATAATGTATTTATAGTTTGGCATATATACAAAACTTCAAAATTGTTCAACATTTTGTAATAGAATATATATCCCAAAATTTTTTGTATCTCCCCCTGAGTTGATGTGCCTTTTTCTATATCCAAGATCCTTCTTGATTGGATTTTCCTCTTGTTGATACTCTTTTTTCTTTAGTCTAATACTCTTTACTTACTTGATGCATTCTGTTTCTTCTCTTTGTGTTGTTTGCTCCCCCTGTGTTTTTTCTTTTCTCTAATTGCTTTATCTCCCCTTTTGATATGTCTCCCCCTTGTAGATTTGTCTCTTCCTCTTATAATTTCTCCCCCTTTGTAAATATTTATCTGCCTTTTTGACACTTATGTCAAAAGGTCTTATACACTAATTGTGTACTTAGCCAAAAAGGCTTTATTTACTTCCATCACAATTTTTAGAGCAACATCCTAGTTTTCTATTGCTACATCCAGGGATTTGAGTTGAATTGTTGTCTCTACTGCAAGGTGAACTAAGCCATCTAAAGTTGAATGATTTTGATCTTTCTTCAATATTGTTTTAGCATAGGCTAGTTCCTTTTGGAGAATTTACATGTGGGGGGTCAGGGAAGCTTGTATTTGGACCATTTTGGCTCTTGTATTAGCCTCTTCTGTTGTTAATACAACTATTTCCCTTTGTGTGTGGAGCATTGTGTTGAAGTGCTTCTTACTTTGACCTAGATTTTGTGGCATTTGTATGCCAGATAAATTTAGTTTTCCTTCCAAACTCAGTATCCTCTAGCTTGTTTCTTGTGTGAAGATTGTGGGTTCACACAATTTAGTGTACAGTGAGAATATATTCTCAAGTACCTTCATTTTTTAAATTTTATTAGCCAGATCCACTTGAGATAGTGCTATTTCACTAGATATGTTTTCATTTACCTTGGCTTGAAACTTCTTCTCAAATCATTCCTTTAGTTTTACATTGTATCCAGGTCTTCATTTGTCTCTTGGTTCACTATTTTTGATAGTTGCTCCAATATGAGCTTTGTTTCATTAGATGTTTGGATGATGTTTGGATGTTGAAGACATCTAAAAATATGTCCTTAATCTCATGAAGTGCTTACTTTTGTTTATAATCATTTTTGAGTATCACTTCCTTCTTCTTTCTTTCCAATGCCTCCTACATAATATTGATTTTTTCAAGGTTCATGGTTGCATAATCATATTTTGGTATAATAATTTCCTCATCTAATGTAGGGTCTCCATAGTGAAGTACACTTGCAACCTTTGTTGAGCTTTAGCCTAGTGCAAAAATTTGGTGTGGCATAGCATCAGTGCTTGGCTTCTAAAGGACTCTTGTAGGAGTGCTAGTAGTTGGTAAGTTAACCAATGTCTAAATGGCTTCCTACTCATTTTCCTTTTGAATGTTCTTGTCTTCTTTTGATTTCTCTTGATCAATTACCATTATTTGTGGTGCACCTTATGTTTGTGTAGTATATATAAAGGCATCTATTTGTCCTACTTGTTCCTTTCTGGTTTTTTCTACAGTCTTGGTCTATTGTTCAATCATAACAACTTTAACTGTGGCATCAACCTTGATTGATGTATCTTCTAATTTTTTTTCTTGTGGTTGACCATTAGTAGCTATAGGGGTGGTAGAAGGTGGTTCTTGTGGATTCACCTTATCCCTAGTTATGTTAGCTACTACTTTTTGTAACTCATCTACATTGACCAACACTAGGTTATTATACAATTGGGCTTGTTGTGTTGATTAGTCAAGGATCTTCTTTAGATCCTCTACAGTGAATGGGTTGATGTTTTGAGCTGAATTGTCAAAGACATCCTTCACTATTACTATGCCTATAGGTGTAGTTGTGTCATGAGGAGGGCTTAATGGTGGCAATTGTGTGTCTTGCACACTCTATTTATTTCCCTACTCCTCAACTGTTGCCGTTGCATCTTTCTTTTGTGCCTCCTCCTCTATTGTATCTACCTTATCTTTCTCTATTTCCTCTTCCTTATCCTCCTCCTCTTCTTTATTATTTCTTCCCTCAAAGGTATCCTCCTCTCCTTCCTTGACAGTTGTCAAGCCAAAAATAAACTTCCACATTTGGTGGATTTATCAACAACATCTTCAATGTTGTTTTGAAGAATACTAAATGCCCTGTATTTGGGAAAAAATTATTTCCATGTTTCTTATTGGCCTTGGTAGTCTATCCCCTTGTTAGCTCTGGCATTACTTTAGCTAGGGTAGATTCCCTTATTTATTTCTCCATATTTAGGCAACAATGCCATTTATTCTCAACAATTGAATATAAATATTTGGTTATTGCATTATCAAATTCAAGAGGGGTATTCTTGAATTTTTCCATCATGGCATATATTGATTCTTCAACCTTATTTTGATCTCCTTTATTTAATTTATTAAATTCAATATTCTTCAAACTAGTTCAGTTTGCATTTTCTTTGACATTATCACCAATATTTTTCAAATCAAACTTGGAAGCATGACTTATGACTCTAAATTGGCTTGTCTTTTGTTTCGGTCCTTTCATCATTAGAATCTAGTTGTGCAACATATCTTCTTCTTAATTTCTTCTACATAGGACCTTTTTGTTCAATTTCTTTCTTTTTCTCTTTCACTTGCTTCTTAGCCTTTTGAGTTGTGGCCCTTTTAATGGCTCTTGTGGCTAGAGCAGTAGGCTTTGCAGGGCTTGGTTTGATAGTTTTCTTACCCTTTGGCTAAACAATAGTCTGTTTCTTAGCCTTTCTTTTCTTGGGCTCAGGCTTGGCTGGTGCTTCCTTAGCTTTTTCCTCCTTAGCACCTTCTTCTTTGGCATCTTCACCCATTCCTTGGTTAAGGGCAAGAGGTCCCTAGCCTTGCACTTCTTCTTCTTCATCTTCCTCTTCATCATTCCTTCAGCTCCTTCACCAAATTTAGCCTTTATTTTTCTAACCAACTTATCTTTCTTTTTTAGAATTTATGTTGTCTTTAACTCCATTTCCACCTTTGACTTGACAACATCATAAGTGCCAATTTTTTTTTCTGCTTTATCAACTTCTTTTGCAAGCAATGCAGTGATAGCTGTAGATGCTTCATCTATGTTGATTTCATAATCGAATGGCTTGAGCCATCTAACTCTTGGCACTGTAGCCTAGATGTATGTATAATCACTATCAAGTAAGAAGTAGATGTCATTGTAATATTGTTCTACCATGGAAACATGGATTCTTAGCCTCTATTTCATTGAATTCTTGACATCTTCAAAATAACTAGTAATGATTAACTCAAAATTATCTCCCATTTTCTATATATACTCATTTATTTGCATAGCCATAGACCTATTGGTCTTCCATCATATCTTTCCAAAAGAAGGGAATTCATTTTGAACATAGAAAAATATACATATTAATATGGAACTAAACTTACATTGAGTGCTCTTGGATCTCCTTATTGCTCCTAAGTTTTCCATTATTTGCTACAATTGTAGTTCTGCCAAATCATACGTATGATCTTTATTAACAATCTTGTGCCCTATATCAATTTCAATACATGGAATGCTATTCAATTAGCTCAATTGATAGAATTTGTGAGATGTGACCCTTACTACAAATTCAATAAGTGGATCCTTAATAGTTTCAATGGTCATTCCTCTCTTATTCCAATGTGCTGTTGTATTTTTCTCAATTACTTCTTTTGAATCACTCCTTAGGGTCTTGGGCCAATCTAGGGTTAGAAATCCTATAACCATATGTATAATTCTTTTGGATAGTATGATGGGTCCTCCTTCTATCCATAGACATCCATCATGGATTCTACTTAAAATGATTCTAATCCATTCTATTTTGAAAATGGTGGGGAAATCTAGGGCACTCGTTAGTCCCTTTCTTTCCACGATTTTGAATTCTTCTTTCAATACTCCATTTTCACAAAACTTGTCATGGCAGATTTCCATGTTTCCTATTCCTCCAACCTTGCAATTATAACATTCCTCACATCCTGTATCATGACCTTGGGTAGAATAATTGATAATGTGCTTGATGGGCCATTCTTGTATGCAATCTCTAGAATAGCCCTAAAATGTGGTTGCTTTACCTTATTACTAACAAATTGAACTTCAAAAGGTTCCTTGTCATTGGGATTCTTAGATCTAGAAGCCATCTCATAAACTAGGGTTTTAAGAATTTTAAAACTACGTAACTCGACACTCAAAGAATACCTTTAGATCAATGAAACAATGCTTGACTATCACTAGAATCCATGCAAATGCTTTGTTCTTGTTTGCAAATCACTTCTTCACTCTACTTGCTCTTCCTCTATGTTTGTAATGATAAAAATGGGCAAAAAGATGCCTTATACCCTTTCAAAATACAACATTTAATGTATGGTGCTTATACAACTATAAACTCAACTTCTATGCATTTTTTGTTTCACTTAGCATCAGTTGATTTTCCCATCAGTCGACAGCTATTAGAATTATCCTTATTCAGCAACAACTACTCACTTGGCTTTGATAGGCTTTTGATAACAACTCGAAACATACTAGAATTTTACTTGGCATTTGAAGGAAACTTTTCACACTTGGTAGCAAGATGAAAACTTAAGGATTTGACCTTGCATCTTTATTCATGCTAATTTATTCTTTTCATTAACTTATCTAAGAATTGATGTATGATAAGGCATTTTAATATCAATCCCACATACCTCCTTTTTCTTAGTTTGATGAGGTGTGACCACTTGACCTATTAGGTGAAGTGATCCCTCCATTTGATGTGCTACTTTCATCTCTTCTCTTCCATGTCTTATTCATCTCTCATCTGATGTGTTCAACATCTATTTTCCCTTTTCTTTTGTTGAACTCAGAATTGGGTGCCTTTGACCTTGTTGGACAATACTTGCTAATATGACTAATCTTCAAATAGCTAAAGCATGTGGTTTGACTTAACCACCTATTGTAGTTTCCACTAAAGTGTGTTCTTATGTAGTTCTTATGGATGTGTCCATACTCTTGATAGTAGTGACAACTCTGCCTAGTATTGTAGTCCCAATTGTAGAAGTGTCCATGAATTCTTGCCTTTGCTAGTTTATTTGGTGACTACATAGGCTTAGATCTATATTTGAAGGCTCTGTGTCCATACTTTTTGCAGTTGTAGCAGTGACCTTCAAATCTTGGTGCATGCATGTTTCTTGTCTTGCATTCATGTGCCTAATGACCTTTCTTATTGCACCTATGACAATGGCCCATGCTTTTAGGTTTGTCATGCTAATTTTCATTCTTGCTCCTACACACATTAGCATTATGTCCTTTCATACCACAAAAAAGAAAAGTGGCTTTGGAATTCTTACCCTTGTCATTCCTTTATTCAGTAGTCTTGGATGATTCTCCTTCTTTAGTGCTCATATAGCCTAGTCCTGATGTGTCATTATTGGATTTAGGGGATTTTAGTAGTTGCTCAAAGTACTTGATATCTTCATTTTGTTTGTTGAAGCTTTTAGCTCTCTCTCTCTCTCTCTCTCTCTCTCTCTCTCTCTCTCTCTCTCTCTCATCTTAGATCATTTTGTAGTTGTTCATTTTACAACTTTAGTGTGGAGATCTCAATATCTTTGACATTTAGCTCATGATGAGAATTCATCATCCAACTTAGGGTATCCAATTACATGTTAGAGATTCTGGCAAGCTCAATTCACTTCTCTTCTAGTCTATTGGCTAAGTTCCTCTTTCCATCTTCTATCATGACCTTATCTTCACTGGCTCTTTTTTTTTGTTTGGTCACTTCACATAGCATCATGCCTTGTGATTCTTGCTCAATCTTGAGATTTTTGATCTCTTCTACTCAAGCTCTATTCTTCTCCATTAGATTTGCTATTGCTGCATCAAAATCATTTGAATCTCCATTGGCAAAGAACTTGGTGGTGTCAATCTCTTTGTACCGAGTGTCATTTTTTGCAATGGGAATGTCTTTCCTTCTCTTTAAGGATTTTCTCAACTCTTCTCTAGCTTCTTCCAATGAGTGTAGAATGAGCTAGATCTCAATTCCTTAGTTCTCTATAATCTTTCCTAGTTTGTAGAATTCTGTCTCTAGATCTTTTCTCCAAGTTGTAAGGCTTCTCCTAATGAGAACTTAGCTTTGATACCAATTGTTGGAATTTACAAAAGGGAAATATAATTCTAAGAGGGGGAGTGAATTAAAAGAATCGAACTTTAACCAATATTTTTTTTAACATCAATTAATACATGCAAAAAACATATTGAAAATAACATGAAAGTAAAACCATGCACTTGACACTAGATATGATCACCCAGAAACCCTCCAAAATGAGAAGGTAAAATTGGGGTGGAGATGACACCTACAACTCTTACTACTGCAGCAATAATGTAACTGGTGGGTATGTGCAAGATCATGGTGTACCAAACTATGGCCTTAAGTGGCAGTGAAAAATCAACAAATCAGGTTTATGTCAACTTGACACATAATTTTGAAGTGGTTATGGAATTTATATCAAAAAATTGTAAGAAAATAATTTGTAGAAAATTGAATGTAGTTTCTAAACTACTAGGCCTTATCAGGAGAAAAAAATAATTGATTGGTCAAAAGTTTGAATTTTAATGCAGTACTAAGAAAATTTCAGGGCGAAAATAAAAAGTAGGTGTATGTCTGACCACCTTAATCAAAATCAAATCATAATATTTTTTTAATATAATTATAGATATGAAAACTAGACTCATGCCCGGATGTGACACATATTTTTTGATATTTTTATTCCAAATAAATAATTAAATATGAATTTTCTACCAAAACTTTTTAGGATTAAAAAAAGTCCCGTGTCTGACCACCCTAACTAATAGAAAATTTGATCAAATTTTTATTTTTTTTATTTTTTTCTTATACTAGGCGAAGTATAGAATGTGACGCAACTTTTAGATTTAAAAAATATTATACCTTTTGAAAGTTATAGCTATTTTTCATTCAGTATGTCAATCAACACTTTACAATAATCTTCATTGATAATTAACTAATAAATACTTATCGAACTCAAAATTTGACAGAAATTATATTGATGGAATCTAGAGAGCGATATTAAAAAACCCATTTCGTTTCATTCAATTTCGATCAAAATAACATTGTCAGACGGCTACCCGAAGTCTGAGTATCACTAAAACTCTCTATAAACACGTCTTTGGGGTTGACCGGGCAGGCTTGGTAAACACCAAGCCTGATCGGATATCTGATTTGACATCGGATATCCGATATGGCTCGGTAGTCAAATTCCAAAAATCTTCAAATTTTGGAGGGAAATTCGATTTAAACGTTCTAATTTTTTATTTTTAAATTATTTCACTTATATTAATATGTAAAGGCATATTTTAATATATTATATATATATATAATAACGTAATGTAAACATACAAGATATAATCTAGTAATATATAATAATATCTTATGTTAATCTTATTACAATCTATAAATATAATATATATTATTATTATTTTTACTAAATATAATAACGTAATTTATATATATAAAATACTTATTATATATTATTATATTAATATGTATGTTATTAATATATACAATAACATAATATTTTCATTAAATGTAATATGTATTATATATTATTATATTAATATGTATAATAATATAATATTTATATAACAACGTAATATTTTTATTAAATATAATATATATTATAAATATTATTATATTAATATGTATGTTATTAATATATTTATATAATAACGTAATATTTTCATTAAATATAATAATGTAATATGTATATGTATATATATATATTATTATATTGATATGTATATTATTAATATATAAGAGTCAAAGGGGGTCATAGGGTGACCTATAACCCTCTTTGACCCATTAAACGACGATATATGTCTTTAGGGGTCCAAGGACCCCTAGGGACATATGTCATCCTTTAATGGGTCAAAGGGGGTCCCTTTGACTCATTAAATGATGACATATGTCCCTAGGACCCCCAGGGACATAGCTGAATCATTCATATCAGTCAAAGGGGGTCATAGGGTGACCTATGACCCCCTTTGACCCATTAAACAACGACATATGTCTCTAGGGGTCCTAGGACCCCTAGGGACATATTCGAATGGGTATTATGGGTCAAAGGGGGTCATAGGGTGACCTATGACCCTCTTTGACCCATTAAACAATGACATATGTCCCTAGGGATCCTAGGACCCCTAGGGACATAGTCGAATCGTTCATATGGGTCAAAGGGGGTCATAGGGTGACCTATGACCCCCTTTGACCCATTAAATGATGACATATGTCCCTAGGGGTCCTAGGACCCCTAGGGACATAGTCGAATCATTCATATGGGTCAAAGGGGGTCATAGGGTGACCTATGACCCCCTTTGACCCATTAAACGATGACATATGTCCCTAGGGGTCCTAGGACCTCTAGGGACATATTCGAATGGGTAATATGGGTCAAAGGGGGTCATAGGGTGACCTATGACCCTCTTTGACCCATTACACGATGACATATGTCCCTAGGGGTCCTAGGACCCCTAGGGACATATTCCAATCGTTCATATGGGTCAAACCCTATGACCCTCTTTGACCCATTAAACGACGATATATGTCTCTAGGGGTCCTAGGACCCCTAGGAACATATTTGAATGGGTAATATGGGTCAAAGGGGGTCATAGGGTGACCTATGACCCTCTCTGACTCATTAAACGATGACATATTTCTCTAGGGGTCCTTGGAACCCTAGGAACATATTTGAATTGTTCATATGGGTCAAAGGGGGTCATAGGGTGACCTATGACCCCCTTTGACCCATTAAATGATGACATATGTCCCTAGGGGTCCTAGGACCCCTAGGGACATATTCGAATGGATAATATGGGTCAAATGGGGTCATAGGGTAACCTATGACCCTCTATGACCCATTAAACGACGACATATGTCCCTAGGGGTCCTCAGACCCCTAGGGACATATTCGAATCGTTCATATGGGTCAAAGAGGGTCGTAGGGTGACCTATGACCCTCTTTGACCCATTAAACGATGACATATGTCCCTAGGGGTCCTCGGACCCCTAGGGACATATTCGAATCATTCATATGGGTCAAAAGGGGTCATAGGGTGACCTATGACCCCTTTTGACCCATTAAATGATGACATTTGTCTCTAGGGGTCCTAGGACCCCTAGGGACATATTCGAATGGGTATTATGGGTCAAAAGGGGTCATAGGGTGACCTATGACCCTCTTTGACCCATTAAACGATGACATATGTCCCTAGGGGTCCTTGGACCCCAAGAGACATATTAGAATGGGTAATATGGGTCAAAGTGGGTCATAGGGTGACCTATGACCCTCTTTGACCCATTAAACGATGACATATGTCCCTAGGGGTCCTAGGACCCTAGGGACATATTCGAATTGTTCATATGGGTCAAAGGGGGTCATAGGGTGACCTATGACCCCCTTTGACCCATTAAACGACAACATATGTCCCTAGGGGTCCTAGGACCCCTAAGGACATATTCGAATGGGTAATATGGGTCAAATGGGGTCATAGGGTGACCTATGACCCTCTTGACCTATTAAACGACGATATATGTCTTTAGGGGTCCTAGGACCCCTAGGGACATATTCGAATGGGTAATATGGGTCAAAGGGGGTCATAGGGTGACCTATGACCCTCTTTGACCTATTAAACGACGACATATGTCCCTAGGGGTCCTCGGACCCCAAGGGATATATTCGAATGGGTAATATGGGTCAAAGGGGGTCATAGGTCACCCTATGACCCTCTTTGACCCATTAAATGACGACATATGTCCCTAGGGGTCCTAGGACCCTAGGGACATATTCGAATCGTTCATATGCGTCAAAGGGGGTCATAGGGTGACCTATGACCCCCTTTGACTCATTAAACGACGACATATGTCCCTAGGGGTCCTAGGACCCCTAGGGACATATTTGAATCGTTCATATGAGTCAAAGGGGGTTGTAGGGTGACCTATGACCCCCTTTGACCCATTAAACGATGACATATGTCTCTAGGGGTCCTAGGACCCCTAGGGACATATTCGAATGGGTAATATGGGTCAAATGGGGTCATAGGGTAACCTATGACCCTCTTTGACCCATTAAATGATGACATGTCTCTAGGGGTCCTAGGACCCCTAAGGACATATTCGAATCATTCATATGGGTCAAAGGGGGTCATAGGGTGACCTATGACCCTCTTTGACCCATTAAACGACGACATATGTCCCTAGGGGTCCTAGGACCCCTAGAGACATATTCGAATGGGTAATATGGGTCAAAGGGGGCCATAGGGTGACCTATGACTCTCTTTGACCCATTAAACGAAGACATATGTCCCTAGGGGTCCTAGAACCCTAGGGACATATTCGAATGGTTCATTTGGGTCAAAGGGGGTCATAGTGTGACCTATGACCCCCTTTGACCCATTAAACGATGACATATGTCCCGAGGGGTCTTAGGACCCCTAGGGACATATTTGAATCGTTCATATGAGTCAAAGGGGGTCATAGGGTGACCTATGACCCCCTTTGATCCATTAAACGACGACATATGTCCCTAGGGGTCCTAGGACCCTAGGTACATATTTGAATGGTTCATATGGGTCAAAGGGGGTCATAGGTCCCTTTGACCCATTAAACGATGACATATGTCCCTAGGGGTCCTAGGACCCCTAGGGACATATTTGAATCGTTCATATGAGTCAAAGGGGGTCATAGGGTGACCTATGACCCCCTTTGACCCATTAAACGACGACATATGTCCCTAGGGGTCCTAGGACCCCTAGGGACATATTCGAATGGGTAATATGGGTCAAATGGGGTCATAGGGTAACCTATGACCCTCTTTGACCCATTAAATGACAACATATGTCTCTAGGGGTCCTAGGACCCCTAGGGACATATTCGAATCATTCATATGGGTCAAAGGGGGTCATAGGGTGACCTATGACCCTCTTGACCCATTAAACGATGATATATGTCTCTAGGGGTCCTCGGATCGTTAGAGACATATTCGAATGGGTAATATGGGTCAAAGGGGGTCATAGGGTGACCTATGACCCTCTTTGACCCATTAAACGATGACATATGTCCCTAAGGATCCTAGGACCCCTAGGGACATGTTCGAATGGGTAATATGGGTCAAATGGGGTCATAGGGTAACCTATGACCCTCTTTGACCCATTAAATGATGACATATGTCTCTAGGGGTCTTAGGACCCCTAGGGACATATTCGAATCGTTCATATGGGTCAAAGGGGGTCATAGGATGACTTATGACCCTCTTGACGCATTAAATGACGATATATGTCTCTAGGGGTCCTAGGACCCCTAGGGACATATTCGAATGGGTAATATGGGTCAAAGGGGGTCATAGGTCACCCTATGACCCTCTTTGACCCATTAAACGACGACATATGTCCCTAGGGGTCCTTGGACCCCAAGGGACATATTCGAATGGGTAATATGGGTCAAAGGGGGTCATAGGGTGACCTATGACCCTCTTTGACCCATTAAATGATGACATATGTCCCTAGGGGTCCTAGGACCCCTAGGGACATATTTGAATCGTTCATATGAGTCAAAGGGGGTCATAGGGTGACCTATGACCCCCTTTGACCCATTAAATGATGACCCTCTTTGTATTATATATTATTATATTAATATGTATAATAATATAATATATATATATATATATAACAACGTAATATTTTTATTAAATATAATATATATTATAAATATCATTATATTAATATATATGTTATTAATATATCTATATAATAACGTAATATTTTAGGATATATAACGTAATATTTTAGGATATACTATTTATACTATTTTAGGATAATAATTATAATATAAATAAACACTAAATATTAATATTATTATATGTATAGTAATAATAATAATACTATTATAGCTATAATAATAATATATATTAATACTATATATTGTAGCTTAATATAAATAAACACTATATATTTACACTATTATATCTATATTAATAATATTAATACTATTATAGGTATAATAATAATATTGATACTATAGGTATATTAATACTATTTTATATTAATATTATTGATATTTTATACTAATACTAATATACTATTAACTTAGTTATAAATTAAAGTCGTTTGCCTCCAAATATTTTCATAATATTAATATTATTGTGGCAAAGGAGGGAAACCTTAGCAAGTTTTCCCCCCAAAAGTCCTTTTCCTATATCGGATATATCGGATATCCGATCCTAGATCGGATATCCAATCTATTATCAGATATCCGATTATACTGGCATCAATTTCAAATATTTGACTGTCCCTACAGACCCGACAACATTACTTTTTTACCTCTTTTTTCATGGGATTTGTAAAAAGTCATGTTTTGGAGCCCAACCAATTGAAAAGAATTCAAAAATATAACCTTAGGTGTTCGAATTTGTCATCTGAATGGGGAGCAGCAGTCATCGAAAGAATAAACATAAAAAGAAGATATCCAATGAAGACGTTGCAACATATAGGGAAAAGGAAAAAATGAAACACCGAAAAAAAAGACAAGGTATGCTAAATAAGGTATGAAACTACTTTGATCTTGAAGACATAGAGGCAGATAAGAAGGTAAAAGTAGCAACAACAAGACTGAGAGGAACATCACTCACTTGGTGGACTAGTGTTCAGAATGAGAGAGAGGAAAGGTGGTGCAGGGCACCTAACCTATGTGGCAGGGGGGAACAAGTATCTCTGTTGCCGGACACCTTGCCACTCCATGAAAGCGAGGATTCAAGTAGATTAGGAAGTTGGAATAAAGGTTTGGTCCATATTTTACAAGTTGGTCTATGTTTTGTAATAAAGGCACATGTAAGGCCCACAAGCATTTTGGTGTGGTTATAAACCAAGTGACTCCATGGGACCAAAAGGCCTTAGAATAGGGTATTTAGAGTCTAAACAGTATTAGCAAAAAGTGGTTGTTTGTTTGTTTTATGGTTGGGAACGCCTATATGGTTGTTCTAATGGTCATGTAGACCTTTATATATGTCATATGTGATCTCAGTTGAAAGGGGGAGATTAGAGTGTACGGTGGTTTGGAGAAAAAATAATAAAAACTTCAATTTTCTAGAAATTTACTTAGTTGCATTTAATAAATCCATATGACCAATTTTGAGTCAATGGAATAGTTTAGAAAGTTAGGGAATGCATAAAAACTATAGTTTGAAATTTGAATTTCAAATTCAAACGGTCATATTAGTTTTGGAGGGAAAGTAGTAATTTGGTATTTGTTTGATTAAATAAACCTTTCTGGTTGGACAGGTGCATATAAGCCTATTTAAGTTGTAATGAACATATGCAAGACATGAATCATTATTGGTACGGAAAAAATCATAGAAATTGTATAGAACAACAATCATACTTTCCTCTGCATCAATTAAAAAAATAAAAAATAAATGATACTTATACATACAATGGGGCTCTCTGTGCGAATGAAAATCCCTAATGATCTAGGATGCTGAATCTGTACAGGCTCATCGCCAGTAGCCACACCCTATATATAATAAATAATGTAATTAAATGAGATTACCACAAACATTTTACAAGAATGCATCAATATTTAATCAATTAGAAAACATCTAATTACCTTTCCTTTGTCAATGCATGCTGGCTCACCCCCTGCACTTTGTCCCCCCAGGGCAGGTGGTATCTGCAAGATAAAAGAAAGATTAGCAACCATATATGCTACAATATCAAATAGAAAAAAGAAATGCGAACACAACATAATGTACCATAGATGTCTCAAGGCCAAATGAAATGGCTGAGAGTGTAGCATCATCTATCTATCTGAGCTCCTCCTCGGTCATCAACTAAACATGAATGAAGATCACATACATGTAAAAGTCAGTATGGCTTAAAAATTAAAATTACTCTATTATAAAAATTAACTTTAAATCACATATGTCATAACAAGAAAATGTATACACGTACCGACACCGAAGGAGTCCATGCCTCTACATTCCCCTCCTCTCTCGCATCAGGGTCTGTAGCCTCTGCACGTGCGTCTGGTGTATCCTCGTCTAATAAAAAATGATACTCAGGAAGATCACCTATGGGACCCAGGCAAATATTCTTGCATGTAATGCAAGTGTGAGGCACACAAACGTGTGATGAGCTAGCCGATGATGAACTGGCACCAACATCATCAACACGAGGAGGCAAGACTGACCTAGCCTAAGATATCATTAGGCTACTCAGCCTATGAATGGCTCTAATGGTCTGAGAGCTAGCCTCTGCCATAATATCTAGATGTTGCACTCGAGGAGGGGGGGGAGATATCAGGGGGGGGGGACAAAAGTGCCAAGTTTCTTCCGCTGGGAAGAGGGTCTATCCTGAGGAGCTCCTAGTCCTAAGCCCATGTTGGGCTTCATGCTCCAATAGTTCACTTTAAGTTTCAACACAAATTCTGCATATAATTTTTTAAGGAAATAAAATGGTATGTCTAAATTTCCATGTGGAGGGATATCAAAGATCATCCACCAACAGTCCCAAAAATTTGCACGTATGGCGTCATTTGTGCACCATTTAATCGATAGTTTGGTTTTTTTTTGGGTCAACTGGTATACCCATTTTTGGGTTAACAAAAAGGCTTGCCAAATCGTCTTTGGTTATGTTGAGGGCTGCAACCTCATCATAATCCAAACCATCATCAAACATCTGGTGCATTTCATCACGCCAACGAAGAGCGGCATTTTGTTGGTTTGTAAGAGTTTCAATGTTATCCACTATGGTGTTTAACGTGGATAACATAGGAGCCAGTGCAGGTACATTATTGTATGTTCTATGCAAACCTCTCAATTCAGTGAGATTTTCATTTATCAAATCCTCGATTCGAGGAGGGTTTTGAGGAGGTAGAGGATCATTTGGTGGACGGTTTTTTGGGGATATTGGATCGTTTGGTGGTGGGTTGCGAGGAATATTATTCCCTGCCTCAGTGTCATCATTTTGATTAGCCATTCCTATTGAATTGCAAAATGTAATATATATTAAAAAAAAATCTAAATTTTAACCATTTTTGTCAAAAAAATCCTAGATTCAACTAAAACAAACAAAATCTTGTTAAAATCTATTAAATTTAGGTTAAAAATGAGTCAGGGGGGGGGGGGGAACATACTTGATATCTAATATCCGATTTGCTATCTGATATCCGATTTATTATCTGATATCCGATCTGACTGGCCCAAATTCGCGTGAAAATAAGGGCCGCGGGTCTGTGATTTTGTGTTTAATCCATGCACAGGTATCGGATATCCGATATTATATCGGATATCCGATATTATAATATATATAATATAACATATATATTACATTTTATATATTTTTATATTATATTTTATATTTATTATATTAATTTACTATATATTATAATATAAAATATTATTATTATACTATATTATTATAATTTATAATATATTATACTTTTTTCTTATATATTATATTATAAGATATTACTTTTTATTATTATATTATATTATATATTATATTATATTACATTACTATATATTATAATATATTAAATATTATATTATATTATTATAATATAATATGTTATTATAATATTATTATTATAGTATAATATTATACGATTATAATATAATAATAATATTATTATTATATTATAGTATAATAATTATTATAATAATAATATTATTATATTATATTATAATAATAATTATAATAATATTATTATATTATAGTATAATAATTATTATAATAATAATATTATTATATTATATTATAATAATAATTATAATAATATTATTATATTATAGTATAATAATTATTATAATAATAATATTATTATATTATAGTATAATAATAATTATAATAATATTATTATATTATAGTATAATAATTATTATAATAATAATATTAAATAATAATAATATTATTATAATATAATAGTATGATATATTATTTTATATTATTATTATTATTTTATATCAATAATAATAATATTAAATAATATATCATACTATTATATGATTTTAATTATTAGTCGGATATTGGATTTAAAATCAGATATCCGATATGATATCGGATATCTGATAAGGCTTGGCTTAACCTTCCAGGTTTGGTTCCTGCATAGGTAAAAAAAAGTCAGAGCGGATTTTGAAGCGCTTTTAGGCGTCTTCAAACTCTTTTTTTTCACATCACCACTTTTTGGCACACCATGATCCTGCACATACCTTGGTTAAGGTTACAAAGTTTGACCATGAGCCATGGTCTACCCTATGAAAGGCTTGCCTTGTTAAAGGATTACAGAGGATGGTTAGATCCTACCCTATTAAAGGATTTTACACCCTACTAGAAGTGTACCTATTTGAAGGATTTTTAGAATATTCACTTGGAATGTCACCCTGTTAGAGGATTTTACAATGGCTATTAAGCCAACCTGAGTCCATAGGATTTCATCTTGCTGATACAATTATTAGAGAGTATAGTAGAATGTTTGATCTAACTACTTACAATCTAACATTGTTGAATTCAGATCCTTGTTTTATCCGATTTGATCCTTACTGATTTGATATGAAACTATTGTAGTGCTAATCCTTTGTTCTGTGAAATTGTCCTTCTTCTAAGTCACCCTGCAATGTTCTCTGATCAATTCACCCCTTTTCTCCTTCTATTATTCACTCACATGCATCAAAATTAAATCTCTCTATCTTGTAGAATTATGGGGCTTCGGTCTCCTTATAAAGATTTCATGACTTATTGTTAGGTATGAATCTATGAGTGAGATTCAACCTTTTTGCCTCTTTACCATTCCATTTTCTGATTGATTACAGACTGAGATTTTTGTATTGAGGACATCACATTATGTATCTGCTTATGTGCAATTACTAGCATACACTACAATATGTATTTTATGGGCAAGTGCACAGAACTAGAATCAACATTGTACAAAAGATATTGATGATTTACAGAGAACTAGAGCAAAATAGAGAATTGGGAAAATAGTTTCTATTATATGATTGATATAGCACATTGTATTTGGAATTAAGGGTTGTGTAGTTAACTAGAGGAAATATACTAACCACTAATGATTTTAGCAAGTGTTCATGTATGGAAGTCACATGAGTGAAAGTTTCTATATAACTATGAGCTGACAACATTAATTAAATGTGTATTTCATTTAATTAACTTATAATAATGTATGGAGCTGACTCAAGGAATTAATATCGAGTGTGGTATAAAAGAAAGATATTTTTCAAGTTTTACATATCATTATTAAGTTCGAGAAGCAGAGAAGAACTTGCAAATTGTGAGGGAGAGGAACATAGTAATCTACTAATGTGTGTAAGTGACCTCAAGGGTTACTACTGTTGGGTTTAGAGTTCCAGATTTGATTGCATGATCTCAAGAAGTTTGATGTACTGGATAGAGGAAGAACTGAAAGATTGCCTCACCCTTATTATTCTAAAAGGAATAGTACTGAGATCAATTAGATAGTGGGTTCATTGATTCGTTGATCTAATCCTAAAGCTATTTGTATAGTGGGTTCAATAGCCTTCTACAACTTCTAATAGGGTTGGAATTTTCTAACAAGGATTCAAAGTCTCCTAACAAAGACTCTTTGTACTAAGTATTGTAAAAAACTCGTAACAGGGTCCATCCTCTAACAAGAAATATTCAAATTAGTACATTATTTTGTGGGCATCATTCCCACCGAGCTTTTCCCTCTAATTAAGGGTTTCCCTAGTCAACATATCTAGTGTAATTGTGTATGCACATCTCTTTATGATTGTTGTTTACTTTGGTTGTATGATTAAGAATTGTTTAAGATTCATAACTAATTCACCCCCCTCTTAGTTATATTGGTGGACTACTATTTCTAACATACTATACTTAGCTTCTATTTTTAGCATAATTGTTTTTACATGCATGTAACTGTACTATACTTAGCTTTCTATTTTTAGCATAATTATTTTCACATGCATGTAACCATACTATACTTAGTTTCTATTTTTAGTATATTTGTTTTCACATGCATGCATAAGTTCAGTTAAAACATGCTTTCCTCTCAATTGATCTTTTTCTTTTTCCAATAATCTTTTTGATTAAATTATTTTAGATATAAGAATAATATTTATCTATATTTAGAAAATTCATAATAATCTCATGATTCTAATGAAAAATTTAAAGTTGAAACCCTAACTGTTCAATTTATTATTTTCTTCCAAATTTCCATAATCAAATATTCCCTATATTATGTAAAAGGGTTTTAAAAGAATACAATCATAATAATTTTCTACAAATTTTTCATAAATTTCCTTAGTCAAGTTTTCTTGATTAATAAGTTTTCCTTTTCAAAATATACAACATAATTCCTTATTCAACAATCAATACAATCAATTAATAAGAAATATGCAAACACCTAGGAAGACACGAAGTAGATAGATCTTTCAATAAAATTCTACAATGGGTTTTCAAACCCTACTTCAAAACCGCATCTAAAATCTGAGGCAATCTGTGAATGAATACAAATCTTGACCCCCTAAAACTTTCATCAATTCTTTTGATCCAATTCCAAATTCTGCTCCCCAAAACCTTTGTGTGTAGAAATGAGTTTGAATATCTTAATAAAGAGTTTAACTCTATCTAGGATTTCTAGTTTTTTGAACATGAAAATACCTCTACTTAAAATTAACTTTTATTATTTAATCCTTTCATGCATACACTTAAAGAACTTTTTAATTAAAATATTCTTTTATATATTTTTTCCTCTAGTTTATTAATTAATGCAAGCACTAATTAAAGCATAGTTTACTATTTAAATTAATAATAGTAATCAAAGCTCATAGTTTAAATGCAACTCTAATTTAATTATTATTAAATAAATAATTATAATAAAGCAATATTAAATCTTTAATATTTTAATATTTTAATTCTTTTTTTGTCCAACTTCTTAAATTGGACTTTTAAATTAAATCTTTTAAGCTGAAGTACATATTTAATTAATTAAATATCATCATATTCTAATTTTTGTTTAACCAATTTTCTAAATTTAGACTTTTAAATTTAAGCACATATTTAATTAATTTTTAAATTAATTAAACATTCATGCTTTAATATTTTCATTTTAATCAAATAATATTTAGTAATTCTCAATATTATATGATTAACCAAAATATTATAATTAAATCATTTTTTAAATAAATCACATAGGCAAATCCACACAAAAGCAACATTACCAAAATAGACCAAAGCTCAAAATCAAAGTCAAATACATGTCCTTCTTCTTAGGAAAAGTAATTAGGCTATGGTTGGGATTGGACCTTAATATTATCTCTCCATTCTTACATTGAGTTATTGTGATAGGGCATGATCATCTTGGCAATTCAAGGAAGTCGATGCCTGGTACCTACATTCTGCATAAAAGATGAGCATGTACATGTATATAAATATGTCTAAACTAAACAAGCAATGACAAAAAGTGGTACATCTTGTAGATCCTAACTAGCAAGTGACTATGACTCCCTCCCTTAACCACATCAAACATGTTAGACAAAAAGTAAAACAAACATGCATACCATACACATACAAGTATGGGGTAAGTACTATAATAAATCTTGGGTATAAATCATCACATATTCAAAGATGAAAGCTTATCATTTGACATCATCCTGAAAGAAACCACATTTATTAACTAAGAACCATTAAAGCATCATTAATGCATCAGTAACCATAATCATTAAACAACACATAAAATATAGTCAACTAAGTAATTCTTTATTGATATACATATAATCCAAGTCATGAAATAATTTCATAATTATAAATTCAATACCCTTGAAACTAATGCATGCATTAAATAGGCATAAAAAGAGTTTGGTAAATATAATAGAAAATAAAACTATGGGTGGGAACTACACTATTAGAAGAGATAACTTTTTGGTTTGCCAAGTTTATAGATAGTGAATATGAACATATGCACTTGAGGGAAGATAGAATAGGGTATGGTGATCCTATATGTTCTCTTGGACAAAGTTATTAATGTTTAATTAGTTATAGTCTTATATAGGGAGAATAGAGTAGAGGCAAGGAAATGATCCATTGTGTTGAGTATTTTTTTACCAAAATAATTAGTTAACTAATTAGGGATGACATCTCAGATATTAACCCTAACTTAATAAAAGTTAGCTTTACATTTTGCGAAATGTGTAATGACTTAAAGGCCCACATGACATAATAACTTGGTTTAAAGGAAATAAATATGTATGTGAAGTTGTGTGATGTCTTTTGACATTATGTACTTTTTTTATGATGTGAACATTATGTTAGAGCAGATAAAGGAAAATATATGTGAAGTTCTGAAGATATCAACATTGTCAAAAGGCTTTTGTATTTATACCTTTTTTTGTAGATTATATATCATTAGAATTACGTGTTTGGAAAGTGGAAACATCTTGCTATTGGAAATATTATGAAAAGCTAAGTTATTGAGAGGGGAGGGGTGAATTAGTAACTTATCAAACTTTGACCTTCAATTACCAATTAATCCTTTATATGAATTTTGATCTAGCTGGATGCATGAGAAACTAAAACATGAAACCATAATACTTTAACACACAAGATTTGGTAACCTAGAAACCTTCCAAATAGAATGTAAAATTGGGTTGGTGATGATACCCACAAGCTTTAGTACTACAATATAAAGTTGGCCAATTAGGGCTTATAATGATCCCTTCTGATGATTTTACCCTATTAGGAGCAATAAGGATTGCAAGGTCCACCTTGTTAAAGGATTTACAAACATACAATGAAGTATGCACTTGGTATATAGATTTATACAAGACTGTTAGGTCTACCTTGTTAAAGGATTTGACTGATCTACCTTTTAGGATGAAGTAGTAGCTAATCTATGATCTACAACTAGGTTTTGCTGAATGAGATTCCTTTAAGTGTACAAATCACCTTATTGTGATAGATGAATCTTTGCTGCTCCTTATACTATTGTAACCTTTGTAATTCTCTCTTCTACTTTTTATTCTAATTATATTCCTTTTATTCGATTACAATTTCACATTTATTTTGGATGCAATACAATACATTACATACATACCAATCCAATTAGAAAATTATAATGTTGACCATAATAAAAGTTTACAAAAATATTACAAAGTCATCTCAAATGTAGAAACTTAGGTTTTGAAGATTGGCTTGGTGAGGTTTTGATACTCGACATCCACTGTCAATGCTTGACATTGTCATGCACTCAATAGATGTAGAAGCTTGGTCCATACTAATCACTTCCAAGTAGTCTTGAACTCAGTCTGCACTAGTGACTCAGTGAATATTGTGAAACTCAACATATAAAGTAAATTACTTGATTCACACTACATAGCTTGGTCAATGTTCTCACTACAAGATCGATGTAAACTGAATCACTTGGTTAATATTGAGTAGCTTGGTTAACATTAGATTCACATCAAATCAACTATGAATTTCTTAAGCACTGCACAACTTGGTTTGCACTGGTAAACTTGACATACAAAAGATGCTCAGATTACACTGCTGATATTTATCATAGTAGAAACTACTTGACACAAACTGAAATCTATCCAAAGGATTGGGTAACAACAATAACACTCGATAACAACTGAAATGCTTGGTTAACACTATTAACTATACAGTAATCTCAGTAGATACCTATAATCTAAATAAGTGTATGTCACTAAACACAACTTGACCATTATGTCAACAATCTCCACCTTTGGCATTAGTGACAAAAACACTTATTAGTCAGAACTGAATTCCAAAAAGTTCCTGAATACCTTTATCCACCACCTTGTGATTCCAAATCGGTAAAGTATATTTTTTTTGAGATTTTTCAAAATTGGTTTTGTAAGAGATATTTCTGTACATGGTAATGCTCTTCCACAGTATAATATGTAGTATACTATACATTTGATATGTATATCTAAATACATCTTATCTCCATATGAAATATACATTTTCTTTACAATCTTTCAATCTTCTCCCCCTATCTTCTTACATCTTTTTCCCCCTTTTTCTTACAACTTTTTACATCTTCTCCCTACTTTTTGACATTAATGCCATAGATTTATACTATATATTTAATGAGATAAGAAATCTAAATGTACCTTTAGAATAAGTGAAAAAAGTCTTGTCCTAATTATCTTGCAAGACCTTGCATGTGTGCAATGCAACTTGCACTTCTGCTAACAATTCAATCATGTGGTTTGTAATGAAGAAGTTATTATCATGGATGAGCATTTTATAATGTGCAATGTGCTTTTGAAGTGCACCCATGTCTGTGAAAATCATGTTCTGAACATCTATCAATGTAGATCTCATTACTACCTCTTCTTTGAGCAACTCTACCTACATATTTGCCAAAAATATGATCTTATTGAAGTGGGTTGAGCTTGAACTTGGGTCAAGCTATAGCTATTGTGCACTTGCCTTCAGATCCTCATCAATTTTAGACAATTTATCTTTTATTTCCTTTGTAAAACTTGAAATATTGAGGTTTTTAGAGAGCTCAAAATAGTAGATAATCCTACTTGGTGAATGATAATTTTTTGAGCAATAAGTTACAATACTTCATTCTTAAACTTTTTCTTAGATTTCTACAATAGCTTCTCTTGTCCATCTAAATCTTCATTATATTTATGGACTACCTCTTCTAACTAATAAAAAATTGGTTAATAAGTATCAAACTCTATGCTTATAGCCTCTGCTATAATATTCTTGGCATCCTCAATGATTTTAAATTCTTTGTCTCTTTCCTCTCTTACCCTTTGCTGCTTGGCTTTCTTTTGGAGTAATTCTCTAAAGGCTTGCATTTGATTAGGATTGAGTTTGGAAATATCCCAATTAGGAATCAAAATTTCCTCATCAAAATCTATATCCTCCTCCTTTTCTTTATGTTTACCCAAAAATTTTGTGCTCAGTTGAGGCTTGGTCTCAACTATCCTTGCATTTATTGCTTGCATGCTAGGAATGGAAACAATTATAGAAATTGTAGGACTCACTAGGAAAATGGATACTTAAATTGTTGAAAATAATAGTAGTATAAATACCTAATGTATCCAAAATTGATATAGAGGGAAGATTCTATAGCTTAGTAGATGAAGTGTTTGACACTTTAGTTAATGTAGTGTTGAGTTGGACCGGTGCAAAGATTGATTGAGTGCTTGTGTTTTTAGTGCTGGTCACAATCAATCCTATTGAGGCTATCTTTGGGCTTGATGTTATCAATATTTTTCTAGGAGAATGAGAAAGTGAGGCTATGAACAGTGCAACAATCTTTACTCGGTCAGTCTCCTCTATAGCTAGTGCATCTTCTTCGATAGCTTCCTACCCCTATTCCTCTTCATCATCTATGTTATCAAAATGAGTTACCTCTTCATCATCTTTCTCTTCTTGATCATCATCATCATCATCATCATCATCATTTACATTAACAAAAAAAATCACTTGTCTTGTGAAGAAGATATACATTATTCCATGTGTTTATAGAGTTCTTCACAACATGCTCAATGTCATTCAACAATACAAGATAGGTGTTGAATCTCAAAGTTAATTTTTATTCATTTTTCTTCAAAGATTCTTTCACCTCCTTGTAAGTTAAGCTTGGTATAATTTGCCTCAAGTTTTTCTCATATATATTTTGTAGTTTTCTTAGTAAATTCCCATCTTGGTGTAATCTTATCCATCAAAATACTATGAATTTGAAGTGCAAGCTAGTCAGGAGAGTATTTACACTTACCCATCTTTTCTATGACAAACTATTCAACTTTCTTTTTCTCTTCTTTAGTCCTAGTTTCATATTTTACTGCTTTAAAATTTGTAATATTAGAGCCTAATTCCAAATCTCTTAATCTATCTTGGAAGGTGGGTGTAGGTTTTCTAAAAATTATGTCTCCTCCTTCCTTGTCTGATTTCTTTCTTGATGCCCTTCTTATGAATACAATAGTGGATGCATTGGTAGGTTTGGTAATGATTACCTTACCCTTCTTCTTCAATGGTGCTTCTTCCTCTAACTTTTCTTCATCCTCTACTTCTTCATCTTCATTGTTGCCCTTAGTCAATAAGAGTGTGGAGCTAGATTTCAACTTCTGAATCCTCTTCTTGCCTTTGTTAATCACCTAAGGGAGCTTGATTTCTAGTTCTATATTGGCCTTAGCCTCATCATATGAACCAAAATAGGCTACTTTAGGATAAACTAGATCACTTATTAATGCCTCAATTATATCCTTTGTTTCATCAATATTGACCTCGTATCCTAGAGGTTTTACCCATGCAATTCTTGGCCCAACTGCCTAAATGTACACCTTGTCACTATCTACCATGAAAAAAATATCATATTTTTAATCCTCAACTAATTTTCTTTTAATTCAATATCTATTAATCATTTTCTCCTTAAATGCATCAAAATAATTATCCATAATACTTGTGAAATTCTCTCCCATTTCAGCAATGTACTCATCAATTTGATAGAGGAATGACACATCTTTTCTCCAAACAATAGTACCCTTTGATGGGAAGAATTTTTGAACATAGAAAAATAAACATTTCATGAGTGAACCAAACTTACGTGGATTTTTTTTTGAAGTCCTTATGCTTTTCATGTTCTTGTTGAATTGGTTCAATAGTAAATCAGCAAGGTCAAGAGAAAGGTTATTCTTGACTACCTTATAAGCTACATTTATAGATTCACATGATATGCTATTCAACCTGCTAGAGCTATATATCTTGTGTGCTATGATGTGAATATTGAACTTTAGCTCTATGTCAGTCACATTGCTTATTTTTATTCCCCTTCCATCCCACTAGGCAAGGGTTTTATTTTCTAGTTCAACTTGACTTAGGGTTTTAGTCATTTTAGTTTTAGCTAGCATTGGGTGATTGATAATCTTGTGGATCATCTTCTTTGTGATAAAAAATGGTTGCTCCAACCACAATTTACCATTATGCACATGCCTGAGGATGTATCTTATCCATTTTATTTCAAAATCTTGTGGCATGTGTTAGACCTTTCACTTCCAAATGTTTGTGTTTTGGTTTCAACATGCCATTAGTACATAGATTTTCTAGGGTTTCCCATTAGAAGATTACCAATATCCTGAATTGTACATTTAAAGTGAGAATAAATATCATTTATCAAGACTAGCTTAGGTGGAATCTAAGATTGCGCTACATTCAGATCTAGGGTTTCCGTAATGGTAGGAGTAAGCTTGAAATCTGGCACCTTACATTCCACACATCAAATCAACATATTTGAACCTTTCTTTTTTTTGCTACTAGTGGCTTCCATCTTTTCTTAGTAGGGCTTAAGGTCTTTCAACAAAAATTCACAGAAATTTCTTGAATGCTTGAATATCACTTTATAGAAATAGCTCTTGAAAATTTTTAGTGAGAAATGACTTTGATTTCGCCATTTTATCAAAATTTTCCATAAATGATTGGTATGAATATTTGTTCAAGTTGATAGACTATCAGCCACTTCCTTTTTATTGAATTCTCAACAAAGTCTTCATGACTCAATAACCACACATACTTTAGTTAATCCTGACCTTGCTTGGTAGAGTCTACAACCCAACCTTACTCAGTAAGATAGTAACTTGACCTTGCTTTGTAATAACTTCTATCTTCTACTTAGCGATCCCTTTTGCATCTTAAATGCTGATTTGGATCTTCCATTCTGCTAACTGGAATTGATACTAGATGTCTTCTTTAGTATCCCAATTCTAGATCTCCTTTGAGAGATCAAATGGAGAAGCTGGAGTCACCCAATTCTTGAGTGAGTTGTTCATCATAGCTGGGACTTGCATTCTCGATAGATTTTGGAACCCATTGTTGTCTCATTTTTTTTTCTAATATTATCAACCTTTGCCTTCTTTTTATCTTCAATTCTTCTAGTATTTATGCAGTTCTTGGAAATATGACCAAGTTTAGTAAAAATGAAACATCTTCTAGTAGTATCTCTTGTCCTCATATGATGCTTTACACAATTCATTCCAATGTGTCCAAATTATCTGAAATAATGACATCTACAAAAGGTGTTATAGTCCCAACCAAATATAGCTTTCACAATTTGTTCTACTAGATTCAATATCTTAGATTTTCATTCTAATGACTTGTGTCCATGTTTCTTGCATTTGTGACATTTGCCTTCAAACTTAGGTTTCTCTTTGCATACATTAGCCTTATGACCATGTTGATTGCAATTGTAGCACTTTCTATTGAATTTTTCTTTCCCATTGCTCCAACATTTTTTTGATGTATGAGCTATCTTACCATAGTGACTATAAGTAGGTCTTTGATTCTTTTGAGCTCCTTGTTTGGATGATTCACCATCTTCTGTATATCTAATTCCTATTTTTTCCTTTTATCTACAAAGACTTTTCTCATTCAACTAATTGATGTCTTCTTGGGATTTTATCATTCTTTCATTGGTTTTCCTTTTAGTGTTTAGATCATTCTGCAATCTTTCATTTTCTGGACTTAGATTCATGATTTCTTCATTTGCATTGGTGAGCTAATTAATGAAGTCATCCTATTGAAGGGATAAATGTTGAATCTTATTATCTTTTCCTTTTATTTCTTCTTTTATCTTGTTTTTCTCTTCCATAGCTTTACATAGCCTTACTAACTGTGTAACGCCCCACCAAGGGATCCAAAAGAATTAACCTAAAGCTTCACTAAGTTTGCTAAACATTTTTTTTTTTTTTACAAGTAAGAATGTATAACATACACATCAAACACATAGTAGCGGAAGCAATAACATGTAATCATCAACAAACATACATCACAAGTTACATTCCTTAAGGATCCCAAGACGTTGAGTCACATTTAAATTTAATTATTTTTAAGTCTAACAACTACCACATACATATGAAAGAATAATCAGAAAGTCCAATCTCCATAATATACATTTGTTCCGAATGCCTCTTGGCAAATTAATTCGGAATGCTCAATCACCCACTGTACATGTCACAGGGTATGAAAGGCTTAAAAGAATATACATATGTAAAAATAAAGATACATCATCCTCAAATCCATGATACAGAGTACAACAAAATAAATGAAACCATATACCATACTTGATACATCCATCCATCATAAAACACAACTAATCAAAGTGCGTGATTCCTCCCAACCATAAATAACATCATTAGACCATCATGGGCCCTAGTCATCCCCCACGCGTAACATACCAAGTCACCGAAGAGATCATTGGTAGTATAGTAATAGGGACATCACTCCTAAAACATACTACCTTATATGCATAAAGAAATCTAACATGCTACCACATACGCATAAAGAATTCTAACATGCAAGAATAAAGCATAAGATGATCCTCCAAAGTAGAACACATCACCTAAACATTATGAACAAGCATCCCAAGAAGCTCCAGCCATGGTAGCACCAGACAGATCTCAAATGGTAAGAGTAAAAGCACTACCACCCGACCGCGTGGAACCTAAATGGTCCACTCCCACCGCGCTGAGGAGATAGTCTCAAGTCCCAAACAAGGTATCAAAACACAAAACACAAGTACTCTCTAAGTCTGGGAAATCCTAAAAGTATACTAACTCAAAGGTTCCAACATAGATAGACATCTAGACCTAGAGGCACCACAAAGACACATAGGAAACCTGCTATGCAAGCAGGAAAGTGTCATCGCAAAAGTCATGTAGAAGTTACCTGAGCAATCCCTTAGGAATCTCGGGTCCCTAGTGATCCCTGCAACCACTAGTATCCTCTCGTACTGACGAGGCATACTACAGAATGCAAGGTCGTAACCAAGCATTCTCTCTACCCCATCCTAGCCTGTACTAGTACTCAAGGTATGGGAGAGAACATACAGTTATCTTATTAGGTTCATTTAAGTCAGTATTTAGGTGAGATGTTTTCACTTATTAAAACAACTTACAATGGGTTACTCCAGGCAGCCTCTTAGGGCCCCGATCCCCATTGCAAGCCACTTCCTGACACTACACATAGATAACCTACCCTAGGCTCATGAAATCACAAATCAAATAATCATAATAAAATCACCTCAGTCCTTTACAAGCAACTGAAAAACATCATAAAAGATAAGCCACAAAAATTACATTAGTTCTTCATGAGCAACAGATAAGCATCAAATAATAATCATATGATCACAACAGTTCTCTATCAGCAACTGAAGGCATCAATGATAAATCACAAACTCCAATGGTTCTCCAATGAGCAACCAGAAAGTATCCCAATAATAAATCACAATACTGATCAAAGACTCCAAAATGGTCAAGTCAACACATGACATCATCAAGAGCATAACAAACACTTCAATCCTCTCAAGCAACCGAAAAGCAATCCAAGTATAACTGATCAAGACTCGAAAATGGTTAAGTCAGGTATCTCAAATATATACACCACAACGTCACATAAGAAGACAGAAAGCAATAACAACTAGTAAATACAATCATGTCATAGAGCATACCATCACATCACCAGGGTTGGGTTTAAAAGATCGAGATCAAAAACAACATAACATCACATTCACATAATCCCCGAGCCTCTAGTAACAACCTAGGACTGGTCAATGCTAGGACAAAACCTAAACACCCCATAATATAGATAACACATAGAAAACATCAAAGTCACTCAGTAGGTTTGATTTGAAAATATAAAGTTGAGAAGAACAATAAAGTTTAAGTTTTCCAGTGTTACTATGAGTTCCTCAGTTAACCCGTTTAATTAAACCCTGTCTCGTTCTTATAATAAAAGAAGTCGCATCATGACTTAAAAGTATTAATAATCATTTATTAAATCATCATAATGATAATAATTGAATTATTAATAAAAATATTCTCAATTTCATTAATAATCGAATAAATATAATTATCATTATTAAATGGTATTTATCATTAATTCCAACTAGTCCCATTATCTAGCTTCCTTACTAAATTATTAATTATTAATTATTTAATAATTAATAATTAATAAATAATAAATATCTATTAATAAAATTATTTAATATATAGTATTTGTTAATTATCAATTAATTTAATAATTAATAATTAAAACTATAATTAAAATTCCTTTTAATAAACTTAATTAGATTCCAATTACTAAGTAAACTAATACTCATACAATTTAATTGTATATATTAACACACTTAATTAAGATTACCAAGCTAATAATAATAAGTTCATAATTTAAGTTCAATTATATACAAAATTAAGAAAAGTATCAAATTTAACTATAAATATATTTATAAATTAACTATATTTAAATTGATTCTTTTTAACAAAAATTAAAATTTAAACTTAATTAATAATTATTGTTTCCTTTAATTATTAATTAATATATATCATATTAACATGAATTATAAAAAAAAATAAAAACAAATATATATTATTTAAAAAAAAAGGGCACTGAATTAATGTTTTGGCGCTACATTAAGCAGTCAAAGCCATAAATGGTCAGTCGCCTGCTAACATAGGCTTGCGACAACACTGCTGTCGTAGTGCCTGTGGCAGTAGCGGCTGCCTATAATTACGTACAAAGAGGGGGTGGGGGTACGAGGTTATTCCCTCCCTGCCCCACCTTGGTATTTTTTAATTAATTTTATTTTTATTTTTATGAGGAGGTCTTGTTTTAGATATACAAAATTATTTAAAAAGAAATAGTAATAAATATATTTTATGGATATATATATATAAATATATATATATTTTTTAATAACATTTACAAAATTAGTCTGATAGGAGAAATAAGTTTAACCATTTAAATTTCAAATTTAAAAGCTCATTTTTATTTCAACCCTCCCTGTTTAATATTCAACTTTTAAAACTATTTAAGGCGTACTATAATAATACTTTCAACCTTCCCGGTTATAGATGAAAAAGACATGAATAATAGAATTTTCAAAACTACAAGACTAAAAGATTCGTTTGAAAAGAAATATAGGAAATCAATCTACAGTCACGAAGAAGACAAAATTATCTAAATTACATAATTCTAACTGGGTGAACAAAACCCAAGAACCTACTTGGTTATGATGCTACAATTGCAACACCCAAAAGATTTGTGAGAGAATTCGCTCTTCTTCAATATCTTTCCTCTGAAAATCTTTCCTAAAATTCTCCTTCTAAAATTTGCTTAGAAAAGTTCTTCCCCAAAAATCCTGTCTCCAAAATTCTTTCCCAAATTCCCTATCACCAAAATTCATGGTCCAAATTCGTGTCCCCCAAAAATGAACCCCCAATGTTGTGATAAGGAGTTTTCTCCTCAAATCGGGGCACTAATTGTGCGTTCACTCGAGAGGACTCCTTGCTCCACTGAGTTAACTCTAAAATTAACTTGTATTAATCTTTTCTTTTATTTTGCATTCAACTTTTCATGCACATTAAGTTGAATTATTAAATAACTTTATTTAATATTCCACTTGACTTCTATTTTAAATCTTTATTACTTTTAAACCCATGCGCACTTTATGAAATTAAAATAACATTATTATTTCCAGTTATTTTATCTTTTTAATTAATTTCTTTTATTTTCAACACATGCTCGCATCATGCAATTTTACAACTTTAATAATTTAATATCTTTTCCACTTTTAATTTATTTTAGAAACTTAATTGATAAAATATTTAATTAACTTAAATAACAATAATATTTAGCATTTATTTAAAAATGAACTCTAAATATTATATTATTAAATTCAATAAATATTATAATGTTCTAAATTATCCTTAAACTTTTATCTCCAAATTTAATTCTTTTTATTTAATTAATTTCTCAATTAATTAAATATAATCAAATATTAAAATATCATAATAATTTTCTATTAATTAAATCATTAATTAATCTTTTTAATTAAACTTAATTAATAGAAAATACATCAACGACTCATAAAGCAACATATGAAAACCCATCATAGAAGAACACATACTAAATCAAACAAAAAGGGTTATAATCACGAAATAACATCATTTGATGCATTCAGAGGGTGGTTAACTCAGATACTTGTCCTAATTATCAATTAGGACAATTGGCTAAAGGGTTTAGGATTTGGACTTAAGAGTTTATCTCCCCTCTCTTACCATTGAGTTAATGCGATAGGGTACACTCATCCCGGCAATTCAAGGAAGTCGATACCCGATACCTGCAACCTGCATAAAATTCATGCATGTACAGACATAATATTCTAAGCTAAACAAAAAATGGCAGGAAGTGGCACATCGTGTAGATCCCGACTAGCAGGTGACTACGACTCCCTTCTTTAACCACATCAGAAACACCATACATAAAGAAAACAAACACGCATACCATACACATGCAGTATGGGGTAAGTATCCATAAGAAAGCACATGTGATGATAAACCATCTAACTAATCATCATCGATAATTGAAAACATTGAATAATCATCATACATGCATGAAATATAGAGTACCAAGTAATCTCATCATATAATAAATTGAGTGTAAAAAAAATATGATAATCTGAAAGTAATGCTACTAAACATCAAGTATAAAACTAGCCTAAAAGAGTTTGGCAATTAAAACAAAATGTGAACTAGGGGCAGGCACTACAGACTGAATCTCTTGCTCTCTTCTTAGTTTTCTTACTTTCTTCTTGTAGTGAACCATTCTTTTCTAATAGTTCTTTAATTGCTTCATTGGCTTCATTTGGATTGCTTGCTTAATGAAAGTATTGAATTCTTTCTTTAGTGTAGAGATGATCATTCATTTTTATTGCAAGATCTTTTCTTCTTTTAGGGATTGAGAGAGTTGCTCCTTTTCTTTCTTGAGTTGGGCAATGACCATTTCCAAATCTAGCTTCTCATTGTCAATAGATTTATCAAGTGTGAATATCTTCATGGCCTTTGATCTTTGCTCAAGCTACTAAAGTTTTCTCCCCAAAAAAATATCTTATGCCAATTTTTGGAAATATTATGAAAAGCTAAGTTACTGAGAGGGGAGGGGTGAATCAATAACTTATCAAACTTTAACCTTTAATTACCAATTAATCTTTTATATGAATTCTAATCTAGCTACATGCATGAGAAACTAGAACATGAAAGCATAATACTTTAAAACACAAGATTTGGTGACCCAAAAACCTTCCAAATAGAAAGTAAAACTGGGGTGGGGATGATACCCACAAGCTTTAGTTATGCAGTATAAATTTAGCTAGTTAAGGCTTAAAATGATCATTTTTGATGATATACCTTGTTAGGAGCAATAAGGACTACAAGGTCCACCTTGTTAAAGGATTTACAAACATACAATGAAGTATGTAGTCAATAAAGAGATTTACACAAGACTATTAGGTCTACCTTGCTAAAGGATTTGACTTATCCACCTGTTAGGATGAAGTAGTAGCTGATCTCTAATTTGCAACTAGGTTTTGCTGAATGAGATTCCTTTGAGTGTACAAATCACCTTAATATGATAGATGAATCTTTGTTGCTCCTTATACTACTATAGCCTTTGCAATTTTCTCTTCTTTTTCTTCTAATTATATTCCTTTCATTCAATTAAAATTTCACATATGTTTTGGACGTGATACAATATATTACATATAGACCAATCCAATTACAAAATTACAAAGTTGATCATAATATAAGTTTACAAAAATATTACAAATTAGGCTCAAATGTAGAAACTTGGGTTCTAAAGACTAACTTGGTGAGTTTCTGATACTCAACATCCACTATCAATGCTTGACATCATTATGCACTTAGTAGACATAGAAGCTTAGTCTATACTGATCACTTCCAAGTAGTCTTGAACTCAGTCTACACTGGTGGCTTGGTGAATATTGTGAAACTCAACATATAAACTGAATCACATGATTCACACTACATAGCTTAGTAAATGCTCTCACTATGAGATTGGTATAAACTAA